>QEPC01015351.1:1555021-1566742 GCA_003113815.1 Sphenodon punctatus | reverse complement strand
CCCCAGTCAGGTTGCCGAGCAGACCCGATATCCTATCACAGGGACCAGTGTTTCACAACAACCCCGACTCTCTCAAACTAACGGCGTGGAGATTGAGCGGAGAGAACTAGAAAAGCGGGGATATTCTAGCAAAGTACTGAACACCATTCTCCAGTCTAGACGTCCAGCAACTAGGAGAATTTACCAAAGTACTTGGGCTACCTTTGCGAGGTGGTGCGAAACTAAAACAATCGAACCAGTCAGGGCCTCAGTTAAAGAGATCTTAGAATTTCTGCAGGAGAGGTTGGACAAGGGGTTAAAACCAAACACCCTACAGAGACAGTTAGCTGCAATTGGCAGTGTACTAGATACAGTAAAGGGAAACAAGGCGGCTAAGCATTCCCACATCGGAAGGTTCTTAAGAGCTGCTAGAATTCTAGCTCCACCGGTAATCCACTGATTTCCATCATGGAGCCTAGCAATTCTTCTTAAAGCTTTGACAAAGGTTTCCTTTGAGCCTCTTACAGACGCCTCTCTGTTCTACCTGTCATTGAAAGTGGCCTTTCTGGTAGGGATAACTTCAGCCAGGAGAGTGTCAGAACTGGCGGCGTTATCAATCAAATTTCTGTATCTTCAAGGAAGAGTCTGTCCTCCTCAGATTAGACCCGGTATTCACTCCAAAGGTGAACACGAGGTTTCATAGGGAGCAGGAAGTACTTTTATCTTCCTTTTGCCCTAATCCCTCTCATCCGTTGGAGAAACAATGGCACACCCTAGATGTTAGGAGGGCACTAAAAATGTATTTGGACAGAACAAGAAGTTTTAGGAAAACTTCCTCTCTATTTGTAGCTTACAACCCCCAGAGAAGAGGCAAAAGGGCGTCTAAAGCGCTCATTACAAAGTGGATGACGTGGTGCATCGTAGAGGCCTACAAAGCAGAGAGCAAGCGACCACCCACGGAGGTGTTTGCCCACTCAGTCGGGGGGAGGCGACCTCTCAGGCCTTTAAGAATGCAGTCTCATATGGGGACATATGTCAAGCAGCGACATGGTCATTCCACTGCAAGATTCTGCTGATGCAGCGTTCGGAAGGAGAGTGTTGCAGGCAGTTCTCGGGGAGTCATGAGAGCCCTTGTAGGGGCCTCTTGGATATTCTGAACCTCACTCTCCCTCCCACTAGGTACGATGGGGTACTGCTTTGGTACTTCCCTACCGTACAGACTGGATGGCCAGGAGGATCCCCGGGAGAAAGGAAAATTGGGTTCTTATCTTCTGAATTTTCCTTCTGCGGGGATCCTCCTGGCAGGCCAGTCCCCACTCGGAGTGAGGCAACTGCGTGGTGGTTATATTGGCTAGTTCACCTTAGGGTTTGGACTAAATTTGGTCTCCGTTAGACCGGTTAATAGTTAGAGTATTTTGTGTAGGTAAAAATAAGGCATTAGCTAAGGGCTACACACTACTGGGGAACAGAGGCTAGATCCCTCCAGATAGGCTCCTCAAAGTTTGATTTGTCTGCTTCCTGCTGGATGATAGCAGGATCTACCCTACTGTACAGACTGGCCTGCCAGGAGGATCCCTGCAGAAGGAAAATTCAGAAGGTAAGAACCCAATTTTCCTTTTCCTGCTTCTGTTGTGGGGGGGAGGGGGGGAGTCTGATAATTTCAAAATTCTATTACTTCTTTTAGACTGGTTATTCATCACTGTGGGGAGTGTTCGCCATCATGTCTAGTAGGAGGCAGCAAAGCTTTCAGCTGGGCATGTGTGAGGGTGAGCACACCCCACATCTCCAGTTGAAAGTCTGTCTCTGATCAGTAGGAGGTGGCAGGGGTGCTCCCGCACCTAGAAACAGTGACTTTCAGCCCAGCCTCATTTTAAAAGCAAGAAAAGAGACCGGGGCTCCACATTATAACAACTACCTGACTTGGGACTTGCAGCCTCAGGACCTCCTGCAGCGGCCGATCGGGCACAACCACCATTCCAACCTACACCCCGCAGGCTCTCCAGGCGTGAGCAGATCCTGCCAAGCACCCCCATCGCTCACCACAGGCCCGTTGCCGCCTAGCTCTATCCCCGTTTGGCAGTTCTAGTGCCAGGCCACAGCCGGCAGCTCCCGGACCAACGCCAAATCTGAAAGCACACCAAACCTGCAGCGTGAGATGGAGGATCAGGCCTGGAGAGAAGAAGGTATGGAACAGTAGGAACCCAAGCTCCCGGAGGAAGTAAAGGGAGGCCCCTTCCATGACCTCGGTACAAAAAATTCAATTGGAAGGCCCTTAATAAGATTCTGGTCTCACTGGAGCATATTGAGGGGAAACAAACCCCTAAAAACCCCAGATGTCCAAAGAAAAGGGCCAAGGAGGCCCCACAGGGTAAAGGAAGCTCCCTGCACAGTGGGAAAACTGGTTCAAGGGGAGATCTGTCCTCTGGGAAGGGGAAGCAACCCATATCTAATGTGACTGAAAAGCCTAAAAAAGGGGCCACCCTGAGGAACCTTGTTGAGTCTTCCGACGAGGAGACCAGCATTAGGCCCCAGGTATCTGAGGAGGGGGAGATCACTTCCGAGGAAGAGAATTGCAGCCCGCCCTAAAGCATCATTAAAGAAATGCAGACCCCAGCCCCATGAGATGGAGATGCAAACTGAACCTCAGGACCAGAAGGAGTCTTAGCATAGCTCTGCTCAGGACTCCCAGGAGGGGTCTGATGGGGAGCCCCAGGATTTAGAGGATTCTCTGGCTCAACAGCCCAAGGAACACAGCCGTGAGTTCTCAAGCTCATTTAAAGAGAAACTATATAGATGAGCTCAGAGAGCCTGGTGGTTAGAGCACATGCAACAAAGAAGAGGGACTCTGACTCCTCGGAGGAGGAAAAGGACTCAGACAGAGAATACATTCCCAAACCCAACGGAACCAAGGGCCTGATCCTAGATAGAGCCTTTGAAATGATCATTAGATCTCAATGGAAGTAACCGAATAAGAGACCAGACGCTAAATAAAGCCCAAGAGTCTCTGTATGAGTTTACCAAGCAGAGTGTTCCCATCTTCTCCCTACCAAAGATAGATGCAGCCACAGCCTCTCTGGCCTGTAACTTGGTGTTTCCAGCAGAGGGGGATCTTTCCCCTAAAGATCAAAACAACCAGGGGATAGTTTTTGGCCTATGAAAAAGCTATGAGGTGTTATCCACCATTCTCCGCATCTCTACAACAGCTTCATATTGTTTTAGAGCGATGATAAAATGGTGTAAGCTGGCAAAAGACCCAGCTGTGACAGAAAAACAATCTAAGAAACTAGCTACTAATATGATGGCCAATGCTTTTCATCCTGGATGCCTAACAGTCCTCATTTTGGGATTGTTCATCCTTTTGACCTGCAGGAGGTAGAACATCTTTTCTGGAGCATGCTCACAGGGATGATCCTTCCCCTCTCCAGTTTCGTTTCTGCCTCAGGACCTAGCAGTAGCAGATTCAGCAGCTCCCCACAGAGGAGCCTTTCTCTGTTCCAGGGAAACCGTTTACCTCAGGAGAGGAACATAGTCGGCCAGCAGCAGCCCGACCATAGGGCAGACCGCATCGGACAACAGGTTAGAGCCCGTACAACAGCTCTCCACCGCCCGTGGGCCCGGCAGAGGCACCGGCTGAGGGCTACGGAATCGGCCCGCTCCCTCCCTTCCCACCTCCCAGCCAACCGAGCTTGGACCCGCGCTGTGGCCCAGGTTCCGCAACTTCTGCCGCAGATTGGCGAGATGCTTCCCGCGCTCCGGCCAGAGAACCGGATAAACAGGATGGCACCGGGTAAGTTCCATACCACCCCTGGTCAGCCCAGAGAGTAGCCCAGGATGCCAGCTAGAGAGCAGCCCAGTGAAAGGGCAGAAGAGGCAGAGGAGCTGGCCTCTGCCACTCCCAGGGACAATCTCCAGGGCTTAGGCGAAGTCCTAGGGAGAATAATGTCCTCCCTGAACTACCTGTGTGAGGAAGGCAGGGGGTGCCAAAGAGCTAAGGGGAGGCGATTTCCCTCCACTTCCAAGAGCTCATATAAAAAAGCAGCGGAAAAAGGCAAACAGCCAGCAAGTCCAGGCCTGCAGTGCTGCTAGACTCCCCAGAGGACCACTCCCAATCAGAAGCGGAGGACTCCTCAGACAAAACGGGAGGAAGGGGCAGTCGGGGGTGATGGTCCATCCCGAGAGAGCCCCAGCCAGGCCCAGGCCACGCAAGAGACCCCTCCCCCCACCCCCCCCAAGAGATTTCTCTGAGGAGGAAGAAGGGCCGGGAGAGTCTGGAGAAGACTCACAAGGGGACTCTGAATCCTTCCTGGAGGAAGGACAGATCCACAAGACCACCCATTCTCTCCCCCCTCTTGTTTAACATCTATATGCAGCCATTAGGGGAGATCGTGAGAGGGTTTCGGGGCATGCAGTGTCATCCGTATGCTGATGACACTCAGCTCTACCTCTTTTTTTCCATCGACCCAGGCCATGCAGTTTCCTTATTTTCCCAGTGCCTGTCAGCTGTGGGGGCTTGGATGAAGTCGAGCCATCTGCAGCTGAATCCTGACAAGATGGAGGTGATGTTGGTGAGCGAGGGCTTGGGGGGCCTGGGAGTGGTTGAATCTCCTCTTTTTATGGGGGGGTTCGCCCTCCCATGGTTTCGCAGGTGTGTAGTCTGGGTGTACTCCTCGATTCATGGCTCAGCCTGGAATCTCAAGTTGTGGTCGTGGCGGGGAGTGCTTTTCAGCAGCTACATCTTGTCCGGTGACTTTGACCGTCTCTCTCAGACTCTGACCTCGCCACTGTCATCCATGCCTTCATCAACTCGAGGCTGGATTTCTGAAACACGCTCTACTTGGGGCTGCCCGAGAAGTTGGTCCGGAGGCTGCAGCTGGTGCAGAATGCCGCAGCCTGTCTCCTCACGGGGGTGGGCCGCAGCGAGCACATGGCACCTGTGTCCCGGGCTCTGCACTGGCTGCCTATAAAGCACCGGGCCAGGTTCAAAGTGCTGGTTTTGGCCTTTAAAGCCCTTCACAGCCTGGGCCCTGCTTATCTGTGGGACCGCCTCACTCCCCATGTACCCGTGCGACCCCGGAGATCGTCCGTGGGAGCGTTTTTGGAGGTTCCCCAGGCAAGATGCGTGCCCCTGTGCTGTGGAACTCGCTCCCGGAGGAGACTCGGTTGGCCCCCACTCTCCTGTCATTTCGACGTTTATGTAAGACCTGGCTGTTCCGCCAGGCCTTTGGTGTGGGTGGGTGGCTGCTTTCCCCTGCATATGGGATTTTTAAAAATTATTATTTGTATTTTTTAATTGCTTTTTATATTGCTGTTTGCCGCCCCAAGCTGCCCTGTGGGCAGGAGGCGTGGAATAAAAATCTTTTATTAAATAAATAAATATACTGTCAAGCTCAAAACACACTCTAAATGTTGAAAGGTTTTTTCTTAACCAGCTATCTTGTGAATACTTGAGTAAACAATGTAGGCTCTTGTGAATACTTGAGTAAACAGTGTAGGCCTTATTATGTAGCCAGTTTATTCTGCTTTCTCGCTCTTTGATTGGTAAAAGAGCTTATGATGGTTTACTCACCTTGTATTGCAATGACTTTCGTCTCGCAGTAAATTTTAATTTTATTATTTTTTATTATATTATGAATCCTTATAGCCCATTAACCCTTGCAAGAATACAAATAGGGGTAATTTTTTCTTTTCCATTTCTCAAACTTTTAGGTAAAAAACCAAGTACACATATTCGTATCAGTGGACTCTAGCAGTTAGTTCACTGGGCCTCAGTACCCACTATTAGTCTTGAAGAACTCAAATATGAAAGGAAAAATTCTGCTTAGAGCAGCAACTTTACTGTTGCGTTCAAAACCAGTATGCTGTGTTCTGTAACCAGTACTTCAAGCATGATGTGTATTGTCTCAAAGTGACACTAATTTATGAGCATGCTAGATGAAGCTAGGATCTGTAATACATAATTATATTCATGATTTCCATTAAGACTTTCTGTAAGTTAAACAAAATATGATTAAACTGCAGGCGTGTTGATGCAGCAAAGCTGATAAGTCTTTGAAGGTTGGATGACTGCCATACTGTAAAACTTGCATTTTAATTACTAGCATCAAGCTCTTCAGATAGTCATTTGTTTTAATAGATATAAATTCAGGTTGAAGTTTTCATACTATATTTTATTACTGTCCACGTTTCCTGCAGATGAAGGATCCAATCACTGATGTGCGGATATCCGACATCATGGATGTCTACGAGCAAAAACTGTCTGCATTAGCTGTGAGTACGCGTGAATGTGTGTTATATGCATTTTTTGCAAAATGTGTGTACACTTTTCAGTATCACAAATAATGTTGCAAATGTCTTCTTCCTAGTCCAAAGAAACCAGGTTACAAGACCTTTTGGAAGCAAAAGCACTAGCTCTTGATCAGGCTGATAGGCTCATTGCCCAGTACCGCTGCCAAAGAGCCCAAGCTGAGTCAGAGGTGAGTACAAATCTATAATGGAAACTAGAAGTAGAAATTATATTGACTTATCTGCTGCATGCCCACAGATACATGTCATTTAATGTTTTATTTCTTTGCTTTTTATCTGGCTTCCACTTGCTTAATCAAATATTCCATTACTTAGTTTCTCGTGTGCAGTTTTTCCTAATGTTTGCTTTAAATATTTTTTGTTCAGCTAAATCTTCCTATTCTTGCCTCCAGTATCTAAATTCTACCACCTTAAATAATTTCACTTATTACCATAGTGTAGGCTTGTATCATCACCCTAACCCTTCCTGCTTGTCACCAAGTAGCTAAGCTACATCCACAATTCTTATGAAGGTGGATTTGTGTTCTCCAAATGGGCATTATTTTGTTGGATCTTTCGGAACAGCCTTGCCCACTTAAAGGAAAAAATTAACTTACTAAATTAAAGTATTGAAGCAGTCTAATGCTGTACAAGCGAAATTGATATTGAAGGGGTTTACAGACACCTCTAAGATGTATACGATCTCTTTCTGTTTAATTTAACAACTGAGGCTGGCTCTGAGCATTTGAATGAAGTGTTTCTTTTCAAAGAAGCATAAACCACTATTTGCTTTCTTTAGAGTTAAGCATTTTACAGTGATTTTGCGTAGCAACTCATGATATAATGTTTGAGGCTAGTTCAGCAGTAGGGTATGTTCTAATGACATGTAGAATTCCCACTTTCTCTAGAGGGTTATGGAATGCAGTTTAGGCTGTCTACATATTGTTTGTTATGTATTATATTGTAATCTGCCCTAAACCCATGGGGAAGGGTGGGATAAAACTACTTAAGTAATTGAAAAGTAAGCATATTTCTTTTTTTATATCATATTCAAAGGCAAGGACGCTTGCTGCAATGCTGAAGGATGCAGAACGAAAAAATGAAGAACTTGATGCGTTACTGAAAGCACAACAGGTGGAATCCGAACGGGCACAGAATGATATCGAACAACTTTTTCAACACAACAGGAAGTTACAAGCAGTGGCAGAAGAACATGAAATGCTAAAAAGATCCTATGTCAATCTTCTTCAAAAGTAAGAATTTAAGGCACTGCATGAAGGGGATTGGCTTTTGGATGCAGTGATGTGAAGTGTGTTTTCACAAAGGTTTGGGTACAGATCTTTAAAATGTAGTCAACCTGTTCATTTCATGGACAATGCTACTGAAACCGCACTTGTAGTTGGGATGAATAATTGTTTTAATTTAACTTTCCCAGAAATCAATGTATTTAATATAATTGAGGACGGTTTTCAGCTCTATCAGAATAGTGTGTGAAAACAAGTGTAGGTTATAAAGAACTACGTCTGGGATCTAGTAACAGGTAACAAATGACTGGAGGAATAGAAAATCTTCTGCTAAAGGAGGAATACAGAACACCAGTTGATCTCATTGCCACTAGATCACTGCTCCCTAGCTTTTGTGGCTCTAAATACCCCAGGAGAGGCTTCTAGCCCGGTGAGGGCCAGCTTGCACCTGTACAGTACAGACTTTCCTCTCCCTGCTGTACATGACTTTCTCCTCATAGCTGTCAAAGATTTCTTGTAGGGTAGGGATGCCCACATGGTGCATGTTCAGTGCTGTCTCCCCTTTCCCCTCCTTTTGAGGCTCACTCCGTACGCCTCTACTCCCCCCTCCATCTCCGTGTTACTGTTATCTATCGCACCCACCCACCCCACCCCCGGCTCCCTCTCCTCCTTTCTCTCTCAGTTCGAGTCCTGGCTCACCTTATTCCTCTCCGATGACATCCCCATACTCATTCTTGGTAACTTCAATATTCATGTTGATGCACCCTCCCAACCTTGCATCACCTGCTTCCTCTCCTTAGCCNCCCTGCTCGAGCACTCCGCTCCTCTTCCATCCCCTCCCATACCTTCCCTGCTCCCCCGACCACCTTCATCCCTTCTCCCTCGCTGCCCCGCATGCCTGGAACTCCCTCCCTGCCCTCGTCCGCCTTGCCCTCGCCCTCCACACCTTCAAGTCCCTCCTCAAAACCCACCTCTTCCGCTCTGCCCTTCCTAACTCCTGCTAACCATTCTCACCCAGGATTATCACCCACCTGTTATCTGTAAACTCCCAACTTATTGCAGCTAAGCCAAGAACATGTACCTGAATTCTCGCATCCTCATGAATGTCGCATCCCTTGTCTCTTCCTCTGTTCCCCCTTCCCTTCCCCCAGTCTTTAGATTGTAAGCCCTCGGGCAGGGACCGTGTCTATCTTATTCTTTGTAAAGCACCAGGTACATCGCTGGCGCTATATAAATGCTTATAATAATAATAATACCCGGCCTTCATTGAGAGGTTTGAGAAAGGGTAATCTGGTGGACTAGGGTCCATCTTGCCCAGTATTTTTTGCCTGTTAGGAAGCACTACACTAGATGTTCATGAGGTCAATAACTTAGTGGGATTCAAAAGTCGTTTGGGGCACCCTGTTGGAGGTCCCTCGGGTTTCCTGGGGGGCCATGCAGAACAGGGCGTTTTCGGTGGCTGCTCCACGCCTCTGGAATTCCTTCCCGGTGGAGACCCGTCTGGCCCTGGACCTCTCGGTTTTCCGTAGGAATTGTAAGACTTGGCTGTTCCGTCAGGCGTTTGGCGAGGGAGAAGGGTGATTGTGGGGGGGAGGGGGAGTCTCTTTTTATTGTTGTTGTTGCTATTTGATGCTTTTATATGTTTTATTGTATTTTATTTGATTGACTTTGTTAGCCGCCCCGGTCTGCCTGTGGCAGGAGGGGCAGGGTATAAATTTTTTACATAAAATAATAATAAAATGAGGATTGGGCAGTTTTATTTGCATTATAAGGACATCTGGAGGAGTTGGATAGTAAGTTAGATATAGAAAGGAGGTGCTCTATGCTTCAAGCCTTATTTATGGGTATCTTAGGTATTATGAGTTCCTTTTTCTGAAGTATGTAACTCTAGGTTCTCTCGATGCCAGATACTGTCTGGTCATTAACAGTCATTCTTATGAACACGGGGGTGGGACCAACTTAACTTTGTATCAAACAGATGGTAGTCTCCATCTACTTTGAATCTCTACTTCCAAAAGAAAAGAAGGCAGCAATAACCATGGAGGTTTCGGTGGAGCTGACAAACACTGAATGCACATTGAGACTGGATGTATCCCTGTTTTGTCCCTCCAGGTTAGGTTGAGTTGCATTTTGCATGTTGTGGAGAAGAGTGCAAAGGAGTGAGTATAACAATCTGTGGTGATGAAATTAACAGGAGCTTAGGCTACAGTGAAAGTCTGTGTATATAACAATTTTTCACTGGTAACTGCATTGAGACACCATGCTAAATTGCAACTTTTTAAAATTGGCATTCTATAGATTTTTTTTACATGAAAACTAGTCAAAAACACCTTGTGTTTTTAACCCACAACCTATGTCATTTTCAGGTATGAAACCATTGAAAGGCAATATAAAGACTTGCAGGTAACCTGTAGTTCACAAAATAAACACATTGAGACAATGAAAAAAGCAAATGAATCGCTCAAGCAACAAAATGACAAGTAAGTTTACCTNCCAGCAGCATGACATCGGAGCCCCGCCACCTTTCACCATTGCCACCTGCAACTCCCGCCCTCTTGCCACCGCTGCCAGGATCAGGAGCCAGTGTCTCCCTCCTTCTGCCTGCCTGCCGCAGCACGCCTCCAAGCTGCGCCGGGTCCCAGCTTGCCACCAGGATTGGGAACCGGCATTCCTCTTCTCCCCCTGCACATCAGAGCAGGCCAAGCTAGGGACCCTCTGGAGGGGCTCTACGACCCGGGATCGGGTCAAAGGTACCGGACATGGGAAGGACCAGGATGGGGTTCCCCCCCAGGGGAACAAGACAATTTCCAGGAGGCAAGGGGACAGTACCAAAGGGACCCCAGTGCTCACCAGGGAGGGTGGATCGGTTCCTCCATCTCAGATCAGGGTGCCCAGGCTGCAGACCTGGCTGACACCCTGGCCCGACTGGACAAGCTTGAGGCTCCCAGGGCTCCCCTGCCCAACAAAAGGCCCCGGGTCCATGACAGGGTTCCCTCTTCCAAGCGGGTGGTAGCCAAGGGGCCAAAGGCCAGAATAGAATGCCTCCTCAACTCCCCAGAGGAATCAGAGGAGAATCTTCATCTCTCTACCCAAGACCCCCACCCGCCAGAGCCCCCTTCCTCTACTGCAGCCCCACAAGGGCACGCGATGACTCTCCACCCACTTCCTCCTCAGAGGGGGAACTGGGGGACTCAGAGTGGGAATTTTTTCCCTGCCAGAAGAGCAGGGGGCTCAGTCGTCCACCACCCCCGACCACGGGAGGGAATTCCCCGCCCAGTACAGGGACGACTTGATGTGGCCTGCACCCTGCAGCTTAAGGAAAAGGCCAACAAGACCCAATCCTGAGACTCAGAGGATGACCAGGACGCCAGCGCCCATATTCCCAGGTGCATAAGCCAAACAAGAGACTGGCCCTAGATAAAGCGTTCGAGAGGCTCATCTTAAATGAGTGAAAGCAGCCCACCCGCTCTCATAGGCTGCCCAGGTCCCAGGAACCACTCTACACCTTCTCAGCATGAAGGGGCCTTATTCCACCAGCCCAAGGTGGATGCAACTGCAGCCTCCCTCGCCCGGCAGACCCTCTTCCCTACCAAAGGGGCTGTTAACCCAAGGACCCCACTGATAAGGCCATAGAAGGGGTCCTGCAAAAGGGTTTCGAAGCCACTTCCATGTCTGAGAATGGCGACTGCGACCTCCTATGTCACCAGGGCCCTAATCTCCTGGTTCCAGGAGGTACAGAGCCCGGACATCTCCGAGAGGAAAGCAAAGGCCCTCGCATCCCGCATAATGCTGGGAATCTCGTTCATTGCTGACGCCTCTACGAATACCCTGACGGCCGCATCTAGGGCGTCAGCTTCAAGCGTCACCGCTCACAGACATTTCTGGCTGAGATCCTGGAATGGGGACCCTACAGCCAAAAACCTGCTGATCGACGGGCCGTACCAGGACACACACTCTTCGGCACCTGCCTTGACACAGTCTTGGCCGGTGCCAATGACAAGACCAAATGCACTACCCTTCAGCAAGTGGGCAACAAGAAGAGCTGCTTTCGCCCTGGCTGCTTCACCGGAGACTCGGCCGCTCTTCGAAGGGGTCCGGCTCGAGCCCCCTTCTCCAGGCAGTCCAGGAACAAGCCCAACTGGCAGGGGAAGAAGAAATACCAGCCTTCCCCTCGCCACAGACCCTTTGGGGGTCCCGTTCCCCCCCCCCCCCCCCC
>QEPC01015351.1:1532259-1543970 GCA_003113815.1 Sphenodon punctatus | reverse complement strand
AAATAGTGTATTAACCATAGTTCTTGTTTAAATTACTACATTAACTATTACCTATACCAGCAAAAAAGGTCCCTCAAAATGTGTCTGAAAGGATGTGAATTTGAAAGTCTTAAGATAAATTCATGTCTAGTTTCTAGAAAATATAGATCTCTAGATTCTTTTTATGTATCTTTAAATATATTTATTAAATTCTGTCCAATCCATTCTTAAATTGACTCAAAGTTTCTTATGATTCCTTTAAAAAAGGGTCTGCTTTTACTCCGTCAATTTTACATGGAACTATTAGTGTCTTCTACACTGTCAGTTGTACTTTGTATAAAGAATACTCTGTACAGTGTGTGTGAAATATTTTGCCATTCTCATGTAAAGACATTTTTATACATTTTTATACCAAGGCTGCATTAATTTTTTTAATTTGGAATATTTTGCTTTTTAATTAAAATTGGGATATGAAATCAACAGCATTTATCCTCTTGCTAAAACAAGCTGCTGTATGATCTGCATTTTAGTAGAAATTGATTGGGTCTAATTATTGGTCCTGCAACTGTCTTGTTACTGCCACTACCAGTTTGGATGTATTTTGCACTGACCAAATTTTAATGTTATGCCATATGTATATCTGATGTGCCTTACATTTTTCAATTGTTGTACAGTCACAAGGCTCCATCTACTCCTTTAACTGTAGAGCTTGAGCACAATCTCCTACATTTTACAAACACACCTTTGTATTCTTCAGCTGAACAGTCTTTGAACCTGTTATGAAATATTTATTATGGCTTTATGTATTTCCATGTCATTTAGTTTGTGGATGCCGCTTGCTTCTGACTGGGGAGGGAAAATTTTAAAAATACTGTTTCCTTTCTACTCTATGAATTTTATGCCAAAAAGGCATCCAAATTAATCTCTTTTGCATGCCTTACATAGAGATATTTCCATCTCAATTACACCTGTGTATACTGGATCAAGAAAATAAAGTCAAATCATTATACTTAAAAAAAAAAATTGATGTGTTGGGCCAATAACTCCTAGTGAATACTATGAGAATTTTACAAACATAGACTTATTTTTTTAAAAATCCTTTTGTTCATGGGTGGGGGAGAGATGCCTTTCCAGTTGCTGATTCTGCCTCCTACCTCCCTCTATGCTCTCTTAATCTCTCCTAAAAATGTACCACTTCCATCGAACATACCCTCCTAGCTCCTCAGCCCCATAGGTTGCTGCTCACTGATGTCTCCTTACACTGACCTATCCTTCAGAATTGCCCTTTTTAACTAAGCCATGTGCTAACCCACAACTTCATGAATATATCTCACTCCCTATGCTCCCCTCCTTGGTTCATCCTCTCTCACACAGGGACATTGCTGGTGCTATATGGATAATGGTGTGCTGTGACCACTGCTGACCAATATTATTTCACTGCTTCCTTTTGCTCTCCATGTTTCTCTTGTCTTAGCTTGTAAACCCTTTGAGGCAGGGTTTTTGTTACGTTACTATGTCTGTGACTAAAGGTAGGCATTCCTGCAATAAATTGCAAAAACACTAAAAAGATGGTACATGTTTTTGGCTGACTAGTAACAAATCTTTATGTAAAGATAGCCATCTTATTTTCAGCATCTTACTAATTATGAAATGTTGATTTCATTTATTCCTCACAACTTGGCATTTTTTTCCTAAAAATTGGCATTCAGATCACTGAAGTGAGATGACTAATAAAGCTGGCTGGCATCTGCCTTATATAGGGTGTGGGACAATGTGCGCTCCATTGAGCCATACAGCACCCACTCATGCCCACATGCTGAGAAATGCAGAGTGCGCTGTGAGGGGCTAGCCAAAAAAGTACACGGCAATTGATGCCATATGAACTGTGGCGGCCGCCCCTGCTAGCAGACTGGTCCACTACTCGTAGGCACTGTGAGCAACAGACAGCCATTGCAACTCACAGGAACTGGTCATGAGTGCTGGGGAGCCCAGGTTTCCCAGTGTTCACACTGGAACATGTCAATTTCAGAGGCCAACCTGGCACACTTACCCCTCCCCCATGGTCCATGGCAGGGGGAGTGTGAGGCAGCTGCCACAGTAGCCACTCTGGGAGCTGCCCATTAGAATCCCCCACACACACCCCTCACACTCCACCTGAATGGCTGCTCCACAGCTGTACCACTCAGCAGTTGCCTTCCATCCCTGCTTGTTTAAAAACACCAATAGACTGAACTTTTATTATTTAGGTGCCACAGTGGTAAGCACTCTGCAAATGTCAATAGTTCCTATAAAAACATGCTGCTTTTGTTTTCGATTGTATGTTAACCACAGATACTGTTTAGGGAGATTTTTCCCCCCTGGGGCCCTGTGGTGGAATCAAGACCAAAAACTGATATATATTCTGGCCAACTCAAATGAAAAACTAATGTTTAAGGTAGCCAACTTTCTGTTTATGCTGGCCAAGAGAAGAAGTACGGTTCAGGCGGAGATGTGGAGGAGGGCCTTGTTGCCTGGTATGTCTTGAAGAATGAAGCGGTGGTATAGGAATTGGTTCAGTTCCAAGTGGCTGGGCTGTTGTTGATATGGGGGGGTGGGAAGGGTAGAAGTAAGACCAGCAAAAAAATGTTAGTATTTGGCTTATAACTTACATAGCGTAGTTACTTTTCAGTTGTCTGTACTGTATAGAAAAAAATCTGTTTCTTTTATTGTGATTTTGTGCCGACCAAATGGTCGTGTCAATAAAGATGTGGTGATGATGATATATGATACTGCTTTTGCTTCAGCTGAAATTTGCATGTTACAGTGAAACAGTGGGTATTTTCAGTCGTGATGGTACATGGCACCGTCACACTCTGATCCTGCCCAGGGTGAGGGTTCTCACCCCATTCAGGATCTGGCCCAGCTGCCGAACAGACATGGTCTGCATGGCCCCGCCCCCTATGCTGCTGAGTGCGGCCTGCCCATCCACCTCCTTGATGGGTGGGCACAGCAGCCTCTGAGGCTGCCACGCCCACCCAGAACTGCTCTGGCCCAGGAATGGAGTCAGGTAGACCAGACCATCACACATGACAGCCTGCTCTACCTCAGTCCAGGGATGGCTTCCCCGGGCTGTAACAGCACTTAGCCCACACTGACTTGGCAGGGAACCCAAGTAACAGCATGGGCTAAAAACTGCAACGGTCCAGGGATAGCCCTGATCCTGCCCGGGGAAACATCTAGTGGGCAGGATCAAACATAACGGCACTGCAGGTGACTACGCGTGTCAAAGCATGGCCACCCATGGTATTATCACTTTTTAAAAAAAAAAAAAAATGCTCAGTCTTCACACAAATGTAGACACATTGAACTATTTTGACAGAACTTGTATTCATAGTATTTTGGGCAGTCATAAAAATTCTAAATGACTATTTAAATTTACAGCCTACCTTATGCCAAAGTCTCAGGGCAGGGTATAGCACACAGATATGTAACATCCCCTAAAGACCACCATCCAGAGTCCCCACCTACCAACCTCTGGGCCAAATAAGAAGGTTTTGCACCACCTCCAGTAGAGACGGTTCACTGATGCTCTTTACTGTCCTTCCATTCAGGGTTCACTTCTCACCTGTGACAAAGCATGGGCACTGGCAACTTCTCGACTTTGTGAACATATCCCTGTTTCTGCTCTGGGCTGTGGCCAGTCCAGCTCCTGGGTGACACTCTGCTTGAACAGCAGGAATCAAAGAAACTGACCGCATGCACAGGGTCACCCCCTTGCACAACCAAGTTTCTTTCCTGCCTCCATGCTGGCAGGAGCAGTTTCACTCTGCTTGGGAGAGCGGAGCTCGGAAAAAAGAGAGAAGAGGAGAAAAGAGGATAGGAAAGGGAAGAAGGGGCAAAGGAGTGCAGCCCCGAGAGAGAGGCATCGGAGCAGCCGAGCCCGCGCCAGGAACCTACGCTCCGCCCAGGTCTCTCTGTTGGTGTGAACTCTCTCCCTCTGCTTTCCTAGCCGTGGGTCCTGCGACTCCCAGGACCCAAGGCACTAGCAGCATTGGTCTTTCCCAACGTTCCCGGCGGCTTTTTCAGAGGAGCGGGTCCCCTCCCCCGCCGCGAGTCGGAGCCATCAGCCGCCATCTTGACCACGAGACTCCCAGCCGGCTAACAGCCACGCCGCGGCCGCAACAACCCTAGACGCCAACCAGGATCCGGCAAACAGCCCGGCAGCCAGCCGCAAACTGGCACCCGCGTGGCAAGCCACCCTGCGCCACTGGCCCAGAGCCACCGCCGCGGGCCCAGCTAGCCCAATAGCTGCAGTCGCCGCCGCCGCCTCTTCCGCCGGCGGACCTGGCTTTCTCGCAGCATCCCGGATCTGTCCCACCGACCCAGCTGGGACCGCTCCGATCTCTTCCCTCGCTCTGGAGCAGCACGGGCTCACAACGCACAGCGGTGCCCGCACCGCCGCCCGGACCGTCCTTCGACACCACAGGGTACCAGATACAGGGATGGGGGGACAAGAAAAAAGCGCCCCCAGAGGAGGCACAAGGGACAAAGGGCCCACAGGGTAAATCAGGAAATCTGCCACCACCCATCCTAACTAGCGAAGGGGACCCTCCCAAGGCAGCCCCAGCCAAAGATTCTCCTCCCCCTCCACAGGACAAACAAACCATGAGCACTATTGCCGAGGCCCTCACTCGTATCATGGCCCGCCTCGACAGGCTGAAGAACCCCCTCCCCCTGGAGGAAGGCAAAAGACCCCAGGGAACAGAGGGTGCACCCCAACCCAAGCGCCCACAGCCCAGGGGCAGGGGAGCAGCGGCAACCAGGGCCGCAAGGCTTCTGGCCTCGGAGTCTGAATCTGAGGAAGAGCTCTACTTCGTCACAGGCCCCCCTCCTCGGGCTACAATCTCGTTCACTCAGCCCGAGGGAATTGCGGGGGGGGACAGCGACATCTCCCCCTCGGAGGAGGAGGGAGAACTGGGGGACTCGGAGGAGGAGGGGTCCCAGGCGCAGAGCCACGACACACTGCCCGTAGCCCCTGACCACGGGCGGGAATTCCCAGTCCAGTACTGGGAAGAGCTCAAGAAGCAGGTGGCTTGCATGCTCCTCAAAGGACCAGCCCTCAGAGTTCGAGGATGAGCAGGAGGCCAGGGCCCATATCCCCAGGGTTCACAAACCAGACAAGGGCCTTCCCCTCGACAAAGCTTTCGAAAAACTAGTACTGAACGAGTGGAAGCAGTCCACCCGCTCATACAGGCTCCCCAAGCAGCAACAACAGCTATACGATTTCTCCCAACGTAGGGGAGCCCTCCTGCACCAACCCAAGGTGGATGCAGAAGCAGCCTTCCTGGCTCGTCAAACCCTCTTCCCGACCGAGGGAGAATTTTATGCCAAGGACTCCACGGATAAGGCCATCAAAGGGGCGCTGCGCAGGGGATTCGAAGCGACGACTGCGGCTATGAGAATGAACACAGCTACCACGTATGTCGCGTGAGTCCTCATTTCTTGGTTTCAAGAGGTACAGAATGAGGACATCTCAGAGAAGAAGGCAACAGCCCTCATGTCGCGCATAATGCTAAGAATAGTTTACATCACCGATGCATCCATGGATGCGCTAAAAGCTTCCGCCAGAGCAGCAGCATCAGGAGTAGCAGCTCGCAGACGCCTCTGGCTTTGATCATGGGACGGGGACCACACAGCAAAGAATCTCTTGGTGGACAGCCCCTACAGTGGCCAAAAGCTCTTTGGCGCATACCTGGAGAAGGTATTGGAGGACTATACCAGTAAGGAGAGCGCACAACTCTCCAGCAGGTGGGCAACAGGAAGCCTTCCTTTCGTCAAGCGCACTTCACAGGAGACTCGGCAGGGCTCAGAAAAGGGAATTCAAAAGGCTCCTTACACAGACAGCAGCCCAAGGTTAAGCCCGGCTGGCAAGGAAAGAGGAGGTACTAGCCACCCCCCCACAACAGACAGCAAGGGGGCCCCAACCAGAGAAAACAAGAATGATCACCCCATGCGCATCGGAGGCCAGATACTGGATTTCTCACCAGTCTGGGAAGCTTCAGTCTCCGATGCATGGGTAAGGGAGTATCCCATATTGGGATACTCAATAGAGCTTTCCTCCCCTCCTCCCAGCAAGTTCCTCTCCTTGCCAGTCTCATCCAGACCACTAAAACACCAGGCCATGCTCCAGGAGATACACCGGTTGCACGCCATCGGAGCCATAGAACCAGTGCCGCCGGATCAGCAGGGACAAGGGCTCTACTCCATACTATTCCTCGCACCAAAGAAGTTGGGCGAAAGGAGAGCGGTGCTGGACCTCAAGCGCCTAAACGGACGCGTGAAAAAGCGGAGGTTCCGCATGGAGACCCTGAGGACAATCTGCCAAGCGATCATGAAGAACGACTGGATGGCCTCCCTCGACCTAAGGGAGGCCTACCTTCACGTTCCAATTGTCCCCAGCCACCGGAAGTGGCTAAGATTCGCCTACCACGGGGGGGCACTGGCAGTACACAGCCCTACCATTTGGACTGGCCTCAGCCCCACTCACCTTCACGAAAGTCCTGGTGCCATTGATAGTGAGCCTCCGCCTACAAGGGGTCCACATGCACCCATACCTGAACGACCTCCTCATCCGCTCATCCTCCAGGGAGAAAGTAGTGAGGGATGTCCAGACTATCGGGTACCTGACAGACCACGGATTTCTGATCAACAACCAGAAGAGCCACCTAATCCCATTGCAGCGGCTAGAACACCTAGGCGTGATTCTGTACACAGGAAGAGACAAGGTCTTCATCACCCACCACCGGCAGGAGAAGATCAGAAAGGGAGTGCTCTCCCTCACCAACAACACAACTCTCCGACTAAAAACCCTAGCAGCCCTGCTGGGCCTGCTCATGTCATGCATCCAGCAGGTAGCATGGGCTCGTTTCCACCTACGTCCACTCCTGCGTCTTCTCAGACCATGGCAGACACACCTCATCGCAGACAGCAACCCCTGGATACAGGTACCACGTACCCTAGCGAAAAACATGTGCTGGTGGCTCACAGACAAGCCGTTCCAACCCAGCTCACCCCTCTCCGAGCCCGCAAGGGTCACAGTCACAACGGACGCAAGCCTGACGGGATGGGGAGCCCACTCCCAAGCCTTGAGGGCCCAGGGGAGATGGTCGGTGACAGAAACAGCCAGCAGCATCAACCTTCTCGAGCTCAGAACAATCAGGCTCGCTCTGCTAAGCTTCCCGCATGTACAGAACTCCCACTTCCTAGTGTTCACGGACAACACGACAGCAAAGGCATCTGTGAACAACCAGGGCGGATTGAGGAGCAGGACACTGCATGCGGAGGCTTGCACTCTACTCGCTTGGGCGGAGCACCATCTATCGCTCAGGGCTCTGCACGTCAGAGGAGAAGACAACACGGAGGCAGACTAGCTCAGCAGACAATGCCTGGACCCAGGGGAGTGGTCTATATACCCACAAGCTTTCAACCTGATATGCTCAAGACTGGGCACCCCTCAATGGAATCTGTTCGCATCACCAGCAAATGCAAAGGCCCCTCTGTTTTTCTCATGGACAAGAGCCCAGGACGCGCAGGGGGTGGACGCCCTCAACACCCCCTGGCCCAGAGCGCTCCTATATGCCTTCCCCCCCATTCCCTCTGATAGGATGGGCACTGGCAAAAGCCAGAACAGAGAGAGCGGTCCTCATCCTAGTGGCCCCGTTCTGGCGGAGAAGGCCCTGGTTCTCGGACATAGTGGAGCTAGCGGTATCATCTCCCCTGTTCCTTCCACAAACCTCTTGACACAGGGTCCCTTCCAATTTGAGGGTTTGGCCTACCTGAAGCTAGCTACATGGACATTGAATGCACAGCGCTAAAGGATCAGGGCTTCTCGGTGGCGCTAATGAGCACCCTCCTAGCTTCCAGAAGGCCTTCTACACGCCAGATCTATCAATCCACGTGGAGGGCCTTCAGGGGATGGTGCCAGAAGAAGTCCTCGATCCAGAGCAGGCAAAAATTCCTCAAATCCTGGAGTTCCTGCAGGAGGGGCTAAACTCCGACCTTAAGCCCAATACCCTCGCCAGGCAGGTCTCCGCCCTCGACTCCGTGTTCCTCCCAGCCAAGGGGATTAAGGTAGCAGGACACCCCTTGGTTCGGAGGTTCATGAGGGGAGCCAGGGCCATTTCCCCTCCAGTGATCCACAGGTTCCTCTTCTGGTCCTCGGGGCACTCCAGTCCCACCCATTCGAACCCCTCAAGAGGGTCTCGCTATTCTTTATGTCCATTAAGGTCGCCTTCCTGGTCGCCATTACATCCGCTCAACGGATGTCAGAACTGGGGGCCCTCTCCATAGAGGGCGGTTTCTGCCAGTTTCATCGGGACTCGGTGGTGCTTCGATTGGACCAGGTCTTTCTTCCAAAGGTCAATTCCCTGTTCCACAGAAGTCAGGAGATTATCCTCCCCTCCTTCTGTCTGCAGCCCATGCATCCCAGGGAAAATAAATGGCATTTGCTGGATGTCAGACGGGCCCTGCGCATCTACTTAAAGCACACGGCCACATTCCATTCATTATCGGCCCTATTCGTCAACATACAGCCGGGGATGAAGGGATCTAAGGCTTCCAAAGCCATCATATCCAGGTGGGTGGTGGCCTGCATCACCGAGGCCTATAAGGCAAAGGGGAAAGTTCCTCCCCAAACAATCTGGCCACACTCCACCCGGGGAGCTGCCATGTTGGCCTCCTATGAGGAGGTGTGCAGGGCTGTCACATGGGCTTCCCTGCACACCTTCACAAGGCACTACAAATTGAACTCTTTCCATTCGGCAGACGCCTCGTTTGGCAGGCAGGTCCTGCAGGCTGTTCTGCCATAGTACTGCTGTCTCCCTCCCTACTTCACGGTACCGTTTGGGTACATCCCAGGAGCTGGACTGGCCGCAGCCCAGAGCAGAAAAGGGAACTGGGGCTCTTACCTGTGAGTCCCTGTTCTGCTCGGGCTAGGCCAGTCCAGTGGCCCTCCCGACAGCGGGTGTGTGTGTGTGTCTACATACAGTGCAGCAGATTCTTTGAGTGCATTAACCATGTCTTGAGTGCATTGCAGATCGTTGGCTGTACTACAACTGAGTTGCGCAAGGGGGTGACCCCGCGCTTGCGCAGTCAGTTTCTTTGATTCCTGCCTCCTGCTGGTCAAGCGCAGTGTCACCCAGGAGCTGGACTGGCCTAGCCCGAGCAGAACAGGGACTCACAGGTAAGAGCCCCAGTTCCCTTTTCTCCCTACATTCCACTTGTCTTTCCTAGACTGTATGCTGTTGGGGCAGAGATTTATCTCTAATGATAGTTCAGTGCCAGATATATTGCTGATGCTGTATTAGGCTTTTGGTAACTTCCAGGGGAAGCAGATACTTTAAAGGAAATGTCAAGAAGAAAAATGTTTCCCTCTGTCTCTCCTGGGAAGCCATCCTCTATACTCTGGGGGAGATTCCCCACCACAATCAGCAGGAGGCAGATGGAACTCCCCACTAAGCCCTGTGCTCCAGTTGATCATTTGCCTCGGTCCAAGCAGGAGTAGACTACTACTTTTCCCAGGAATGGTGGCAAAGTCAGAGAGAGACCTCCCCCTCCCTCCTTATTCTCAACTCCAGTGGGCATGGAGGAGACCCTGAGGTCTTTCCTTACACAGACTGAGCCTGTTACTGAAAGTCCCACCCACCCCAGGCAGAGTGGGGTATCCAGCTGCAGGAAACTTGAGTGGTGCCATGGGGACAGCAGCATTTCCCCCCTCCTAGATGGTATCCACCAGTGTCTGTGGCCAGATACAGAGGGGTTAATTGAGGAAGACACACGCACCCTGGGACATTCCCCAGTTGAGATGACCCCAAAGCAGATGTTCCAGAAATTAGTGGACTGGGTGTGGGAACCTAGGGGTAAAAAGCAAAAGAACGCACCCCCAAGCCCCAGTTTAAGGGCAACTCAAAGCAAGCCAGTAAGGGGAAGCAATCTGCCCCCAAGACGGGTAAAAATTGTCCTTGAGAAATATCCGATTTCCAAGAAGAGTCAGACACAGATTCTGAGGGAAACAAAAATGAGATCCAGGCATCTCCTGACTTTCATCAGACTCTTGACACCCCACTAGCTCCTAATAAGCCTAAGGGAAAAGGCAATTCCAATAAATGGAAATTCTGACCTACACAGAATGTATCTGAGGGAGAGGTGGAGAAGGAGGATGAATCTCCCATTGATATGGAGAATGAGTCTGAGAGTGGGAGCTCCTCCACTCACCTGAGTTATTGGAGAAAAAACAGATCCCAGACCTCACCCCAAAAGGGATCCAGGATCAGGACAGGGAATTTCCCTTCAAGTACAAAGATATAACGTATTGGGAAGTACAGAGGGCATTAAGCCTCAAAGACAACCAACGGACTGTCCCACATCATCTGTGGCCCCACACATAAGGAGGGACATACACTGGAATTGGTTTTCTGCACTGGCCTTGAGGCAGGGAGTCAGTTAGTAGAAGTCAGGGGGATGGAGCCCTTGTCATGGTCTGACCATTACTTCCTTAATGCATGCATCCTGGCGCATGTCAGCCCCCAACGGGGTGCAGGACTTATTAGATCGGTCCGCCCCCAGAGACTTATGGAACCGAATCGGTTCCAGAATGCTCTGAGGAAGTTTCCCCTGGACCTTGATACCAGCTCTGTCGATGATCTCGTAGCCTTTGGGAACACCTTGTTGGCCGAGACCGTTGACAGAGAGGCTCCCAGGCATCCGCTGCCCTCCCGAGTCTCCCGCAGGTCTCCTTGGTTTACTGAGGGCCTATGGTGCTTGAAGCGGGAGAGCAGGCGGTTGGAGCGCCAATGGTGCCGGACTCGCGATGAGTATGATCGATGGCAGCATAAGAGCAGTTTAAAGGCCTATGCTGTGGCGGTGCAGGCAGCAAAGAAGCTTTTCCGGGTGGTGAAAGGCTTGGTCAGTCCTGCCGCTTTCCACCTGGACCTGGAGAAATCCAGTGACCGCTGTGACAGGTTTATCAAGTACTTTGTAGATAAGATCGCTCGCATCCGCCACAATTTTGTTTCTGCAGTTATTGCAGAGGATCATCTTGGGGCTATGGATGCCCCATCCTGTCCTGTTTTGTGGGATCGGTTTCAGATGGTATCGCCTGCCGATGTGGAGTCCTTGTTGGGATCTGTTTGTGCCACTAATTGTGAACAAGATCCATGCCCGTCCTGGCTGGTGAAAGCCAGCCAGGAGATGTTACGGCTGTTGCTGGCTGGGGTGGTTAGTGCCTCCCTTCAGGAGGGCAGTGTGCCTGAATGCCTGAAGGAGACTGGTTAGGCCCCTGCTCAAGAAACCATCTCTTTATGCTGATGCTCCTGCCAGTTATCGGCCAGTCTCTAACCTTCCCTTTTTAGGGAAGGTTATTGAACGGGCTGTGGCACGGCAGCTCCAAGAACACCTGGGCTGCACCAGTTTCCTTGACCCCTCTCAGTCCGGGATTCGGCCTGGGTATGGTACAGAGACTGCATTGGTGGCCTTGGTTGACGATCTCTGTCTGGCGTTGGACCAGGGTCGTCAGACCTTACTGGTCCTGCTAGACCTTTCGGCTGCGTTCGACACAGTTGATCATGAGGTGTTGGTGACTCGCCTGCGGGACCGTGCCGGGATTGACAGGGCGGTCTTGGACTGGTTTAGTTCATTCCTGGTTGGGAGAACTCACCAGGTGGTCTTGGGGGAGTGTACGTCTTTCCCCCCCCCCC
>QEPC01015351.1:1480674-1522974 GCA_003113815.1 Sphenodon punctatus | reverse complement strand
TGGGAGTGCTTCTCAATTTGCAGGTCCGCCTGGATTCCCAGGTGGAAGCTGTGGTGAGGAGTGCCTTTCACCAGTTACATCTGGTATGACGGCTATGGCCATATGGTTTGAACTCTGATTTGGCCACCATCATCCATACCTTCATCACCTCTAGACTGGACTACTGTAACGCATTCTACGTGGGGTTACCCTTGATGACGGTCCAGAAGCTGCAGCTGGGGCAGAATGTGGCGTCCCATCTCCTTATGGGGACAGGTCATCATGAGCACGTTACACCAGTGCTCTGCTCTCTGCACTGGCTGCCTATTGTCTTCCGGGCCTGATTCAAGGTGTTAGTGTTGACCTATAAAGCCGTAAACGACCTAGGCCCTGCATAACTGTGGGACCACCTCATGCCCCGGGCCGTGGTGCGGCCCCTGAAGTTGGTCGGGGATGCCTGACTCGAAGTCCCCCAGGTTTCCCGGATGGCCACAATGGGGAGGGCATTCTCGGTGGCCGCTCCTAGGCTGTGGAACTCCCTCCCAACGGACGCCTGCCTTGCCCCAGACCTCACCTCTTTCCGAAGACAATGTAAGACCTGGCTGTTCCGCCAGGCCTTTGGGGAGGCAGACGGGGAGGGGCTTTGGGGGAGGGGGAGTATTTGAGTTCAGTTCTGCTCTTTTAATGAGTTTATATTTTTAATAAGTTTTTAAGTTTTATAACCGTTTTAAATGTATTTAAATATGTTGTGAGCTGCCCCAAGCTGCTATTGTGAGCAGGAGGGAGTGGGCTATAAACACATTGAAATAAAATAAATTTAAAAAATCTTGCAGCAGACCCAAGCTATAAAAAGGGGGGATTCTTGCTGTACAAACGAGCTGCAAGCTTTTATCTCAGATTAAACATCTGTGGAAATGTCTGAGGAATTTACATGCAGCCCTCCGGCTACCAGCAAGTACCTAATGTAACTTCTAGTCATGATGTAGTGCATACGTAGGAACTGCTCAGTGAGTGCTCTACAAGAGTCTTCTCTCTCTTAGTGCTGCTTTTTTAAATGTATGCATAGTTCAGTATTTAGTGTTTAGCTGTTTGTTCATGCTTTAGATCAGTGTTTCTCAAACTGTCTCATGACACCCTTTGTATGTTGCTATTGCAACACAATGACGAGCCCTTGGGACAGGACAGGATAAAAATTGAAGTAACACCAAGTTGTCATGGGACAGAGGACTCCCCAGCTGAGGTCAGCAGTGCAGGTGGGAGAGGAAGCTCCTGTTCCCCACCAGTCAGATGTTAAGGAAGCAAGAGTGCTGCCTGTAGTGTAATTGGGGAGGCCAAAAATGGATCAGGCAGGGGAAAGCTGGCTGGGGGCAAGGCGAACAGACTCTAGGGAGGGTAAGCAGAAACAATCAGTTGTCAAGATATCACACCATAGTTGGAGGCCAATAAGGGGGTCACAAGCTTGAAAAATTTGGAAACGACTACATTAATTATTGTCTGTGTAATGGAAACCCTTTCAAGAATCGTCGGGCACCAAAGAGCACCAATGTTGCAATCCCTCAAGTAGATGGGCTTCAAGAAATGTGTGTCATGCAGCTCAGCTCTCTGAAACTGACCCAATGCATAGCCTGTTTAGGGAAGGGTCACATCTGAGATATGCCTCACCTTTATTTCCATCTCTCCCTGGGTTCAAGAAGACCATAGGAGCAGATTTGCAGGCATTCCCTTGTGAAAAGGTTTGAGCAAGCCTAAGCAGGCCTATCTGAACAGGTGACTGCAGACAGTAGCCACTTCTTGGTTTTGTTTCCACTCCCTGGGAATCAACCAGTCTGCCTCCACTGGGGCTTTACTCACCATTTGGCACACTGCTTTGCGCTCTCCTGTGTCTGTGAATTCACATTGCTCAAAAGAAATAGTTATTCACCCATAACTGGAGTTATTTAGCTGTCCAGCCTTTCTATCTTCTATCTCCTAGGTAGGGGGTTACTAGGGACTTGGAGTTAGTGACTGGAAGGAGCAGACGTAATGAGCAGCCCACATCTTCTATAGCCCTGCTATATGCCCACAAGTGAGTAAATTGCCAAGCAGGGAGAGAGAGGAGCACTCCAACACACTCTGTTGCTCTATATGTTACAGTTAACTATGAGGCAAATTAACACCATTCCATGGTGGAGAAGCATGAACAAACATTCAAGTTGTTCTGTTTTTTCTGCCCCCCTCTGGATTCTGCCCACCAGGAGGAGCCCATTGGGTGACAGCATAAATGTGTAAAGCCCCTGCAAAGCATTGTTCCATGATGGTAAGATTGACAAGGGAAAGCTCTAGGCCGCAAAGCAAGCTACCCTGCTAGTGAAACCAACAAGACTGCAAGGCAAATCAGCTGTTGAAACTGATGAGGCAGAGCTCCTGGCTGCAAGGCAAATGCCCCCCTGGTGAAACTGACAAGCTTGGAGTGCTGTTGAGTGAACAGACATTCATTTCATAGTGTGGTTTTCGACTACCCGTTGGTCTGAGGAGTTCCCCAGATTTGTTCCAGGGAACAAACCTCTGCAAACCTGTCTTCCCTCCATGGGTTGATCCTGAATTTGAGTGGCCAAACATATAACACCTTCCGTGTTAGGAGGCTGGAATGGTGACAGATAATTATGAGTAGGGCTACGAATTGGTCATGGAAATTTTCTTTAAAAGTCATGAATTGGTCATGGCAGGAATGAGAAAAATTCACGGAAAACTCATGGATACACTTTTTAAAACTTTTATTCAATATTGTATTTTGCAAACACCCTCCCCCCCCCCCCTCCCTTAGATTGTAAACCCAGGGATTGGATTGTAACCCCCCAGCACAGATTGTAACCCACCCAGCACAGAATAGGAGGAGGAAAACACACCCCACCCCTTAGATTGTAAACCCAGGGATTGTAAAGCCCTTTGAAAGCCCCAGGTTTAGATTGTAAACCCAAGCAGGGGGATAAAGGCAGAGGAAATGCTGCCGTCTCCTTCTCTTGAAGCTCTGACAACAGTAACGTTTTCTGCCTCTGATCCCGCCACCACACCATGCCGTGCCACCACCTGACCATGCCCAAAGCTCCACCCTCCACAAGAAACAACACTGAGGAGGCGTTTGGAGCCCCAGGGCGAGACTGTGACTTTACCCGGTGGTGCCCAGCGTGCTATTCTTGCCGGCTTCTTGCCATGTCGCTGCGTCCACAACCAGGAAGGGGTTTGGAGCGCTAGGGAAACACCGTGGATCTTCTTTGCACCATTGAGCGTGCTCTTTTCACCAGCTTCTTGCCGGCTCTGCTCTTCAATTTGGGGGAAATCTCAAAAAACTGGAAAATCACAGAAGTCATGGGAAGATCTCAAAAGTCATGGAGGGAGGCAAAAGTCACTAAAAACATCTTTTGTCATGACCGTGACAAATTCTTAGCCCTAATTATGAGTATAGATTCTTACTGTTCTCCAGAAGGTTTACATCTCATGTGTGACTACATGAAGAAAACCTCAAAGGACTCCGGTCACTGGTCAGTAACTTTCATACATGCAGCTAGACCATAGAATAAACACATTTTTAAAAATTGGCAATAGCTATACAATCTGAAATTGTACCTGTAGGTGTGAATCAGAACACTGTATTTAAGGTGAATTTTAGCATTGTCTGCCAGCTGAAAGAGGCCTACAACAAAGATGTGACAAATTAGCTTTGACAGTCCTTGGTATATTAAATAGGGGCTCTATGCAGTCTCAGATATATATGCCTCATGCAATTCTGGAGTGTTACGGTAAATGTCCATTCTACTGAAGTGGTTCAGTAAAAAGCTTGAAATTTGTAAGCAAAGTCCTCTGCATCCCTATTTTGTTTAACCTATAGAGAGGTTCTCAAGTCCTTTACTTTTAGGAAAATAATATACTGCTGTCTTTTGATACTAACTATTTTTAGGTACTTAAATAATTGTACTGAGTCAATTTCAGCCGTGTAGATTTAGTTACAGAACCTTCAACAAAATTCCTTGTCCTGTTATTGCTAAACTATTCAGACCTGCTCTGCTTCTCTTGTACTGTTGCCTATCTTTGGGTCTTGCAGAGTAATAATGAAGCTGAGAGCAGCCTACAGACCTTAGACAACTTATTATATAGACCTTTTGGAGTCCTGACCTCTTATTCCCTTTTTCTCCTGCCTCCCTAAAAATTCAGTCCTCACTAGAGGACTGAACTGAATATTTGTGGTGAATACTGTATTTGTTGAATTTGCCCACTTCGCCAGTCCAGTGAGGTGCAGTGACAAAACACTGTTTGTTCCCCCTTTGGATATTGTTTCAGGTTTTTTGGTTGATTATTATTATTATTGTATTATAAGCATTTGTATAGCACCAGCGATGTACCTGGCGCTTTACAGAAAACAATTTAGACACGGGCCCTGCCCAAGAGCTTACAATCTAAAGACAGGGGGAGGGGAGACAGAAGGGGGAACAGAGGGAAGCTGTACAAAATTGCTGTTTTTGTACAGCAGTTTTGGACATTTCATTTTGGATGTTCAGTTAAATAAATATCTGAACAAAAATGGCCAAAAAACCTGGGGAAATGGGGTGTTGACAAATATGCAAATATTCATTTTGCTATGAATATCCATATAGATGTTTGGAGCGTTGTCAAAAAATGTGAATAAAACAGAATCTGCCATTCATTTCAACTCTAGTCTCAACTCCTCACTGGACAAAATTCAACTCCTCACTAGACAAGAACAAAGTATGTTGAGAGTCACATTCAGAGTTAAGTATCCATATGCTAATTTTCAAGCAGCACCTATAGTTTTTGAAGAACTACTTCAAAAGCGCTGGGTACATCGCTGGCGCTGTATAAATGCTTATAATAATAATAATAATAATAATAATCTGACTGGCAGCAGAAGCAAATTGGCTGTTCCAGAGTCAGAGTGACAAGTTTGAACTGCCCTGGAAACTGCAAGAAGAGCCATGCAGGTGGCTGGGAGAGATGTTAATTCTAGTCAGGAAGTTATCAGGTAACACATTCTCCATTTTTAATCATTAGCTTCTGAAATGTCCAACTACAGTGGTTAAGCTTCTTAGTCATGCATCGCAACTTGTGCAAAGTTAAGTCATCATTTAGAAACCTATGGATTGCCTTCCTCTCAAATCTCTACTTCTAAATACTTCCTAATGTGTCACTCTGGGGAGCATTTAAAATGGACAGATTCATCTGAAGAATTGTTGCCAGGAAAAAAGTTGCTTTTTTTTCAAACATAAATGTCCTGCTTTGTGAAGAATTACTAGACTGGCTGGCTGCCAGATTTCAATGTACGTCTATGACTATTGCAAGCACACCCACCTTCTCCCGAGGATCCTCCTGGCCGTCCAGTCAGGATAGTAGGGTAGATCCCGCCAGTTACCAGTAGGAGGCAAAGAAACCAAGTTTTGAAGAGCATGCTCCGAGGGATCTACCACCGCTCTCCAGTGTTTTGTCTGCCTTCTACGAAGTAGGAGCAAGGTGCTGTCTGAGATTTTGGACAGCGAGGAAAAACAGAATTCGAAAGGGCTCCAGGTGCCAGGGGGAGAGGAATTCTCCTCCCTGTTCACCCCCCTCCTGGGGAGTGGTTAGGAGCAGTCCAGGACCCCCCCTTCCCCACTGGCACGGGGGGGCTGAAGGGTGGGCTCAGCAGTTGATTCCTTGGGGAAACTGTCTAGGGAGCTGGAGCTCACTCCCCACCAAGAAAAGGGAAAAGAGATGGGCACTAGGGCCCTGCAGAAACCTAAGGGAACGCAGCACAAGCCGCGACTGCAGCCTGAGCCCTATCCTGTCCCCACCGCAGCAAAGGCATTCGAGCTGCAGGGAGCACCCGACTGTCAGGAGCAGGCTGAGATAGGGAGTCCCCCGGAACAGGGAAGGAGCGGTGCCCCACCGAAAGTCGGGCCAGTCCTCCGGGAGCTAACGGGATGATTTAGAGAGACATTCAGGTCAGATAGGGGCTGTTTCCCCGGACCCAAACCAACAGGACCGTGCCGATAAGAGACCCGACGGTCACAGGTCTACCAGGCCTACTCAGCCCTCCACAGCCTGCCTCACCCACTTGCTTCCCGATGGGAAGCAAGTGGCCAGATCCCCGCGCAGGCTCTCAACAGGGGACTAGAATGTCCACCCACTGCAAGGCAGCAGCGGCAAGAGTGGGGGACCAAGGCTCCTCAAGAACAGAGAAGCTGTCAAGAGGTTTGGCGTTTGGTGGACCCATCTACAGAGATTCACGACGGGTGCCGTTGACAGAACCAGTCTTGACAACAATAACGACAGATACCAGCCTCTACGGATGGGGAGCCCACACGCAGGGATTCACGGCACAGGGTCGGTGGAGTCCATGGGGACAAGTTGCGTCCCTCCCTCCCCCTGCAAACCCCGAGTGGCAGAATGTTCGCCGCTTCTACGTTCCCCTCCCCCCCCCGGTGCTCGTCTTTGCGTTGGCGGGAAGCCGCAGTTAGCCCCTCACAACTTGCCTCAGCTTGCACCCCCTGCGCGTCTTTGGCACCGGCAGGAAACCTCTACCAGGCCTACTCAGCCCTCCGCAGCCTGCCTTGCCCACCCAGGCCCCATCGCCCCGATGGGAAGTAAGCAGCCAGATCCCCGCGCAGGCTCTCAACAGGGGACTAGAATGTCCACCCACTGCAAGGAAGCAGCGGCGAGAGTGGGGGACCAAGGCTCCTCAAGAACAAGGAGTCCCGTCCCCCCCCCCCCCACGCCTCAGTCCCGGGCCACTCCTCAAGATCAGACCCCACAACAGGCGCAGGATCCCCATATGGAGGTCCTAATCCAGATCCTGTCAGAACTAAAGTGGAAAAGATCCCCGTCACCCAACAGGGGATCTAGTGCTTTCAAGGGGGCCTCTAAGGGAGCAGGCAAAGGCAAACAGTCCAAGGGAGCCCATAAAACAACAATCCTGCTGGATTCCTCTGTGGGCTCTGAGTCTGAACAAGAGGACATGCTCTCTATTCAGTCCTTGGAAGAGGAGAATGAGGAGAGGAAAAGAACGGGGCAGACTAACAGACAATCTTTACATCAGTCTAGTGAGGAGGAGGGCGAGCTGGGGAAAGACTCTGAGCTGGAGAGTGAAGGGAGGCGCTCGGGGGAAGGAGTTCTGGAACTGGAACCCTCCAGTGATCCAGACAGACAATTTCCCAGTAAGTACAGGGGAAAGATTTACCAACTGGTGGTTAAAACCCTCCACCTCAAAGAGAAAAAGGAAAAGGATGCCGCTTTGGGATCATCAGAGGATGAGGAGGATGAGGAAAGGGAGTGTCTACCGAAAGCCAGGGACAAAGACAGAGGCATGGTGTTGGATAAAGCTTACGAGCAAATTATTAGAAAGGAGTGGAGACAACCTAACAAGGTGGCAAGGCTGTCCAAACTGCAGCTGGCTCTGCATGCGCTGTCCAAGGCTAAAAGTGGGCTGCTCGCTGCCCCCATGGTGGATGCAGCAGCTGCATCTTTGGCCAGAAATTCCATCTTCCCCACAGAGGGGAGAGTGTTACCCGCGAGATCCTACGGGTAAGGGCATAGAGTGCAACCTCAGAAGAAATTATGAGGAAATATCGGCAGTAATAAAGATGACTACCATGACCTCGTGCTTTTCCAGAGCCCTGATGTCATGGATCAGGAGGGCGGGGGATCCCAAAGTGTCCCAGAAGATGACAACGGTACTCTCCACGCTGATACAGCTGGCATATGCATTTATAGCAGACTCTTCAACAGACATTCTACGATGGACTGCAAAGGCTAACGCTTCTAATGTGGCAGCTCACCAGAGACTATGGCTGAGGTCATGGAAGGGAGATAACACCTCAAAGAATTCCTTGATCACACCCTTTCAAGGCAGGAAACTCTTCGGGTGTGCCTCGATAAGGTGCTGGCGGATGCAGCAGATAAATCCAAAAAGCACACTCTACAATCGGTAGGGGGGCGACAAAGACGTACTTTTCGTCCCTACTCTACAGCCAACACTCCACCGAATGGAAACAAAGGACCCTTTTTCCCTCATCGAGGAAACCAACAGCGATATAGACCGAGATGGCAGAAACAGAAGACTAATGATTCCAGACCTAAGCAGAGACAGGGGGCAGCCCACCACAAGTCCAATGCATGACTACACACAGGGCGGTCAGTCTGCCCCGACGCGTCTAGGAGACAGGTTGCAAAAATTTGCAACCACAGACGCATGGGTGATTCGCACAATCCAAGAGGGATACTCCATAGAGTTCCTGGCATCACCGTGACACTTCTTTTGCATCTCGCAGGTCACAAAAGATCAGTTAAAGCAACGAACTATGATCGCAGAGATAACCAGGCTCCAAGACATCGGAGCCATAGAGGCCGTACCCATACCAGAACGGGGCAAGGGACAATACTCAGTCCTCTTCCTGGTCCTGAAGAAATCAAGGGAATGGAGAGCGGTACTGGACCTCAAGCTGCTAAACCAAGTGGTCAACGTACAACGCTTCAAAATGGAGACTTGGTAATCTATTTGACTATCGGTTGCACAAGGGGAGTGACTGACGTCCTTAGACTTGAAGGAGTCTTACCTCCACATCCCGATCCTACCCCGACACCGGCAGTGGCTCAGGTTCTGCTATGCCAAAAAACATTGGCAATATGCAGCACTCCCATTTGGTCTAGCGACCAAGGACTTTTACCAAGGTTCTAATCACTCTAATAGCGAACCTGAGAAAAGAGGGCATAAAGCTCCACCCGTACCTGGACGATAGCCTGATCAGAGCCCCCTCTTCAGAACGGGCTCGAATCGATAGTCAAAGGACCATCAACTATCTACAACAGTTCGGGTTCATAACCAATTACCAGAAAAGCCATCTGACACCATCACAAGATCTCGAGCACCTAGGGGTGGTTTTGAACACCAGTCAACAAGCTGTTTTTAGCAGAGCACAGGAGGATGAATCTCTCCCTACTCATATCAGATAACGTTGGTTCACTAGCCAGCCTCCTGGGGGCCATAACATCGTGCTTGGGGATAGTACAGTGGGCCCGGTTCCATGCGAGACCACTGCAACGCTTCCTTCGACCCTGGCAGGAAGCACTGACACAGGGGGACAACCCTCGGATAAACATCCCAGAAGCCGTCAAGAGGTCCAGAACCAGGTTGACAGAACCAGTCTTGACAACAATAACGACAGATACCAGCCTCTACGGATGGGGAGCCCTCATGCAGGGATTCACGGCACAGGGTCGGTGGAGTCCGTGGGAACGCAAACATATCAATTGGCTAGAGCTGAGAGCCATATACCTAGCCCTTCGGAAACTCGCTCCACACATCAGAGGCAGAGACCTGTTGGTTTGCGCAGACAACGCTGTGGCCAAAGCCTACGTAAACCACCAAGGCAGTTCCAAGTCAGAGTCACTGAATCAAATAGCCACCGTCCTCATCAGCTGGGCGGAGAACAACCCGGCATCGATACGGGCCATACACATCAAGGGCCTGGAAAACTCCCAGGCTGACTGGCTGAGCAGAGTAGTGCTGGACCAAGCGGAGTGGTCTCTACACGACTCAGCCTTCCAGCAAATAACTCAAAGGTGGGGCTTACCCACAGTGGATCTGTTCGCATCATGGAGCAACGCAAAGACTCAAAAGTTCTTCTCACCACCCTTGCAAAGAGGCCATCGGATTCAATGCTCTGAACAGCCCGTGGCCTCAAGAACTCCTGTATGCATTCCCTCCACTACCACTGATACAGAGAGTACTATCGAGGATCAGGACACAGCAAGCAACGGTCATTCTAGTGGCCCCCTTTTGGCCCAGGAGACCGTGGTTCACAGACTTGCAAGAGCTCAGTCAAGGGCCTCCTCTCAGTCTCCCGAACATTCCCAATCTGCTGACACAGGGTCCGGTAACACACAACAGTTCGGAAAGGCTCAGACTGACAGCTTGGAGATTGAGCGCAGGGAGCTAAAAAAGTTAGGCTATTCCAACCAGGTTTTGGAGACCATGCGCCAATCCAGACATCTGGCCACCAGGTGCATATATCAGCGCACTTGGGCTGCTTTTGCCCGCTGGTGCAAATCTAGAACAATTAGACCAGACAGGACCTCAGTTAAGGAGATGTTAGATTTTTTACAGGAGGGATTGAATAGGGGCCTGAAACCCAACACTTTACAGAGACAGGTTGCAGCTCTGAGCAGCATATTGGGGTCTATCAAGGGCAAAAGGGTATCCAGACATCCTCATGAGAGCTGCTAGACTCCTGTCCCTTCCGGTGGTCCACAGGTTCCCGTTATGGAACTTGTCTCTCCTCCTGTGGGCTTTGACTAAGGTGTTGTTCGAACCCCTAACAGAGGCATTGTTGTACTACCTATCTTTGAAAGTTGCCTTCTTGATAGGCATTACTTCTGCCAGAAGAGGCGCAGAGTTGGAGGTTTTGTCCATTGATCCTTCTTTTTGTATTTTCAGGGAAGCCACAGTAACTCTTAGGGTGGACCCTGCATTCATTCCCAAAGTCAATTCCAGATTTCACAGAGAACAGGAGATTATTTTACCTTCTTTCTGCCCCAATCCGTCTCATCCTCAGGAACGGATTTGGCATACCCTTGATGTACAAAGGGCCCTTAAGATATACATTGACCGTTCAGAGCGGTTTTGTAAGTCATCAGCTTTGTCACCTACAGTCCACAGTGAAGGGGTAAGAAAGCTTCTAAAGCCCTCATTGCAAAATGACTCTTTGTATAGTAGAAGCCTACAGAGCAGAAGGTAGGGTTCCTCCTTCTGGGGTGTTTGCCCACTCTCTAAGAGGGGCAGCCACCTCTCAAGCATTCAATAATGCTGTGTCGTACGGGGAGATATGTCGCGCTGCGACATGGTTCTCATTACATTATTTTATTAACCATTACAAGATCCCTCTTCAGGAGTCAGCTGATGCAGCCTTTGGGAGGAGAATATTGCAGGTGGTTCTCTAGGCTACTGAAATTTGACCTGGAGAGCTTGCTCCCTTTGGAGGATTCTTCTCACTCTTCCCTCCCTCTTTAGGACGAGGTACTGCTTTGGTACATCCCTACTGTCCTGACTGGATGGCCAGGAGGATCCCCGGGAGAAAGGAAAATTGGACACTTACCTCTGAATTTTCCTTCTACGGGGATCCTCCTGGACAGCCAGTCCCCACCCGGAGTGAGTTTAGGCTCTAAGGTGGTCGTTCCTCTCAAACTTTTTTTTTTTTGGTCTGACTTTTTTACGCTTCAGAGCTACCCGTTGGTAGCTGGGGGTTGATCACTTCTTAGGTTTTTTTTGACATCCCATAGTTCTGGGATTGGGATTGGTGTCAACGGACATATAGGTCAGAATTAGAGAAGGACTTAGATTTCTGAAGGGCTATTCATGTCTGGAGAGCGGAGGTAGATCCTTCGGAGCATGCTCTTCAAAACTTGGTTTGTCTGTCTCCTATTGGTAGCTGACAGGATCTACCCTACTGTCCTGACTGGCCGTCCAGGAGGATCTCCGTAGAAGGAAAATTCAGAGGTAAGTGTCCAATTTTCCTTTCTCAGCCCTTTGCCAGAATTGGTATCCATACGCTACCCTTCTGTCCAGGAATGTCAGGTGGTGATAAAATTCTCACTGTGTTATGCGCTTGCTCTCTCTCCTTCCTCTAATTCTTTGGGTTTTAACAAACATGATACTACCCATTCAAAAATTAATGGCTAGTGCCATGTTTATTAATTTATTTATTTTATCATATTTATATGCCACCCCCTTATGGCTACAGCATCTCAGAGTGACTTCCTACAGAGATAAAACTGTTTAAAATAAATTGACATAAAAATTCACAATGATTAAAACAAAAACTATTTTTAAAACCCTCTCCCAGTTATTTCACCCACCCCCGAAGGCCTGGGAGAACAGACTTGGGGCCAGGCGGGCTTCCTCCGGGAGGGAGTTCCACAACCGTGGCCCAATGCCCTCTCCATTGTAGCCCCCCGCCTTATGCGGGGGACCAAAGGGGCCGTCCTGAGTCACGGAAGGCAAGACGGTCCCAGAGATATCCGGGACCGAAACCGTACAGGGCTTTATAGATCAAAATCAACACCTTGAATCTGGCTCGGTACGTTACAGCCAGCCAGTGCAGCGCATGGAGCACAGGTGTAATATGTTCTCAACGACCGGTCTCCGTTAGGAGATGGGCCGCTGCATTCTGCATTAGCTGCAACCTCCAGGCCAGCCCCCAGGGAAGCCCCACGTAGAGCGCGTTACAGTAGTCCATCCTTGAGGTGATGAAGGCATGGATCAAGGTGGCCAGGTCAGACCTGGAGATGTATGGGCGCAGCCTCCACACCAGATACAGCCAGCGGAAAGCCGCCTTCGCTACCGCACCCACCTGCTGGTCCAGGCAGAGACCCGAATCCAATAACACCCCTAGACTCCGCACCTGTTGGGCCCTGGAGGGGCATACCCCCTCCACGAGGGAGGCCAACACCTCCCCCACTCTACCCACCACCATCACCTCCATCTTATCAGGATTGAGCCTCTGTCTGCTGTGCCACAACCATCTCGCCACGGCCTCCGAACACTGGGATAGCACAGACACGACAGGACCCGAGCCAGTTGAAAAAGAGGTAAAGCTGGGTGTCGTCAGCATATTGGTGGCAACGCACACCAAACCCTCTCACGATCTCCCCCAAGGGCTGCATATACACATTAAACATTAAAAGAGACAAGATTGAACCTTGCGGAACTCCACAGTCTATGGGCTGGGGTCTAGATGTCTCTGCCCCCAGGACAACCCGCTGGGTCCTCCCTGAGAGGAATGATTGGAACCATCCTAAGACAGTCCCATCCAGCCCCCCTAGGTCACGCAATTGTCTCAACAGCAGCCCATGGTCCACTGTGTCAAACGTGGCCAAGAGATCTAGCAGGACCAATAATGTTGAATGTCCTGCGTCCATCTCCCGACGGAGATTGTCAACCAAGGCCACCAATGGCATCTCTGTACCATAGCCAGGGCGAAACTCAGATTGAAACGGGTCAAAGAAACCGATACTGTCAAGGTGAACCTGGAGCTGCAAAGCCACTGCCCATTCAATAACCTTCCCTAAAAAGGGAAGGTTAGAGATGGGGCGGTAGTTGGCAAGAGCATCCATATCCAACGATGGCTTCTTCAGCAGGGGGCATACCATGGCCTCCTTGAGACCAGGCGGCAGTCTCTCCTGCCTAAGAGACGCGTTAACCACCGCCAACACCGTCCCCAATGTCTCCCTGGAGGCTTTCACCAACCAGGGCGGGCAAGGATCTAATTCACAACTAAATTAAAGTAAATTTATTGCATAACCATGAGGTTGTTACAAAATATTAAGAACGAACAAACCAAATTGATAAATAAGACAAATACGAATAAAATAGGACAAATAAAATGACCATAACCATGATATAATAAATACAGTCTATATCCCTAAAGGGGGGAAACAACAAGATATATTCATCCATAAAAACCAAAATTAAGTTTAAAAGAAAAGAGGGACAACAGGGACAACAATCCCTAATCAATGAAGATCAAAAAGCTATTACATACAACCAAAGTAATAGCACATAAAAATACAAGAGACATCACTCAAACTTAATTACTATCAGCACATTAACATCACCATCTCAGCTCACTCTCAGTAGTGACATCAATAATTGTAGCAGTACAACCTATCAGTATCCCTGTTCATACCCCAGACTAGCATCGCATCTGTCCCTAATACCATTACCATTGCATGATTTATTGACACAACTTTTTAAGAAAAACAAAACCGAGATAATAGACCACCTTCCTAAATTCACAACTAGTGGCTCTAACAGACCCCAGGACATCCACAGCATCAGCTGGCGTTCCTTCTGTGTCTTACTCACTAACATGTCTGCCCTATTTTCTCACCTTTTCTTTCCCTCCTCCCCTTCTCCTCTTCCTGTCCATTTTTTTCTCCCTCTACTTTTCTCCTCCCAGCTTCTTCCTCCCCCCAACCGATCACCACTCTCTAACCTCCCCCATACATCCTTTTCTCCCTTGGCTACCTTCTCTCCTTGCTCCCCTTCCACTCCTCCTGTCTCCAGCCTTCCTCGATGCTCCCCTTCTCCCAATCTTATCCCTATTCCTCCTGTCTCTAGCCTACAACGATGCTCCCCTTGTCCCAATCTTATCCCTATTCCTTGCCTCCCCCCTCATCAACTACCATTTTTCTGCTCCCTCTGGAACTGTCGCTCATCTATCAGTAAAGCTCCCTATATCCATGATCTTTTCCTCTCTCGCTCCCTCCAGCTCCTTGCCCTTACTGAAACTTGGATCACTCCCTCGGACTCTGTCACGCCTGCTACCCTCTCCTGTGGGGGTCTCTCCTTCTCTCACCAACCCCGCCCTGAAGGACGGGGTGGTGGGGTGGGCCTCCTTCTTGCTAAATCCTGTCAGTTCCAACCAATTTCTCCTCCCCCCTCTCTCTCCTTCCATACCTTTGAGGCTCACTCCGTGCGCCTCTACTCCCCCCTCCATCTACGTGTTGCTGTCATCTACCGTCCCCCTGGTCCTCTCTCTTCCTTTCTTTCTGACTTTGAGTCCTGGCTCACTTTCTTCCTCTCTGTTGATATCCCCACTCTCATCCTTGGTGACTTCAACATTCATGTTGATGACCCATCTCAGCCCTCAGTCTCTCGCTTCCTCTCCCTAGCCTCCTCCTTCAACCTCCACCTTTGGACCAACTCCCCCACCCATACTAATGGCCATTCTCTTGATCTTGTCCTCTCTAGAAACTGCTCTGTCGCTGATCTCTCCTTCGATCCTCATCCTATATCAGACCACTTCCTTGCCTCTTTCAACATTTCCCACTGTCCCCCCTCCTCTTCCCCTTCTCTACGCCCCTTCCGTGACCTTCAAGCTATTGATCCCCTGGACTTTGCCTCCTCTCTCTCTCCCCTTCTTCCTACAGTCTTCTCTTCCTCCTCCCCTGACTCCGCTGTCTCTGCTCTCAACGCCTCTCTCTCCTCCACACTTGACTCCCATGCCCCTCTCTCTTCCCGCCCTGCCTTCTCCCACAACCCCCGTCCTTGGCTCACCCCTAGTATCCGCCACCTCCGTTCTTGCACTCGTGCTGCTGAACGACTCTGGCGCAAATCCCATTCTCACGCTGACTTCCTTCACTTCAAATTCTGTCTCTCCACCCTTACTTCTGCTATCTCCCTTGCTAGACAACACTACTATGCCTCCCGCATTGAGTCCTGTTCTCGGGACCCTCGCCGCCTGTTCTCTACCTTTGACTCCCTCCTCAAGCCTCCCTGTCCTCCCCCTCCTTCTTCCCTTTCTGCTCAGGATCTTGCCTCCTTCTTCACCTCCAAGATAGACAAGATCCGCCTCGACATCGCTTCCCACTCCTCTCTTCCCACTCCCACCCCTCTCCCTCCTCCCCCTCCTTCTCTCATGTCCTCCTTCTCCCCTGCCTCCCTTAAGGAAATCTCCTCTCTGCTCTCCTCCTCCAACCCTTCCACTTGCCCCCTTGATCCCATTCCTTCCCGCCTCCTCACCTCCATTACTCCCACTGTCGCCCCTTCCTTCCTGCACATCATCAACCTCTCCCTCTCTACTGGCTCTTTCCCTTCTGCCTTCAAACATGCCACAGTCTCTCCTATTCTCAAAAAGTCCACTCTTGACCCCTCTGACCCTTCTAGCTATCGTCCTGTCTCACTCCTTCCTTTTGCTTCCAAGCTGCTTGAACGTGTTGTCTACTCCCGCTGCCTTGACTTCCTATCCTCCAACTCCTCCCTTGACCCCCTCCAATCTGGCTTCCGCCCCCTTCATTCTACTGAAACTGCTCTCGCTAAGATCACCAACGATCTTCTGGTGGCTAAATCTAAACGTCTCTATTCCATTCTTGTCCTCCTTGATCTCTCTGCTGCCTTCGATACTGTTGACCACTCACTCTTGCTGGATTCCCTTCACTCCCTTGGCTTTTGTGGCTCTGTCCATAACTGGTTCTCCTCCTACCTCTCTGACCGCTCCTTTAATGTGTCTCTCTCCAACTCCGCCTCCTCCTCCTTCCCCCTCTCAGTTGGTGTTCCTCAAGGCTCTGTTCTTGGCCCTCTCCTCTTCTCGATCTATACCTCATCCTTAGGCAAACTCATTGCCTCCCATGGCTTCCAATACCACCTCTATGCTGATGACACTCAACTCTATCTCTCTACTCCCTCTCTCTCTCCCTCTGTTCAAGCTCGTCTCATCAACTGTCTCTCTGACATCTCTACCTGGATGTCTCAACGTCAACTCAAACTCAACATGGCTAAAACTGAACTCCTTATCTTCCCCCCTCATCCTTCCTCTCCTTCCTCACTGTCAATAACTATTGATGGAGTCACCATCCTGCCTGTCCCCCAAGCCCGTAGCCTAGGCTTCATCTTTGACTCACCCCTTTCTTTTAAACCCTACATTGACTCTGTTGCTAAATCCTGTCGCTTCTCCCTCCATAACATTGCTAAGATTCGCCCTTTTCTCTCTGTCTCGTCTGCCAAAACTCTTGTTCATGCTCTGGTCATCTCTCGCCTCGATTACTGTAACCTCCTTCTCACTGGCCTTCCCCGGTCTCACCTTTCTCCCCTCATCTCTGTCCAAAACTCTGCTGCCAGGGTCATCTACCTCGCCAGTCGCTTCGACCATGTGCAGCCCCTCCTCTCTTCGCTTCACTGGCTTCCCCTTCCTGAACGAATCCTGCACAAGCTCCTAGTCTTCACCTATAAAGCTCTTCACAACCTTGCTCCCCCCTACCTCTCTGCACTTATCGCCCTCCATACTCCAGCCCGTGCACTTCGCTCCTCCTCTGTCCCTTCTCTCACCCTTCCACGCCTTCCCTGCTCCCCTAAGCGCCTTCGTCCCTTCTCACTTGCTGCCCCCCATGCCTGGAACTCCCTCCCTGTCCACATCCGCCTTGCCCCCTCCCTTCATACCTTCAAATCTCTCCTTAAAACTCACCTCTTTCGCTCTGCTCTGTCTGACTCTTTATCCTGCTGAGCCACTATTCCTATACCTACGATCGGTTTACCCTTATCCTTGCAACATGGACCTGCCTGCTGTCATTCTCATCGTAACCAAGCCAAGTACGTGCACTTGAGACCTCGCATCTTCATGAATGTTAGACCCCTTGTCTCTCCCTCTGTTCCCCTTCCTAAGTCTCTCCCCCAGCTCCTGTCTCTCAGATTGTAAGCCCTAGGGGCAGGGACCGTGTCTTTTTTATTACTTTGTAAAGTGCCAGGTACACTGCTGGCGCTATATAAATGTTTGTTAATAATAATAATAATTTTAAAACCCCCTCTACTGGATCACCCGGTAGTGGGTGTGATTTCAATGGGTGACCAAGTTCGGATGTCTACCATGCGAAAAAACCTGTGCGTGTAATGTTTGGTCTGTTGCCACCTTTTTTTCCTCATGCTGAAGATATCGCCTGGCCCCAAGCCTTTTAATGTTCTGGCAAGTTTGTAAAACCTGGCTGTTCGCCCATGCCTTTGGGGAGGGGCGGAGGGGGGTTAGGGTTTTTATCTCCATCCTACCCTTATTTATTGTTTTATTTAGTCCTAGCCCTGTTTTAATTGTTATGATTGTTTTAAATTTTATATGATTGTATTTTTTTATGCTTTTAAAATTGTTAGCTGCCCTGAGCTGTTTTCAGGAGGGATGGGATATAAATTGATTTTAAAAAATAATAAATAAATAAATATCTGTAGAAGTACCATCCTCTAGGAGGAATCAGCCTGTCCTTGGTCTAAATGTTCCGGGGATGCCTCTGGGTAGTAATCCTCCATCCACTAATGTCTTTAGAATTTGAGCCATTGACTTCATGAGTGGAGGCCTACAAAATATCTTGTTAAAAAGCCAAATATCCCATTTGTCTCTCTCAGCAGGGAGACACAACTTTTAACCTACAAACTAAACCAGTCAGTTAACTCATTAGTTCCTTTTACTCATACTTATTCCTTCCACTAAACTCTACGTAAAACATTTTGTCTGAAAGTTGAAGTTTTGGGGGGATATGGGCATTCTTATCCCCATGCTCTAAACGTTGGATGGGTTTTTGTAGTTCCTTAGTCTATATGCACATAGAGAGGAGTAAGAGTGGAATGCTGGTTAAAGGGAAAGAGATAATAGTCTGTGGATAAGATGCTGGCCTGGACTCCAAGAGACCTGTGTTTGGTTCTCGGTTCAGCCACAGATTTACTATGGCTCTTGGCCAAGTCATTTTCACTTTTCTCACTCAGGTCCACATTTGTAAAATGGCAGTGCTATATGGACAAATTCATGTTTGTCCACATGACATGTTCAAATACAATGTTGACAGGACTGGTTTTAGGGACACGCCCAAAAGGGCACAGGCCTCTAGGGGAGCAGATTCTGAAGGGCAGTGGGGTCCAGGGAGAGAAGACTGAGCTTGAGGGCAGCACCGCGACTGGGTGACTTCTCTGCATGGCTGCACCACCCCACTTCCTCCTTCTCTGCACCACCCACAGTGGACCCCACCTGGAGAAGTTTGCTTGGGGGCCCCAGCCGCCCGCAAGCCCACTCTGCAGTGGTGGCACCACTCCACAGCCATCACCCTGATCGCATGCACGTGCAATAGTATTGTTTTCTGCTATGCACTATTTCGCATGCGCACATTGTTGCCACCATCTTTTCTCTCTGGAGCATGCTGGGGAATGTAGTCCAGCAGCTCCAGAGAACAAAGATGGCACGCACAATAAAATCACATGGGCAGCCAACTTGAAAACTCAGTCAGGCAGCCTAGTGAACATGAGGGGCGAGGAAGCAGCTGGGGAGCATGGCCTTGGTGGGCGTGGCTTTGGGAGCCGCAGCCTGAGAAGTGCCTAGGGCCGGTAAAATCCTAAGTTCAGCCCTGAATGTTGATGAATGCCATGTAAGCATCCAGGTAAACATAAACAGGTGACAAGGCAAGTTAGTTGCTCAATCATCACTCTGCTAGGAGGACAAAAAGGGCCAGAACTTTTATTTTGTGCACAGAGGCATAGACCATGTTGATTTTCTTTTTAAGATCATTCACAAAACAAATAAGATGCAGGTCTCGCCCCCCCCCCCGCCCCCAAATATAAATGTGACGACTTCTGAGTCCTTATATAAAGGGATGTAGAGTTGGGAGGAGAATGTGTAATGCTTGTGGTTCTCAAGCAGGCCTGTAGCTATGAATGGGGGGGGGGGGGAGTACTGCCCCCTGTAAACTTTTTCATTCCCCTGTAGAAAGAAGGTGAGGTTCCCCCCCCCTCACTTTCTTAGTCTGAAAAAGTCTAAGATGAATGACTGTAGATTTAAAGGCAGAGAGTAATAATAATGAAGATTGTGCGTAGGGTCTAGTATTTGAATTTATTTGTATTTGTATTTTGTATGTATTTTATTTATTAGTATTTTTACCCCACCCTTGCAAACGGTTCAGGGCAGCTTACAAAGATATAAAATACAATTAAAACATTAAAATACAAATCAACAAAAATACCCACTCCAACCCCAGCCCACCAACATCGCCCACCTAATCCCTACCCCCACCCGCCAAATGCTTTTCTACAAAGAAAGGTTTTGCAGCACCTCCGGAAACCGTCCATGCTCGGACTGAAATGGAGTTCCAAAGTATCGGGGTAGCAGCTGAGAACACCCCCCCTGCAGACCTGCATTGTACGAACAAGAGTAACAGGTGGAACCCACAGGAGAGACTTTTTATATTTGTATGGGTTCTTTTCATGTAGGAGTGTGGCATGGCTCTGCCAAGTTGACATACCTGACATAGCCCCACAGAGCACATACACACACAGCCCCACACACGCGCGCACACTAACAGAGCACCCCACAGCTGCACACACACATACTATGCTCCACAGTGTATTTATGGGTTCTAGATGAAAATATCCTCAATCTAGGTTCTCTCCAATTTATCTCCTTTTAATTTCCCCCCAAATGGGAAATTACAGAGTCGTAAATTTACAAGAAATGATCATTACTAAAGTGAGTGGATTTAGCCATACAAGTAGTCAAGTAATTTGAATGCTACTTGAAGCAAAATACAGATTAGATGTATAAAGAAGCAGATGGACAATAAGGTCCAGTAATACATGGCTAGCTTAGTTCCTGTGATTAGCTGAAAGATAAAATATACCATCTAGAAATACATTAATCCTATACAGAAATGTTGTATGCTACGAAACCCCCTCAGAAGGATGGCCAAACTTTCTAAGGTGTCTCTGCTTACCCTTCTCAGAGAAGACCAAGGTGGAAGCAGGGAGTTCTCACTGTCAAAGACCCAAATGACGTTCAGAGCAGAGTGCCCCACGGGGTCTGGATCTGCGCACAACTCAGTAGCTTTTAGTTTGGGGCATTTTTTATAGACCACACTGTAACCAGAACCACACATATGGGAAAAAACAATAATTATTCTGATTATTTGTGATAATTACACCTGTGCTCGGTACTCTGCACTGGCTGCCTGTTGTCTTCCTAGCCCAATTCAAAGTGTTGGCTATGACCTATAAAGCCCTAAATGGCTTGGGTCCTGCTTACCTGTGAGACCGCCTTAGGCCTTGGGTCATTTTGCGGCCCTTGCGATTGGCTGGGGGCACCCGACTCGAAGTCCCCCGGGTATGCCGGGTGGCAATGGCAGAGAGGGCGTTCTCGGTGGCCGCACCTCAGCTGTGGAATGCTCTCCCCTTGGAGGCCCATCTGTCCCCGGATCTCCCCTCTTTCCGTAGATGATGTAAAACCTGGTTGTTCCGCCGGGCCTTTGGGGAGGGGGGGGGAGTTTTATTGCCTTAGCTGCTGCTGAATTTTATGATGTATATTTTATATATTGTAGTATTTTAGACTGTTTTATTATTGTTGTTTTATGTTGTGCACCACCCCGAGCTGCCAATGTGCAGGTGGGTGCGGGATATAAATTTTTGTATAGATAAATAAAGTGGACTATCTTGCTATAATTGCAACTAAATCAGGTAAAGTCTCTGGCTCCATCCAATCCAACTTCTCACAGTTTGACAGGGTTTTTTCCTAAATCTTTCCTTCTTGACAATATTCTAAGTTAGTAATGTCAAGCAAGAATACTTCTAGGCCTCAAGCTTATGAATACGCAATAAAAAACCACATTAAAAACTTTTTTGGGTTCAGAGGCAGTTACAAATTCTATCAAGCACTAAAAAGCATGGAAATTGTAAGTTAAGGCACACGCCTTAACTTCCGTGCCATGTTAGCAGTCAAGACATTGTACAATCTTCCATATTACAAATTAGGCTCCATGCATCCACACTTTGCCTTGGTCTTTCAGCCCCAATCCTCTTCTTCTGCAGGTTGGGGGCAACATTGAAGCTGGGGTTAGGAGGGGGTGACCAGCCCCCTCCTTTCCCTGTATCCTTTCATTTGGGTTGGGAAGAATGGGTCTGCTTCTACTGGTTTCTGATGTCGCTTTTACACATGACAAAAATGGGTTCTTATAACTGCTTGAGAGAACATCAGATGTTATAAATGCTGGAGTTTTGTAATGTGTGAACACACTATTCCCCTTTTATGCAGCGAGATCTCGCAGCCTTGTAAGAGTCACATCTGGAACAGTGCATTCACACATTACAAAACTCCAGCATTTATAACACCTGGTGCTATCTCAAGCACTTTATAAGAACCCATTTTTGTCATGTGTAAAATCAACCTGAGAGAACCGTAGAGGCCTGCATCCAAGGCTCCCATTCTCTAAGCTTCTAGGTCCCAAACCTTTTATCAGTCAACCCAGGAATCATGGCTTATAGCCTCTCCCAACCCACTGTAACCCAGTAGCCCCTCACAGACAACCCCTGTAGCCGACAACCCAGGAGACCTGACGCCAAGCCCCCCCTCTAAACCATGATAGAGAGGGTAGATAGAGCAGAACTACAGGTAGGCAAGTATGGGATTTTGGTGAAATAATAGCAGTGCTCCCTGTAGTGTCCTATTGAGTTATTTCATTGAGAACCTTGCTCTTCTAACTATTTGAAATTCCTCCTGTCTTTCCACCCACTTCTTTGCTGGTGCTCCCTATTGCTATGACTCCCTATAATTCCACCAATTCCACTAACTGTCCCTTGTGTCTTCCTCATTATTCCACACCCAGCAGCTCCCCCACCCCATTCCAGCAGGGCAGATCATCTATTCTAATTCTATTAGAACTGTCAACTGCATTTGATACCGTTGACCACGAGATGTTGGTGGCTCGACTGCAGGACCATGTCGAGGTGGGTGGAATTGTTCTTGAATGGTTCCGCTCATTCCTGGCCGGGAAGTCCGGCCATTCTGATTCATTCCGGCCACTCCGGTTCATTCCAAGAACTTGGTGTGTGGTTCTCAGAAAATATACCTCATTTCCCCGTGACCTCACATGTGGAGTCCCATAGGGTTCTATTCTGCTCCCCCTCCTGTTCAACGTGTATATGCAGCCTTTGGGTGAGGTCATGAGAGGGTTTGGCATGCATTGTCGTCAGTACTCCGATGACACACAACTTTACCTCTCCTTTTCTGTAGACCCAGACCCGGCAGTCTCAATGCTTACCCACTGCCTAGCAGCCATGGGGAATTAGATGAGGGTGAGCCATCTGAGGTTGAATCCCGATAAGACGGAAGTGATGGTGGAGGGGAGACCTGGGGGGCGGGGAGGCTCCTGTCATAGACCCTTTGGCCACACAGGTCCATAGTCTGGGGGTGCTCCTCAACCCACAGCACCGCCTGGATCTCCAAGTGGAGACTGTGGCTAGGGGAACATTTCACCAATTACATCTGGTACGGTGGCTGCAGCCGTACGTCTCAGACTCTGATCTGACCACCATCCTCCATGCCTTTATTACCTCTAGACTAGACTACTGTAATGCACTCTACATGGGGTTGCCCTTGGGAATGGTCTGGAGGTTGCAGCTGGTGCAGAATGCGGCGACCCGTCTCTTAATGGGGACAGGTCGCCGCGAGCACATTACACCTGTGCTCCGTTCTCTGCACTGTCTGCCTATTGTCTTTGGGCCCAATTCAAGGTGCTGGTAATGACCTTTAAAGCCCTAAACTGCCTGGACCCTGCTTACCTGCGGGACCACCTCAGGCCCCGGGTTGTATTGCGGTCCCTGCGGTCGGCCGGGGATGCGCGACTAGAGGTCCCCCGGGTTTCCTGGGTGGCGATGATGATGAGGGCGTTCTCGGTGGCTGCACCTAGGCTGTGGAACACCCTCCTGATGAAGGCCTGCCTGGCCCCAGACCTCTCCTCTTTCCAAAGACCGTGTAAGACCTGGCTATTCCGCCAGGCCGAGGAAGATGGGTAGGGTGGGTGGGTTCTTTTAGTATGTTTTTAGTATTTTAAATGAATTTTATATTGTTTGTTGGATGTTTTATATGATGATGTTTTATTGTTATGGACTGTCTCTATTGTAAGCTGCCCCAAGTTACTCTGTGAGCAGGTGGGTGCGGGGTAAAAGACCAATGAAATACATAAATAAAATTCTAAAGGGGCAGCTGTGTTGTATTATTTCACAGGCACTTTGGTGACTGGTGAATTACAATAGCCTTTATTTCTAATTTGGCATTGCATTTGCCATCTTTTCTTCCAGTGGGCATTCCATTACTTTCATTTTATGATCTCCTAGACTTAAAATTCTTTGAAAGTATTTACATAGGATTCTCCCCGGGGGAGCCAGATGGGGTGGGAGGCATTTATGGGGACCTTACCCTTCCTGAACGCACAGCAGCAGAGTTAACTCTTTCCTGTTTTGTGGTGAGGGAGCAGGAAAGGGCGCAATCACAAGTTGCAGAGAGGGATGTGGTGGGCCAGGGCCTATTAAACGCCAGGGTGTCTGTTCCTGGAGGTGATCATATGGCAGACCAAAAGTGTGATGAAACCCGAGCTCGTGATGCAATCACAAGGGTTTCCTTGGCAGCTCTTCACACCCCAGCAGGATCCCTGGCTGAGGGAGCCTGCTGGACCATTCCGCCTTTCCTTCCCCCCCCCCCCCCCCAGGGAAGCCCTTAGGGAAGCTGCTGCTGCTGTGTTGAAAGTGGTGGCAGTGACCACCCAACAGCTGACTGGGATGGACTGGGCCGCTTGCCTGTCCTAGTGTACCCTGCCCCGGGAGAGGCTAGGACAGGAATCGGCAGCAGGTGTTTAAACTCCCATCCCCCTCTCCAGCCATGAAGATGGATCTCGTAGTTTGCAAGCGGCCAGAAGTTGAAAGGTACTTTCCTGGCCCAGCGCAACCTGTCTGGAATTCGCTGGGTCAAGAAAGCAGCATAAGCTTCATAAACATCCCTAAGCCTCCCTGCCAGCAAAGTCCTTTCCCCGCCCGAACCCCCAACAAGCCAAGTCCTCCCCTCCCCCCTGTTCCATCGCATCACCCATCACTCCAACTCCCTGGGGCCGCCAACCATTACATGGTTTAGAATGTTCAGCATAACTTTTTCAACGCTGAAACAACCGACAGATCCTAGGCCATATACCTCCGGAGACAACACAGTAAAGTCAGATTGAAACCCACCAGACGTTAATACACACTGTGGTTTAATTTTTTTTAAAGAAACACCCTCCAAAAAATGAGGAGAGCCCTGCAAAATAAATGGTCACAAACCTGTAAGTAAAGTGCCTCAAAACTCCAATGCAAATGCATAGCCAGAACTGAACTGGAATTTGACTGTTGCTCTATAATTATTAATCAAGCAGCCTTTATGCTTAGCAATTTGCTTTATAGGCAGTAGAGGTGGGACTCCTGGTAGAATTTCAATTTTGTTTTTTTCAGTTTCAGTTCTTTCTGAATTTCGGCTCTCGTTTCGGTTTTGGATTTTTGGTTTTTCTCCCATTGAAGTCAATGAGAACAAACTGCAATTTAAAAAAAGAAATCAATGAAAAAACAAAACTAAGTCAATGGAAAAAACCACGTCAGAACTTAAAAGATCCAAAATTTTGGATTACTCTGAAACAGCAATTTTTGGACGATTTTGGTTCTATCCAAAATTGTAATACCCATCGCTAATAGGCAGCCTACAACAGCCAGCCACACATGCACAGACACACGCACACGCACACACACACGCACACATCCTTACCTACAGTACCTAACCAGTCCTTGCTGCTCAGCAGCAGTGTGAGGGGGGAAAGGGGATGGCAACAGCCTGCTCTGTTCAGACCCCAACCTGAACCAGATATCATGCACAGGACTCAGAATACAGTGTGCTTCAGGCACATGCATAGCCCTGGGAATAACCATCTATCTGGTAAGAGAATGTCTGCATAGAGGGCCTCTGCCCAGAGGTCAGATGTCCCTTATTACAAAACATAAAAATAATTAAAAACAACTTCAAGAAAAATAAAGTTTCTTTTTTTAAAAAAAGGTTTCTCACTGAAAATGCATTTTTAAACTAAGTACATTGCTTTCTGAAGGCAAGCACACTTGCCCCCACCCCACCCCTCCTTCCCACTGTGCCACTTTCCTAGCTAGAAGTCTGCCCTGGATCATTTTAATTTGCAGTTTCTCTCTCTCTCTCTCTCTCTCTCTCTCTCTCTCCTGCCCCTTTGTTCCATATAGGGCTTGTGACAGCAGATGTGAGATTTAGGAAGGAAATTCAGAGGGTAAAGGAGATAGCTTGGCAAATTCTTTTTCTGCCCCCAGTCTGTGGCCTGAAATACTGTGATCGTCTGGCTCCACTGTGGCAGCGGCACTTGTTGGAAACTGGATGGATTAGCCAAGTACTTGGGTCTACAGCTGTTGGATGCTGGTGCTAGTCTCTTGGGCTGACATGAACCCTGTTTAAATTAATGAGAACTCGCATCATCACAAAGGGCTTGTGCAGCCTCCAAATGGTTTGGGATCATGCTGAAGAGGGTTGCTATGCAGCTACAGAAAATAGATGGGAGAAGCCCATCCAAGATTTCTTTGTGTAAAACTATATTAAACTCAGCTATAATATGATAACTAGCCCTCACATTTTTCTTTTAATCCATTCATCTCCCATTATGTACAGTACAATGCTGTGCTTTTTAAGTCTGTCCAATGGGCTGTTATTGGATACATGCCGGTGACATACTGAAAGCTCTTTCTCCTTAAGTCAAAGAATATTATCTCTGAGTTCCTCGGTTGCCCCATACATGGAAACCGGTTTCTCTCTAGAGCTGGGTTATCCCACATAACAGAAATGGCTGGGCAGGAACTGTAATCCTCTTCCTTGATTTTGTGCATGCATAAAAAGAGTCTTTGTGAAAGAGGATGAATGCCGCTTGAAGGACTAAGTTCTTCTTCAAAGCAAATGAGTTTACAATGGGTTTTGAGGTCCTGCTCTGCATTATGTTATTAAAAACTAATTTTGCCAGTAGGCAGCTGTTCTCTTGGCTTGGTTTTACTACAGAAGACTGTATCTGTGTATATTTTTTGTTTATGCTGGTATTCAAGTGTTGCATTTCAACCATCTTGCAAGCCAGCCAAAAAGTCCTATGACCTTTGAAGGAAATATAAGGCTACTCTGACTTCAAAATCCAGGGCTTATAAATAAGCCCTGAAAAAAATACAGCACTGATTAGTTGGAATATATTTTGGTTTTATCTTAGAAAAAAAGGTCAAGAGTTATTGCTGCTTGCTTATTTGTATCCCATAATTGTTTCCCACTTGATCTCCTGAGGATACAGCTTAGAAACGCATCTTTGGTTTACTTTTAAGTCCTATCCAGAAATCAAAATTGCAATCAAAGTTACAATGAAACTGAGCTTTAATTTATCTAACTTTAAATTATCTTGCTTTGTGTAGGTTTGGCCTATTCTGAATATTACTCCTTTGTTTTGTGGTCCAGTAAGATAATGAGAATCTTTAATGAGGGATACATTCTTCTCAGCTTTTGTGCAGCATCCTTTATCGGTATGTAAATGCTGGGAACAATTTGCCTGTATGACAGATTTGGAGAAACTACTTTTGGTCTAGCCTTCCAAATATCAATATTTTGGAATCCCTGAATCTGGTTTCAAATACAAAGAAGGTTGCCTTTAGCATTTTGTCTTCTGAGGTGAGACTGGGATGCAGTTGAATTTCAAGTGCCTCAGTGTATAAATGAAAAACGTCTTGATTCCATGCCACTTTTTATCTATCTTTAAATCCTTGGATAAGTGTTCTCTTTGCTTTTACCTATCCAACACCCTTGCACAATGTGTCATTGATTCCTACGTTTCACTGGACAAGTGGCTAATTTTCAGCAGTGCTGAGAGTATACAATTTGCATAACATAATGAAAACTGCTGCGGAAATGTAAAGTGCTGCTTCGGATCTTGGCACTGAAAGGTTTCCCTAAATGTTCTACTTTGATGGTTGTGTGGCTTGATGCCACTCGCTACAGGTTCTATAACAATTCATCCAGAAGTTGAAATTATGTTAATGCCTTCTATTTCTGGCTACGATTAAGTGTTGTGTCAGTTTTAATGTACCTGTGCTTGGGGAGAAGGATGAACTTTCCATTTGCATCCTGTGCATCTTGTTAATATTATACTAATATATGCATATAAAATATTATTATTTATATAGTGCTGGCAGGCTTTCTGGGAGACAGGGCTTACAAACTAGGATGGACAAGGGAGTGTTGGGTGGGTAAAAGCAGTGAAGATCAGAAGTAGAGAGGGTAAAGACAAGAGAGAGAGCGATACATTCAAGAAGTTGTGTGTGTGCATCTGCTTAGATTAGTTACAAAACATTGTAATTATTCTATATGAATAATACTCAGGTATTTGGAAGGGGAGATTTTGAACTATAAATCTGAATTTTTACAGTATCTGAAAATCTTTTAAATTGAATAGGTAGCTATAACCCTGCTATTCTGCTGAGACTCTGTATGTGTGAATGTTTTCTCTCTTTAAAAGCTTTCTGGTGTCACTTTGCTCACATAATAAGGTTTCTGCTCTGAACAACCTAAGGCAGAAAGTCTGTTTAAGCAACTAAAAGATAAGATTGTGTAGGGTGTCCATAATTGTTGGTAAGTATTTTCCATGCACCACTGTGTTGACAGATGTGATAGGTTTAAATAAAGTAGCTGGAGTCTGGCATTAGTCTGGCTGTTCTTTAGTGATAACCTTTTCCTGGATTTATCCCAAACTTGTTAACCCTGAACAGTGACAGTAACACAAGAAGAAAAATTGCAAGAGTAAATGTCCAAGAATGGTATGAAAATAGCTTTATTGAACTGAAATGTTCAGCAAAATTATTGAAGCAACCACTTTTTAAACTTTACACACAAACCGGAAACAGAATTTGGGTCTAGATGGGATAATCCATGTAAATTTTACAATTAATTTGTTGCTATCTGTGTTTTGTCTGTATTATGGTTTTATGGTCATTTTATTTTGGCTATGGTGGAAGCCAATGTTTGTGAACAGACTTGACTTGACTTTGAGTCTAGATGTCTTTTATGCAAGGGCACACGGCCATGCGTCTGCAGAAACATTCTAGCAAAGAAATTTCCTTGGACTGTGTCAACCCTTCCCCTACTCCAAGGCATAGCCATTGACTCTGGGTTCATACCACCAGTAAATTATTACTACCCCACCCCTTCTGACAGCTCAGCTGCACTTGCCAGCAAATAGAACGGTGGCACCAAAGCACTGCTTATTGCACAGCTCTGCTACCTGTCAAGGTCAAGACCCACAGTGTGGAAAGCCTAGGTGGGGCCTAAGAGAGAGGGCAGGCAGTGTTCTCATTTCCTGTTCATTTCTCTCCTCCTTTTTAAAACATAGTTACACTGTCAGCTTTCACATCCCAGAGTAACAAATTGCTCGTGTTAATTGTGGCAATGCCTTGTACTCCTGAAGAATTATTTGAGATAAGCGACACCACTAGATCTTGGCGGTGGTTTTGGTATGACAACCATAAATAAATTTGTAGGTGTAATTCTCTAAAGAAGCTACACATTATTTTCTGTTCATTGTCTTCTACTCCTCGTCCAGGGTCCCTAGGATTTCTTTTCCATTCTTGTATTAAGAAGATATACGTTGGGTCTGGCACCCCACCCCACCTTTATATTCGATCACACCAAGAGCAATATAAAGCCCAAGAGTTGGGTTCTGTACCCATCTCCAGCATTTGTTTCTATGAGGTAAGTGATTTATCCTGTCTGCCTCAGCTTCTCTATCGCAGTTCCATCTTTGTGGGGTGCCATGAAGTTAATTCACTGTTTTGTAAACAGCTTTGAAATTTCCCCTAGCAATGCTGAGTCCCTCTGCATACTAACACCTGATTTTCAGAAATAATCATTTCCCCATGAAATGGCCTTTTCAAAATGTTCAGTTAGAATCCTATTGATGTGTAAGAGTTCGTTTAGAAATACTGATAAAACATCTTGCTATACGGTATAGCTAGGGAAACATTGACAAGCTGATAGGAGCTCAAGTGGGCCAATAAGTGGGTAATAGATGCATGTGACAGGTTGGAAGAGAACCACTTTGAGAATGCCAGGCAAGGTCACTTCATGTCACTTGTGCAGAGTGTTGCAGGATATCCTGATCAACCCTGCTGGGGCACATACTCACTTTGTTGATTAGAGTCTTGAAGTTTGCGCTCAGGAACTTTCCATAAATTCCAGACAAAGGTAGACTGACTTTGAAGTTGAGGTAAAACCCAATGGCAGGAGTAATTTGCACTGCTCTGACTAGGTGGGTAAATCCAACTAGCAGACCACTTTTTTATGTGAACTGCAGTCATAGATATACTTTTTAAAGGACCTGTTGCCAGCTAGTGAGAGAGGTTTTATCATAGCTAAAGTCATGACCGCAGGCAAGGATTTAAAGATTTAAATACTAGAGATGGCTTTAAAAGAATGCTAGATCCTCTGTGACAAAACTGGGGGAAACAAATCTTCATCAGAGCAAACTGCTTCTGCTGTTTGGGATGAATTCCCCCTGATGAGCAACACTGCACTGATGAGCAGCAATAGGCTATATGTCATGGCTTGGGATAAGAAATTTGACATGATGGATCTTGCTCTGATGTGGTGTGATAAACCTGAGTGCCATTGCTCCATGTGTATCCTATATAAAGTGTATCATAAAGGCATTCAATCTCCAAACAGATCAAAAGACTGGACACCACATTGTGGTAACTTATAGGAAAGCCCTTTCTTTTGTGGGTTATAACCTCTGACTGCTGGCAGCTGGGAGTGAAGACAGTGTGGATCACTCCATAGATACCTTGTGCTTGTCATCTTTCCCTGAAGTTTTATTGCTGGCCAGTGTCCGAGACAGGATGGATAAACATCAGCTAGTACTAGAACAAGGGGACACTCCATGAAACTCATGGGTGGCAAATTTAAAACAAATAAAAGAAAATATTTTGTCACTCAGTATATAATTAGGTTGTGCGGGGAATCCACTGCCAGAGGCTATGGTAAGGGCCAGTACTATAGCTGAATTTAAAAGAGGTTTGGGCAAGTTTCTGGAAGATAGATCCATTAGCAGCTATTGGCCAGACAGGATCAGGGAACATGATGGGAGCTGGGGGAAAACAACAGGGAATGGATCCCCCATTGTGACCTGTTGGGTGCTTCTTCCAAGCCACCATGATTGGCCACTGTCGGAGACAGGATGCTGGGCTAGATGGACCATTGGTCAAATCAAATTCAAATTTAAAGTTATTATGCATGACCGTTGGCCATAGCATTCATACATCATACAACACAATCTTAAATAAATCAGTCAGATAATACTCTAGTTAAATACAAACATTGACAGAAAATAAAACTTTACATTTGACTGCTAGCCCATCCTACCTTAATAGGTTCCTTGGGCCTTTTGGGCTAATTTAATCTACAGGAACCAAAAAAGCCTTCAAAAACCTCAAAGTCGAGGCCATGTAGCCAAAAAGGCGTGGCTCATATCCAAATGTCGTGGTCCCCAAAGTATCACAAATAGTTCCATTCATACTCGAACACATACAGAATATAATAAATCGTAAATACTGCACAAGGATTTGACAAAAATAGTCAGCCCTTTACCCGAAACCACAGATCCTAAGTTGTAGGGCAATTCAGTTACTGCAAGGAGATGAGCAGGGTCAATAGAGTAACATGTACAAATCCCCCCACCAGTTACAATAGTTTTAAAGCCAGAAACTTTTCTCTGGCCTGGAATACATCTATCAGAAAACACATCGCAGCATGAGTAACATCGAACTTTTTATCCGCCAGTAATAGCCTCACCAATTCCTGCGATGTTCTGCCTGGCAATCTGTCTGTAATCTTGGCCAACCATACAGCCCTAGCTTTATCATAAAAGCGCCAATCACAGAAAATGTGCTCAACAGTTTCAGGTGATTGATTGTCGAACGGGCAGAGCCTCTGATGCAAGGGCAGGCCTCCATATCTCCTCTCCAGAACCCGTGTAGGGAGAACGTTAAGCCTAGCCCGCAGGAAGAGATGGATCTTCCTAAAAGAGCATCGGAATGTCAGGTAATCGGCAGGGCTGGGCAGGCTTGGGCTTTTGGCAAAATCCTCCTGTCTACTAATATCAACCAGTCTACCATGAATCTCGGCCTTAGCTGACCTCACGTCCTTCAGCAGTAATTCTGGTAGAGAAAGGCCCAAAGAGCAAATTTTAGTTGCTATCAACTTGCTCCAAATACTCACAAAGGGGTCCTCTCACAAAAAGAAAAAAAGACCAGCATTCAGATGTGAAGCTGAGTTTATTCGGAGCCAATAGACAATAGCTTTCTTCCATGGCTCAATGCTCCAAGGAGTCTGCCTGGTTTCCAGGCTCACAGCAACCGAGGGAACACTATTAGGAATTAATAACAGTAGACGCAAACAACTCATCTGAAGGGCATACAGGTCCTGGGAGCACTGCAAGGCCCAAATAGCAGAGCCATAAAGGAGCTGTGCCTTGGTCTTTGCATCCAAGACCCTGAGTGCAGTAGTTAGAAACCCACCAGCCCTCTTGTGGAAAAATTGATGGAGAGCCGTAATACACCCCCTTCGCCCGAGCAATAGCCAGATTTTTATGGTGGTTCCATCGGAGAGTAGTCTGGAAAAGTATCCCTAGATACTTACAGGGAAAAAATTGGGCAATAGGAAGTCCATTAATCTGCCACCGAAAAGTTTTTTTTTAATTTCCCAAAGACCAGGACCTTGGTTTTAGAGTGGTTGACGCTCAACTTATTAATTTTGCACTAACCCCCCAATGCTGCCAACTGCCTCTGCAGTCCTACCTTTGTCTGGAAGAGAATGATGGCATCATGTGCATAAAATAGGCAGCCGGCAGGATGAGAACCTAATCTTGGAGGGTGGTGGGAACACCTGCCAATAATGGAACCAGTTCATTTATAAAAAAGTTAAACAATGCAGGTGCTAGCACACATTCTTGGCGGACACCTCAATACACACCCAAACGTTGTGACAAATATCCCTGGCGATCCACTCGGATGGTGAGGGAAGTGTTAGAGTAAAGAATTTTAATTAGTCTTTAAAAGTCGCCTGTCAATAGAGGTGGTCTCTAGCTTGGTCCAAAGTAGGGCTCTATCAATAGAATCGAAAGCGACCTTTATTTATTTATTTATTTTAAGCATTTTTTAGTCACCCCACCCACCCCATGCCTATGGCATCTCGGGGTGACGTACAATTTCATAAAAACATTTCATAAAAACATTTTTAAAACACAATAATTTAAAGCTAAAACAGGATTGGGAAACAAAATTAATAAAAATAAAAGGTAGGGGAGAGCCAAAACCCTAACACCTCCCCCCCCAAAGGCCTGGGCAAACAGCCAGGTTTTACAAGCCCGCCAGAATGTCAAAAGGCTTGGACCCAGGTGAGCTTCTTCCGGGAGGGAATTCCAAAGATGCAGCCCGGCCACTGAGAATGCCCTCTCCATTGTGGCCCCCCGCTTAACATGAGGGACCTCCAAGAAGGCACCCCCGGCAGACCAAAGGAGTCACTCTGAGGCGTGGAGGGTGAGGCGGTCCCTGAGGTAGGAGGGGCCCAGACCGTGAAGGGTCATAGATCAACACCAATACCTTGAGCCTGGCTCGACACTATTGGCAGTCAGTGCAGAGTCCGGAGCACAGGTGTTATATGCTCCTGACGACCTGACCCCGTCAGGAGCCAGGCCACCGCATTCTGCAATAGCTGCAGCCTCCGGACCAGGAACAAGGGCAGCCCCACGTAGAGCACATTACAGTAGTCCTCCCTCATCCATGCCTTCGTCACCTCGAGGCTGGCCAGGTTTGGCTCGGAGGCGTATGGACGCAGCCTCCGCACTAGATACAACTGGTGGAAGGCGGCCTTCACCACCTCCTCCACCTGTCGATCCAGGTGGAAATCTGAGTCCAACACCACCCTCAGACTCCGAATCTGCTGAGCTATCGGAGGGCGAACCCCCCCCCAATCAGGGGGGGCCGACACCTTCCCACCACCATCACCTCCGTCTTATCGGGGTTGTGCTTCAGTCTGCTCTGCCACATCCATTCCGTCACAGCTTCCAAACGCTGGGATAGCAATGAGACAGCAGGGTCTGGGTCAACTTAAAAAGAGAGGTACAGCTGAGTATCATAAGCATATTGGTGACATCGCACCCTGAACCCTCTCATGACCTCCCCCAAGTGCTGCATATATACATTAACACGGACAGCTGCTCCACTGGCTGGAGAAGCCCGCCCACCCACATGACATGGCAAACTAAGGACAAGTGAAGACACAGCTGCTGTCTCCATCCATTTCCAAGCAAACTCCATGAGGGCGAGGGAGGAGGGACAGGGGAAGGTGCAACAGAGCAATACATGCAACCCCAGGGCACAACACACAAACCACGGGCAGCTCAAGGAACAAGCTCTGTGTTTGTTGCAACGCAGAGACCAATGTGGCAGCAGCAGGGAAGGTCATGTTCCAATGCACCGACACCCCTTCCCCGCCAGGCTGATGGTACTGTCCCAAACACACGTGCCACACGCTGGGGGGGAGGGGATGGTGGTTCACAGAGCCTCGTACAAGGGAGCTCTCAGCTGCTGCGGTGGGGGACATGGACCCTGTGCCGCAAGTAGGGGTACTCACACAGACGGCTCACAGCACGACAGCAGAGTGGGCAGCAGAGGAGCCAGGGCAGCTTGGACCAAAGGCAAAGTCAAGCAGGCAGAGCTCGAGTCACGAAAATGTGGGACAGAGAGAGCCACCGTCATCAAGCATTGCTCCAAGACCGGGTCATGGCTGCTGCGGAAACCAGGTGGAGAACCCTGCATTCTGCGCATACTCCACCCATGCAAATATTCCCCTCCGGTACCCACTTGCCCACGTATGCTGATCTACCATGAAGTTTGGGTCAATGGGATGCCCGCTAGTCAGAGCAAGCTGCTCATCCACCCGGCTCCAAATCTGAAACAGAATGGCCATCTCCACTGCATCAGGCACCCCGGTCAGATAGGGACCCTCAGGGCCAGGGACACTCAGCATGAGCAACCTCAGCTGACGTGGTCCTTGCACTCTCCACACTCCCTCCAATAACCCCAGGCATGCAGCAGGGCACTTGCAAAGGTGATGGGCAGAGATGGGCCACCCTCCATGAGGCACAAGCGATAGTCTGGGACGGCACAGATGTCATGTAAAGCAATGCTCTCACTCACCTCCCATGGTAATAGCATTCCTGCCGGAGGCCCCAGCCCAGCAGGTACTAGCACATGGAACTCCAGCTCACTAGCCCTCAGCTGCCAGTCACGGCCACACACACACAGTATCCCAGGAGACACAAGGTACACAACAACACGTCACCCATCTGTTAGGGGGGACGGGGGAAGTGGGAAGGTGGACCTGACTAAACCGCTACCTAGTCTCTGCGTTCCCCTGCACACTCGCGAGGGGGAACCACAATGGTAGGAAAAGACACCCCTCAGGTTGTAATAGGGCCGCTGGCTTTGGGATAAGCGGCGGCCTATCTCATCATCGGGGGGGAGACAGCAAGGCCCGGAGTGCGCCCCCACTCGAGTGTGCTGGTTGCAAAAGCAACTCCTTAGCCCCCACGAATTCACCCGCTTCACACGTGCCCCGGGAATCCACACAAGGAAGGGGGGTGCCCACTGGTGCGGGGAGCGGGAGAGGGACCCTGTGGGTACGGAGGGCCTGGGCGGAGGATAAATCACACACACTGGCAAGGACGGGTTTGAGGCTGTAGGTACACGGGCCCCCGAGGGAAGGGACAGTGCCCACCACCCGCACCTCCCCCACTCACACACACCCACTTCTAGAAAGCACCACTCCCCACTGTCTACAATTACTCACTCGCCACGACCACACCCACGCGCCACACACTCTCGCTCCGTCCACACTCCACACGCTCCTTCAATACTCCTGAACTTCCTTCAGCACAAGGGGCCAGTCTGCAGCAACGCTGTTCACCGGCGCCGCTCTGCAGTCCCCGGGCTTCCTTTTATCTGCCTGCCTGGAGCCCCGCCCTTTCCTGGAGGCGTGCTGAGCGGCGCGGCGTTTCTGCCGGCCCCGCCCCTTCACTCCCCGCCGGCCTTCCCTCTGGTAGCTTTTGCGGCGGCGGAGATTGTTCCCGCCGCCGTGCCTGGGCCCGCGGCACTTGTGCCCCCCGTTTACCCCCACGCTGTTGTGGTCTGAGGGATCGCCTCCCCTGCCCCCGCTCTCGAGCCCTGGTAGGCTGCAACCTTACACCATCATACATGGAAGAGGGATCTGCAGGCAGCTGCTGAATGTCAGGACTAAGCCACACTTCGGCCAGCAAAACCTTTCCACCAACATCCCATATCACAGTACCACACGTTGTTGGGGTTTGGGCCTGGGTGGCAGCTGACATTCTAGAGCAACAGTGAGCAGGGACCGGCCAGTACTGATAGCAGGCAAATACAAGCATAACAGACACATGCAACTAGATGTATCTGTGTCCCAAGAATGCATGGGTCCACACACACCAGCACACAGAAATGCCTGCAGCCAAATACCCAGTGCCTTTATTGGATACAGCAACCTTGGTCCCTTGTTGACATGGGAACAGCTACACAAGAATGGTGGAAGAAAATTAGACCACAGACAATCCCATCAGTACTTTCCGCTCTCCCCACCCCCCTCCTCCCAGCGAGGATAGGGGCATCCCCCCCAGCAGCAAAACAGCACCGATCAGAGAACAAGGGAAACATTTACTATGCCAGCACTGGTCAAAAACATTAGGGACATGTTCCATTGAGCACTCTGGGGCTGGGAGAGGACGTGGTGTCGCCTTCTTGTTTCTAGGAGGATCTGCCTGATCTCCTGCTGCTGAACGGACTGCTCCTGTATGAGTGCTTGCATAGTAAAAGCAAGAGGGAAAGGGAGGCCCACATGAAGCATGCCCCCTTCTACACATCTCCCCACAGGGCACCACGGTACAGGGTTGGGTGGTCAGAAAGCATGTGACAGGGTCACTTATGGGACCACCAATAAAAGTCCAGTTCCCGCGACTGCTCCTCCTGTCCTTGGTCCCTGAGCCTACCATCCAAGCAGGTGGCCCTGTTACACCTTGGGTAGTGATGCACTAGCACAACTCCATGGGTGTATTGGAAAGATGCATATGGAGGTGAAAGAGGTTCAGTAAATGGAAATATTTATTTTTTCTCTTGGGAAACATTACAGGGGGCATTAACTCTTCTTCCCCCTCCCCTTCCCTTTTCCCTTTCCTCCACCACCACACATTGGCCTCTTATCCCCTCTGGCAGTAGCCGCTCTTTGGGACTGTTTCTGGCTTGGTCCTGCCACATCCTCTTCATCCAGCCAGACTTCCTCTGGAGATGTGCTGTCCTGATGTTCCTGTGGAGATATGTGGGACATGCCATTAGTCATGACGTTCAGAGGCTACCTGGTGTGTTCACCATCTGTTGTTCCTGACCGGGGCATATTCCATTAGCCATGGATGAAGGCACTGTTGCCTATGTGAGGGGGTCTCCTGTACCCCTCCCTCCCTCCCCATTCCCATTGTTACCATGAAGCATGTCACCACTACCTACCTCCAGAGGCTGGGCTGACTGCTGGGGCAGTTGGTCTGGCTGATGGGGTGGCTACGGAGGAACCTGGGGATGCTGCTGCTGAGGGACAGGGAGTAGGGCTGGATGACCAGTGGCCCCCTGTAGTTGCAGGGGCTGCAGGTGGAAGGTGGCCCCAGTGGTCTTGGGGGGGAAGGTACTACTGAGGCAACCAGAGCTGGCAGTTGAGTGGGGTGGGGGCCAACTACACCTGTGGGAGGGCATGGCTGGGCTGTTGGCAGCCCTGCATCACATCGCAACATGATGGAGAAGGGAGCGCTCTAGTTCCATTGATCCCTCTATGAGCTGGAGCATGTAAGCTCTCACCATCTCCATTGTGTTGTGGTGACATTGCTGCTTGCAGATGTGGGCGGCCACATGGCACCTCTCCCACAGGTGTTCAGTCCTGGTCTGCATGACAAGGGCCCGTAGGACAAGGGCTTTCTCCTCGTGGGCCATTGCCATCTGCTCCTGTGACCCCCTGATCTCCTCCCACATCTCATCCGCTGTGCACCTGGTTTCCTCCAGCAGGTCCCTCCCTAGGTCTTCCCTCCTGGGTTGGTTCCTTGCCCTTAGCTCCCTATTCCTCCTTGTACTCCCTGTGGGCTCCTGGAGGGGTTCAAGATGCCTGGGCTGTCGCTTGGCGCCTGCAAAAAGGGACAGGAGGCATTGGTTGACATCACCTGTTCTGCTTCCTTGCATGTACCATGTGTGTATGTGTGTCCATAGCGGTATGGGCACATCTGACTAACCCAACTCCTGTGACTGGCAGGGGAAGGGTGTAGCTGACTGCCTGGTGCTGTGGTTGTTTGAACATTATGGTTGTGTCCCTCAAGGGCCCATGCATGTGGTATCCTTCGCAATGCTATCCTTGGCAATGTCTTCATGGGTGTCCCATCCCCTGATGTCTGTGGCCAGCTCCCCACTTCAGGATTGCCTGGTGTCCCTTGTCCCTGCAGCCCTGTGCTGCTACACATCCCACCGTGTCTTGTTTGTCCTCCCTGCCACCCCTTTGTGCTGGACATTTCCTGTCCCACTGGAATGGTTTGCTTCCATCTGGACATGTTCCCCGTTTCCTACCCACCTTGTTCTGTGTGTCCTGCTGCACCGCTTCTTGCCCATTGTCCCAGTACTGTGTGCGCTCAGGGTTGAAATGCTCCTGGGTGGCCTCCATCTTCCTCCACCTTGTCCTCCACCACCTCCTTCTTGACCTCCATGCCAGGTTGAGCTGTGAACAGGGTTTGTGGGTTTGTTAGTTTCATTAGCCTTGCCTCCAGGGGGCATTGTGTCCTACCTGTGTCCTACCAATCCACTGGTTCCTCTCCCTCCTTGGGGGCATCCCTGGCATCATCCCCCTCCTTGTGTGCCTCCGATCCCGGGCCAGGCTGTGGCTGGGTTCTGGGGGTGCACATGGAGAGCCATGCAGTTGGTACCAGGGGCCAGATTGGTACCAGTGTAGAACAGGGGCATTGTTGCCCCCCACCATGGGGATGCCCTTGCCAGGGGGAGCAGCCTCCCTTTTCCTGTAGAGGTTGGGAAGCGGCGGGGTCTCCTCCGTCCACTTCCTCCCCCTAGTGAAGACACTGCCCCAAGTTCAGGAGGCCACAATCTCCCTGTCCATGTAGAGGAATTAATCCAGCTCATCGTAGAACAGCAATGTGTGCTGGACATGGCCAGACTCAGAATTGTTGTCATGGATATGTTTGTATCCAGTTTGCAAGTCCTTTGCCTGCTGCCAGCACTGGGACATGTCCCTATTGTATCCCAACTACTTCCTCTCCTGTTAGATACCTTCATATACCAATTCATTGCAGTAGTAACTCACAAGCTCATGCTGCACTTTCATGTCTCCCCCCCAGACGGATGAATTTATTTATTTATTTATTTATTTATTACAAACGTGTATCCTGCACCCTCCTGCACACTGGCAGCTCGAGGCGGCGAACAACACAAATGGTCACAAAATATAAAATCCTTTTTAAAAAATACAAACATTTAAAATATTAAAATAACCAAAAACAGAAGGCTAAAAGGCAGAATAAAATCCTCCCACCCTCCCCACCAACCTCCCCGAAGGCCCGGCAGAACAACCAGGTCTTACAATATCTTCAGAAAGAGGGGGGACTGGGGACAGACAGGCCTCCATCAGAAGGGAGTTCCACAGCTGAGGCGCGGTCACCGAGAATGCCCTCTCTGTGGTCGCCACCCGGGATACCCGGGGAACTTCGAGTTGGGAGTCCCCAGTCGACTGCAAGGGCTGCGAAATGACCCGGGGCCTGAGACGGTCTCACAGATAAGCAGGACCCAAACCGTTTAGGACTTTATAGGTCATCACCAACACCTTGAATTGGGCCCGGAAGACAATAGGCAGGAAGTGCAGAGTACGGGGCACAGGTTTAATGTGCTCGCGGCGGCCCGTCCCTGTTAAGAGATGGGTCACCGCATTGTGCACCAGCTGCACCTCCGGACTATCCTCAGGGGTAGCCCCACGTAAAGCGCGTTACAGTAATCCAATCGAGAGGTAATGAAAGCATGGATGATTGTGGCCAGATCCGAGTCTGAGACATACGGCCACAGCCATCACACCAGATGTAATTGGCGAAATGCTCCCCTCGCCACAGTCTCCACCTGACAGTCCAGGCGGAGCTGCGGGTCAAGGAGCACCCCCAGACTATGAACCTGAGTGGCCAAATGGGGGCAGACCCCGCCAATGATGGGAGCCACCACCTCCTCAGCCCTACCCACCAACATCACCTCCATCTTGTCGGGATTCAGCCTCAGACAGCTCACCCTCATCCAGTCCCCCGCAGCTGCCAAGCAGCAGGCAAGCACCAAGACTGCCAGGCCTGAGTCTCCAGAAAATGAGAGGTAGAGTTGTGTATCATCGGCATACTGATGACCTTGCACGCTGAGCCCTCTCATGACCTCACCCAAAGGTTGCATATACACGTTGAACAGGAGAGGGGACAAAATAGAACCTTGCGGGACTCCACACGTGAAGTTCTGGGAAGATGATGTACATTCCCCAAGAACCACCCGCTGAGTTCTCCCTGCCAGGAATGAGCGGAACCATTCAAGAACAAACCCACTCACCCCTGCCCGGTCCTGCAGCCTTGTCACCAACATCTCATGATCAACGGTATCAAATACCACCGACAGATCCAATAAGATAAAATAGATGATCTGCCTTGATCCAATTCACGACGTAGGTTATCAACCAAGGCCACAAGTGCAATCTCCGTGTCAAATCCAGGATGAAAGTCAGACTGCGAGGGATCTAGAAAACAGACACAGTCCAGTTGCCCCTGTAACTGCTGGGCCACCACCCGTTCAATAACCTTCCCTAAAAAGGGAAGGTTAGAGACTGGCTGATAGCTGGCCAGGGAGTCGATGTCCAAAGATGGCTTCTTGAGCAGAGGCCGCACCACCTCCTCTTTGAGATGGCTCGACACTCTGCCCTCCCTAAGGGAGGCATTGACCACCCCCTGCCAGCAACAGCCCTAACATCTCCCAGCTGGCCTTCACCAGCCAGGACGGGCACGTATCTAATTCACAACAGGTGGCCCGCACTATCCCAAGGGCCTCCACCACGTCAGAGGGCGATACCCGCTGAAACTGATCCCACAACAACCGACATGGTGGGGGTTCCCCTACCTTTGATTCACCCACTGTCGTAAATGCAACATCAAAATTGTGATGAATCTGAGCGATTTTATCCTCAAAAAATTCAGCAAACAAACCAGTTCCAGGTGGAGAGGGGCCAGACTGACCAGACTGCACCACCCAGAAAAGCTCTACCGGGCAGTAAAGAACTCTTTCTTTGCTGCCTGCACCACAACAGCATATGCTCTTAAATCAGCTTTATGCTGCAATCAGTCAGCTTCAGTGCGAGTCCGTCGCCCCAACCACCGCCCATCCTGCTTCATGCGGCACAGGTCCTCCATCAACCACGGCGACCCCCGCCGTCGGCATTCTGGGAGAAGACGCCTGGGAGCCATTTGGTCAATGGCCTCAGTCAACAAGCTGTTCCAGAAGGCAATGAGATCATTGAGTGAACGATCATCAAGATCAGGAGGCAATTCCCCTAGATTGCCTCCCGAAGTTTTGTTATAGCTGACATCTGTACTACTTTTTATATACACTAATTTGCTTTCCAACATTACATGGAAGGGGCAGGACCTTGCACAATTGTGACTGAGGCTCTGTAATTGCAGGAATTCATGCCTGTGAGACAGCACTAATTCCCTTTTATAACGGGAGAACACCCATCCTCGTAGCCATTATGAGGCTTACGTTCCTGCCCCTCCCATGTAACATCAAAAGCAGACTTAGATTTATTATGTATTGAAAAAATTTCTGGCAAGAACTTATATTAAATCTAATTGGGTCATTGGCTGGAATTGGATCCAGCAGTGGAATATGACAAAAGTAATTGACAGGGTCATTGACATGAACTGGGTCTAGCAGATGATTGTGGCAGAAATGGCTAGCCTATGAATAAGTGGTTTGACCAGCTAGCAAACTTAGAATGAAAAAAAACTTTTGACACACAGATTTTGAATCAGCCAATTTGCTCAAACACTGTTAAATGCCACATTTGGGGAAATAATATGATTTATTGGTCAGCACTTGGGACTCTTTGGTTATTTATTATTATTATTATTATTATTATTATTTATTATTAGCATTTGTATAGCGCCAGCTGTGTACCTGGCACTTTACAGAACAATAAGATAGACATGGTCCCTGCCTACGGATTACAATCTAATAGACACAGAGGGGTGAGACAAGGAGAGGGGACATAGGGAGAGACAAGGGATAAATAACATTCAAGCAGATTCGAGGTCCCAGGTGCACATGCTTGGCTTGGTTGCAGTTAGGCAGGAGTCTGCGGGGAGGGCAGACAGTAAATATTGCAAGGAAAGTTCTAACAGGCATCAGGAAAGGCAGCAAGGAAGTGGTGGGTTTTTAGGAGGGATTTGAAGGTGCAGAGGGAGCGGGCAAGGCGGATGTGGGCAGGGAGGAAGTTCCAGGCAAAGGAGAAGGGACGAAGGTGGTATGGGGAGACGAGGGAGAGCGAGGGAGGGGGCAGAGGAGGAGCGTAGAGTGCATGCAGGCGTGTGCAGGGAGACTAGGACTGAGAGGTAAGGGTGAGCCAGGTTGTGAAGGGATTTGTAAGTGAATACCAAGAATTTGTGAAGGATGCATTCAGGAAGGGGGAGCCAGTGAAGTGAGGAGAGAAGAGGCTGCACGTGGTCGAAGCGACGGGCTGAGTGGATGACCCTAGCAGTGGAGGTTTGGATGGAGATAAGGGGGGGACA
>QEPC01015351.1:1457427-1480328 GCA_003113815.1 Sphenodon punctatus | reverse complement strand
GGAGATATCAGAGAGACAGTTGATGCGGTGAGCTTGGACAGAAGGGGGGAGAGAGGGGGTGGAGAGAGAGAGTTGAGTGTCATCAGCATAGAGGTGATATTGGAAGCCATGGGAGGCAATGAGTTTGCCAAGGGACAAGGTGTAGATAGAGGAGAGGAGAGGGCCCAGGATAGAGAGCCCTGCAAAATAGATATCCTCAGTCTCCTAGAAGTGCAGTTACTTTTGTTCAGTTTCATGACACCCAACTCTACCTCTCATTTTCAGCTGACCCAGGCCCAGCAGTCTCATTGCTTACCCAGTGCTTGACATCAGTGGGGGATTGAATGAGGATGAGCCGTCTGAAGCTGAATCCCGACAAGATGGAGGTGATGCTGGTGGGGAGGGTTGGGGGGTTGGAGGTCCCTATCATTGATGGGGTTTGTCCCTCCATGGTTCCTCAGGTTTGTAGTCTGGGGGTGCACCTTGACTCACAGCAACTCCTGGATGCCCAGGTGGTGGTTGTGGCAAAGAGTGCCTTTTGCCAGTTACATCTGTTACGATGGCTTTGGCTGTATATTTTGGACTCGCACCTAGCCACCATCATCTATTTTTTCATCACCTCAAGACTGGACTATTGTAATGCACTCTACATGGGGCTACCCCTGGTGACCGTTCAAAGGCTCAGTGGCGGCTGGTGGGGCAGTGGGAGGGGCCAGCCCAGAGCTGGGCAGGGCCAATGGTAGGCGGAGCCAACCTCACGGTAGGCAGAGCCAACCCCAAAATTGCACACTTACATGATCCTGATCAGTGGAACAGAACATGCACAGAAGGAATAGAACATGCATGCAAGGACAGCCGTTTTAGCAAACAACAACAGAGCAACAGCCAAGTTCCAGAGTGCATGGGGGCAAACAGGGCTTGTCCTTCTTAGATTCTAAGCCCACTGTGCAGGGACTCTTGAGTCCAATAACCAGAATGTGTTCAATGGCAGGAGTACAATAGCAGAGAAAACAGAAGTACCATAACAGATTTACAGAAATACCAGATTACAGATATTTCCAATATCTTACTTAAGATGCAATTCAACTCAAGCTACATTACAGTATCTGAAATGCACAACCAGTATAGGTCACAGCTACAATGCACAGAAAATGCTACAAAAGCCAACAGGACTATGTGAAATCCTAAATGGCACACCATAAGTGCTGCATAGACTTCTCCAAAGGGAGAAGAGGCATGCACAGTTCAGGAGAGGGCAGGAAGTACTCACCATGTGGCATTCAACAAAAGACACACCAAAATGCATGAAAAGTACTTTTAACCAAAGAATATTAATCTAGGCCTGAAGATAATGGCTGAGAAATTTCAGCCTAAAAAAAGGTATGACTAGAAGTATCTTTGCAATCATTACAACACAAAACTGTAATAAAAACTTTAGAGTTCTTTCAGACACCACGATAATTTATTTATTTTATTTATTTAAACACTTATTACCCCGCTCCTCCTGCCAAAGGCAGCCTGGGGCAGCTTACAAAAATAAAAACACACATTAAAAAACTATCACAGGGCCCCGCAGAGGAGAGACAAGACAGGGATAAAAGGGAGCATAGCCTCCCCATAATTAAAATAACACAAACCCATAAAATATACACACACAAAACCCCAACCTAACCCCCCCCCATACAAAAATAGAACCCACTCTCACCCCTCCCCCTTGCCAAAGGCCTGGCGGAACAACCAAGTCTTGCATTGGTGCTTAAAGGAGGAAAGATCCAGGGCCACCCGGGCCTCCGCCAGGGGGGAGTCCACAGCCATGGAGTAGCCATCAAGAACGCCCTCTCCATAGAAGCCCACAGAAAACCCAGGGGACCCTGGACAACCGCAGGGATCAATCAAGTGTACGGGGAGTGAGGTGGTCCCACAGATAATTGGGGCCCAAGCCGTATAGGGCTTTATAGGCAAGAACCAGCACCTTGAATTGGGCCCGGAAGATTATAGGCAGCCAGTGCAAAGAACGGAGCACCAGTATAATGTGCTCCTGTCAGCCCATCCTGGTAAGGAGGCAGGCCACCGCATTCTGCACCAGCTGAAGTCTCTGAACCGTCACCATGGGCAGCCCCACGTAAAGAGCATTACAATAGTCTAATCTTGAGGTGATTAAAGAATGAATGATAGTGGCCAGTTCAGAGTCTGAGACATATGGCTGCAGCCAACAGACCAGATGTAACTCACGGAAAGTGCTCCTCACCACAGTCCCAACCTGGGGATCTAGGCGGAGCTGTGAATCAAGGCACACTCCCAGACTCCTAACCTGAGGAACCAGTGGAGGCTGGACCCCATCAATGATGGGGGATGTCACACCCACTCCACTGCCTTCCCCACTAGCATCACCTCCGTCTTGTCGGGATTCAACTTTAGTCAATTTGTCCTCATCCTGTCTCCCACAGCCACCAGACATCGTGTAAGCACCGAGACTGCAGGGCCTGGGTCTGATGAAAACGAGAGATAGAGTTGGGTATCATCAGTATATTGATGACACCGAACTCCGGTATTCCAGATGACCTCACCCAATGGCTGTATATACACATTGAACATGAGAGGGGAAATAATAGAACCCTGTGAGACTCCACACGAGAGGTCCCGGGGAAATGTAAAATGTTCCTCAAGCAGCACACGCTGAGTTCTTCCAGTGAGGAATGAATAGAACCATTCAAGAACAGTCCCGCCCACCCCCACTTGGTCCCACAGATGAGTCACCAACAGCTCGTGGTCAACGGCATCAAAAGCAGCTGATAGATCTAATAAGACCAACAGGATCTTACAGCCCTGATCTAACTCTCGGCAAAGGTCTTCAACCAAGGCCACAAGCGCAGTCTCAGTGCCAGAGCCTGGACAAAAGCCAGACTGCGAGGGATCTAGAAAACTGAGTTGATCCAGATGCCCCTGAAGCTGCTGAGCCGCTACCCATTAAATAACCTTCCCCAAAAAGGGAAGGTTAGGGACAGGCCGATAACTGGTGAGGCAGTCAATGTCGAGAGAGAGTTTTTTGAGCAGGGTCTGAACCCCTGCCTCCTTGAGGCAGCCCAGCACCCTGCCCTCCTGAAAGAAGGCACTGACCACCCCAGCCAACAACGGTCCCAGCGTCTCCCGACAGGCCTTAACCAGTTAGGACGCACATGGGTGCAGTTCACAAGAGGTGGCCCTAGCCGCCCCAAGGACATCCTTCGCATCAGTGAGCGAAATCTTCTGAAATTGATCCCATAAAATCGGACAAGGTGGGGCTTCCATAACCTCTGGCTCTCCCATCATAATAAGCATGGCATCGAAATCGTGGTGAGTCCAGGCAGTTTTATCAGCAAAGTAATCAACAAACATGTCACAGTGGGCACTTGAATATTCCAGGTCCAGGCGGAGGGAGGCTGGACTGACCAACCCCCTCACCACCCGGAAAAGTTCCACTGAACAAGACTTCGCTGATGCAAGGAGAGCAGCAAAGAAATCCTCCTTTGCTGACCACACAGCCACTGCATAGAGTCTCAAACTAGCTCTATGACACAACAGGTCAGCTTCAGCACGAGACTGTCACCACCATCACTCCAGTCACCACCCTTCTTGCTTCTGCAACCGCAGCATCTCAGTAAACCAAGGAGCCCTGCGGTGCCAAAGCCGAGGGAGCGGATGCTTGGGAGCCATCTGATCGATGGCCTCAGTCAACAGGGTGTTCCAAGATTTGACGAGGCCATCGAGCATCCAGTCATGAAGATCAGAGGGTAAATCCCCCATAGCAGTCCAGAACCTATCCAGTTCCATCAGTCTCCGGGTGTGAACCAACCGAACTGGTTCCACACGTCTCCGGGGGCAGGCATGTGCCAGGAGACAGGCCTGTCTGAGGTAACGATCCGTCTATGACAAGGGGACCATCGACACCTCCCCCGCTAACAGATCCCCTGCCTCAAGGCCAGTGCAGAAGATCAGATCGAAGGTATGTCTCCCATTATGTGTCAGGCTGATGACCATCTGAGACAGGTCCCAAGTGGCCATGAACCCACGCTCCATTCCTCCAAGAGCAGCATTAGCGTGGATGTTGAAGTCCCCCAGGACTAATGCCTTCGGGGACTGCAACACCACACCTGACACCAACTCTGCCAGAGCGTATAGGGATGGAGTCAGATAGGTGCATGGTATACAAGCAGCACCCCTAACATGCCTCCTGCCAAATCAATCACAAGATGGAGGCCTTCAACACCTGACAAGGCCTGCACTGGATACCTCCTAACAGTCCACGTATCCCTAAAAATAATGGCTACACCCCCACCCCGTCCCTCCGACCATGGCTGGTGCTGTACAGAGTACCCAGCTGGAACAAGATCAGCCAAAATAAGTCCCGACTCAGTGTCCATCCAGGTCTCCATAATACATACAACTATCACTCATGGACTCCAGCAGAAACACCAGCAAAGTACTGTGACATCTAAAAGCACCCTTAACTGATCCCTAAACTTAATGGGCCAGATTTCATGCTAGCATAAAGCATTCACACCAGCTGAATAGCTAGTTCACAATGCCTTTATGAATTTCTTAACTTTTTAACATGGTTTTGAATGTTCACATGATGTACAGGATATAAAAGTATTTTTGCCTTTACATTCTATATAATTAACTTTAGTGTTTCAGTATTCCTACAATGTTTTCCATTTCCCCCTTCAATTGTACAGTGTCCAATCCCACTCCCCAAGCCCCCATTCTACCCACATCCCCCTCCAAGACCCCCCATTCTACCCACCCCCACCTAATCCCACATTCCAGACCCCCATTCTGCCCACATCCCCCTCTAAGAGCCACCATTCTACTCACAACCACCTAATCCCACCCCCAGGTCCCCATTCTGCCCCCACTCCCCCACCCAATCCCACCCTGGGCTACCAATCTGTCCGGGAGGAGGGAGGCAAATGGATCAAGAGGCCCCAAAGACTTACCGTCACCATCAAGAAGAAGGCAGCAAGGAAGGAGGAAGGCAGGCCACAGGCAGAGACGCCAAGGAGCCCGCTCGAGGCACAGCTATCCCCCTGCCCTCTGCCTTGCTGACTGAAGTCCCAGTTATGTCCCTTCTATGCCCCCTTCAGAGCCACCCAGGATTGGTCCTGGAAAGCTGGACGCATGCAGTAAGAGAGACCAATCACATCTCTGTTCCAGCCAGGGTGTCTTTGAAATGTCAAGCCAATTGGCCAGAGGAGATATCCATCATGTCTGCTGTTTGGCATAGACTTCAGTCTGAATGGGCACCCCAGGTGCATGGGGTTTTTCATCAACTTGCAGAGAATGCCCCAGAAGGGGGAAGGAGGATGTTTGGCAGCACCCCGGGTGTGTGGGGATTGGATTTATGTAGCTAGCTGAACTCTTGCAGTGAGCTCTAGCGCACACACAGAAAAATCCTGCCAGCAATGTCTGAGAAAACGCTCTGACCAAAGCCAGAACTAACCATAGATAAAGAGCAGACCCCAAGAACAGCAGCTTATATCTACCCTCTATGCCCACCTTGAAGTCACCACTGATTGGTCCTCTTGTAAAGGTGGAAGCATGCAGTAATTGGCCAGTGAATGTGTCTGTCAGTATGTTGGACTGTTTCCCCTTCCTTCTACAGCCCCCTCCCCCTTGCCATGCCTGTCTTTGAATGGCACTGCATGTGCTGCTATTTACCTGAATAGCAGAAGTATTCAAGAGGGAAACTTCAATTGCTTTTAGAATTTGGACCCTTTATCAAATCTTTCTGCAATTTGGCAGAGATGATCCTAAAGATCTGAGATACAATCCTACAAACTGTCATGTATAATGGACTGCTCACCCACCCCTGTGGATATCTCCAATCCCTCAGGTTTTTTCCCCCAGGTGCTGCACTATCCTCAGGAGTCCCCCCAATTCGACCAGCGGTCGGCTGTGAGCTTGCATGGTAGATCACGCCAAATAGCTCAAGAGGTAACACAGGTGGGGCTGTCCTCTTCCAGTCCTCCTCTATAACCAGGACTGCCTCCTCAGGGGACCGCAATAGCTTTGTCTATAGATCCTATTATTATTATTATTTATTATTAACAAACATTTATATAGCGCCAGCAGTGTACCTGGCACTTTACAAAGTAATAAAATAGACAGAGTCCCTGCCCCTAGGGCTTACAATCTGAGAGACAGGAGCTGGGGGAGAGACTTAGGAAGGGGAACAATCCTAAAGAAGTGCTGGAGGTAACTTCTCTCCCCCAAGCAGGTAGAGTACTGAGGAAAAGACACAATCCTCCGGCCGCTGGGAACCAGTGACTAGAGGAAAGGACTTGGGCTTTATCATCTTGGAACATATTGGGTTGGAAAGCCCACCAATCAGACCCTGACTTTTGCCATTTCTTCGAAGGCCAAGATATAGTGCTCCTACAAGAAACCTGGCTGACGGAACCCCCGCTTTCCGGGGCGTGGAGAGGCTTTGAAACATACTGGGTAGATGCAGCAGGCTCTACCTCTCATGGCAGGCCCAATGGCGGACTTTTACTGCTCATTTCTTCTGCCCTGGCAGCTACTGTTGAATGTCTAGGCTTTATTAAAGCATATTTCTTCTTCTTGTACATTTCTGGGCAGGTCTGATATGCTAATTGCTAATGTGTACATTCCCCCCTGCTTACTCACCTTATTACAACCCAGAGATCTGGGCTTGTATCTTGGACCTCGTCCAGTCCGCTATAGATAGATCCCTTGCCGCCTTACTGATTTGTGGGGGAGATTTCAATGCAAGGATGGGTAATCCATCCCTATTGTACCCCACCCCTGTGCTGGAGGACTCAGCAGATTTGTTATACATCCCCTGCCGCCACTCCAGGGATAGTGTGGTTGGCCCAAGAAAGTCTCTTATGGAAAACTTGATGATTGACCTGGACCTTATTATTATAAATGGGAGGTCCAGGGGAGACCTGGATGGAAATTTCACCTTTCACTCCCCACAAGGTTCCAGTGTGTTGGATTTTTTTCTGATCCCTCCGAGTATGTATTTTATAGTGTCTAGCATGGAGGTGGTACCCTCCATTGTAACAAACCACTGCCCAATAACCTTGTCTATTGGTATTGTGTCTTCAGAAACAGACCCTCTAGCACCTGAGCCGGCTCTGAACCAACCGGAAGCTCCTCCCCCTTTGGTTCGAGCTAAATGGACGGACAACTTGGCTGGTGCGGTAGCGGCGTTTTTGGACTCCCCTTTGGGGAATATCATTCCTGACAGGATAGGGGCCCAGGGCCCAGATATCATAGCCTGGTATGAGACCTTATTGGCGGTGCTGACCCCACTAATTACGGCTGGATATGGGTCGTGGAAGACTGCCCCGCCCTCAGGGTCCTCTCCCAGCTGGTTTGACGCCGAGTGCCACAGGGCGAGGGCCGCTCTCCGCCGCTTAGCCAGGGTACTCAAGTTTAACCCCAGCTATACGGTAAAAGCTCAACTAAGTACCTGTCGCAGTGAGTATCGTATGCTTTTAGCATTGAAATTGAGTAATTATCATAAAGAGCAATGGGCTTGTCTTGCCACAGCGGTTAAATCCAGGGATTCATGTAAATTTTGGGCTCTTATTCGCACGGCTTACCCAAGGGGCACTAGGGCCGTCAGGATTAGTCTCCATCCCCAGATCTGGAAAAAAATTTATGAGGCATTATTTTCTATTGCAAAGATAGGCATTGATGAGCTAGATATCACACCTTTAAATAGGCTCCAGGAATGGCCCCCAGTATCCTCGGAGGAGGTAGTAGAGCTCATAACGGGCCTCAAAGCAGGGAAAGCACCGGGCCCAGATTTTTTGACTCCTGAGATTCTGAAGAGTAATCCAGAGTGGTGGGCCAAGGTGCTGGCTCCTCTTTTTACATACATTAATAGCACCGGTTCACTCCCAGCCGCCTGGTCATCTAGCATTATAGTGCCTATCTACAAAAAGGGGAACCCTAACCATCCTGGGAACTACCGACCCATAAGCCTGCTCATCATAGCGGCTAAATTATATTCTAAATTTCTCTTGCTAAAGTTGCAAGATTGGATGGATAAAAACCATGTAACTGAACCAGAGCAAGCTGGCTTCCGGGAAGGGATGGGCACAACGGATCATATCTTTGTACTATCAGCTTTAATAACTAAATACACTGCTCACCGAAAAAAATTACATCTATGCTTTATAGACCTTGAAAAAGCATTTGATTCTGTCTGCAGAGAACGCCTGTGGGCGAAGCTCAGACTGCTATCCATTGAACCCAGACTTTTGTTTCTGATGATCAGATTACATGAGCGGAACTCGCTCCAGGTTCGATATAACATGGAAGGGGCTTTATCCCAACCAGCAGGGGTACGAGCTGGAGTGTGGCAGGGATGCCTGCTGGCCCACGCACTTTTTAACAACTATTTGAATAACTCAGTGAACACTTTGAAGCAAGTAGATACGCACGCTCCAAAAATAGGAGAGCGTAAGATCCCGTTATTACTATACGTCAACAACACGGTATTGATCTCGCAGACAATTATTGGTCTGCGGCGGGCCATGCAAGTCTTTGGAAATTACTGCCAGGCCGAAATATTAACCATCAACTTCTTTAAGACTAAGGTCCTGGTGGTGGGGGCCAGAAGAACCCAGAAACATCACCATTGGGCCATAGGGACAAACCCTATTGAGCAGGTCCAGAGTTATAAATATTTGGGGGTGATTTTTGCCTCAAATGGGGGTTGGAAGGTCCATTTAGCAGCAGTAAAGGCGCTTGCTAAGAAATCCATCACGGCAATTGTGAATTTTTTCCTGGGTAAAGGGGGGAGACTGGTTCTGTCGGCTCTTTGCCTTTTTAGAGCGAAGGTCCTAGGTCAGATTCTATATGCATTCCCGACTTGGGGCCTCTCCTTCTTGGCTCTATTAGAACCCTTGCAAAATGGGTCCTTACGGCGTGTTACAGGAGCCCCAAGGGGCACTCTGCAAGCCATCCTGAGGGCCGAGACATGCTCCCTTCCACTCAGAGCTTACGCTCTCCAAGCTATGGTCTTGTATTGGGCTAAGGTAGCTCTATCCCCCATGTGGGAGGGCTCACTTTTAGCTTTATCACTGGGGAGCGGCCTGGGGACCTCATGGCTACGGACGGCGGAACGGGAAGTTTTCCACCTAGGATTCTCCCCTGAGAGTCTCGCAAATTTAGAACAGGCGACCGTAAGGAGCCTGATCAAGAGACTGGTGCTGGACCAGATGCTCCAATCGGAGGAGGCACTTCTTTCTTCTCAAAAGGTGGCCCCGTTATATACCCCTTTTAACCCTTTGCTTCCGGGCTCCCATTACCTTTTTGCTTGGGAGAACGCTGGTGAGCGCATGGCTTTCTTTCGATTAAGAACCAACATGTTTTCATCTGCAGTATTACAGGGCCGCTACAAGCGGATTCCATGGGCTCTCCGGCTATACCCCCTATGTCAGATGGGGGCGGTGGACACTTTGGAGCACGGGTTTTTTCAGTGCCCCACCTTAGTGGGCCCAAGAACCAAATATCTAAAGAGGACTAGTATGGGTCAATCCCTGGTATATAAGGACATTCAGAGCTTACTTGGGCCAACCGATACAGAACAATCTAGATTAGTAGCAAAATTTGGGCTGGTAGTCCAGTGTATCCGTCGTCCCTTCTTTTGCCCCTCGCAGTGCGAGTAATCAAACACTGCCTCAACACTGCCTCCACCCCGCCTAAGAAATCAGAGTCTGACTCTCTGACGAACTCGCGCCTCGTTGCCCGAGTAATCCCAGATGAGCGAAGTAGCAGTGTGGAGTAGTGGAGTGTGTGTGAAGCAAAAGTATATCTAATGATCCTAGATGTAGGAAAGGACGCTTTGCGGTGGATTCTCTGCGCATATTTTAATTTTATTGCGGTTTATTTGCTGCTGTTTTATAATATGTATCTATGCAAAGACTTACTCTTGTTATGTTAATTTGTTAAGGGCTTTGCCCAATGGACAGAAAAATAAAATGTTACAGCCAGAAATGCATTTATAAGTAAATTTCTTATAACATCAGAACCCTTTATCCAATCTTTCTGAAATTTGGCAGAGATAGTAACCTTTAGGAGGGGCATAATCTACCTAATTTCCATGCAAATTGGATGGACACAGCTTTTCATAAAATCACAAAGGTTAATTGCATATATAATATGTTCCTTTTACCCAATCTTTCTGGAATTTGGTACACATAATGCCCTCTATTTGGGGGTACAGCCTCCCCAAGTGTCATCAACATAACATAAGAAACAAAAAAGATATAGCTAAGATGTGCTTTTCAGTGTTTAACTATTAACTCATAATAACAAAATGAATTTTTTAACTTATTTTGTTATGTTCTTTCATTTTTGTTATTCCATAAAGAAAATGAAATAGCCCTCTTTTGTTTTTGCTTTTGTAATAACAAAAATGAAATGCACACCCCTAAGTAGAATTTGTCATGCTGGTTATTGGCACTGAGCAATATAGCTAAAAAACATCTGTATACTTTGAAAGTATAACTATGGTTCAGGGAAGCTTCTTTTACCAAAATACAGTGTATGGAACACTTGAGCAGACAGGATGCAGTAGGGTGACCTGAGAAGGCAGCGACTGAAGTGGATTTCGCTTATGAAGTAAACGCTGGAAATGGAAACTTTTGAACCAAATTTGTGCCAGTCAAAAGGAAGAGCTTCAAGCTGTAAGGAATTTCAAAAGAACCTAACAAGGTTAGGGCTGCGTTCTCACCTGCGGTGAAGGAAGACGCGGCAACATCGAGGAGCCGGCCAATGGGAAAAGAGCTGGTGTGAACGGGGATCTGCCGCAGCTTCTCTTGCGCATGTCAGGGTGAGATTTTGTGCCCTGACATGCGCGCGAGAAGCTACGGCAGATCCTCATTCGCACCAGCTCTTTTCCCATAGGCCGGCTCCTCGGTGTTGCCACGTCTTCCCTTGTCCCTCCCGCTGCTGCCACCGCAGGTGAGAACACAGCCCCAGTTAGTCATTTGGTAAACAAAATTTAGTGGGCAGAATGCTCACTAGGGGATGTCGATAAGAACAACCTGGATTTTTCATTCACACTGGTAGATGGCTTTTCCTGAGGGTTACTGTGATCTATGTGGGGATTAGATATTAAAATAATGGGGGTCAAAAAAGATGCAGAGGGGCCTGTTTAGTTGTTGTCCATGAGATCCCCAAAAGGCTAGAGGAGAAATAAGTTTTCAGGTGAGGGCAATGAAAACTATTTAAGACCAGTATGAACAAAGATTTAAGGACCGGGAAGTCATAGTTTTAGAGAGAAGGTGAAAAAGGTAAAATATTATGGAAGCTGTCTCATGAAATAGTTTTGGTGAGGGTCAAGGAGCCACTGTTTGGCTGGCTTCTGTCATTGGAAGCTGTGGTGAATTCATCAGCATCAGTGATCACTATTTAAAAGGTTTAATTACTCTGTCAGCCACGCTTCCGTTCTCTGGCTAAAGGCATGACCTATTTAGAAGTTCTTCAGATACCGTAATGATAAAATGTCAGCAAGGCGAAATGAGCAATGACAGCTTTGAAATGTAGATCAACTTCAGACTGGAATGAAAGGGAGGCAAGCATGATGCTTCAGTATGAAGTGTAGTGCGTTATTATGTGCCAAATGCTCTTGCCCTCCTGAAAACACATTAAGGACTATGAATACCTTCATAAGTTCATGAATTGTACGAGATTGCTCTCTTTTGTGGTTTAAGTTTTTCATTTGATCTTTTCATACTTCAGCCTATGATTCTTTTTCAATGGCAAGCTCTTTGAGGCAGGGAATAATTCCTTTATCAAGTGCTATGTAAAGAAAGGAGCAGTTCAAATGTTTCTTCAAAATTAGGACCTTTTTACACAGACGCTCTAACACCCATAAAATGGGTGTTACATCTTATTATACATGTTGCAGGGCACCACTACAGCCAATCACCATGGGCCCTGTGCACACATGATGCCTCCACCCCAGTTCCTCTGGGTGGAGATGGGTGTTGGCCGGTGGGTGGGGAGCACTTCCCTGGGTGGAGATAGGTGGGGGCGTCTGTGTAAACGCCACTTTTGGTGGGTGTTGGTGAGAGTTTTCTCCCAGACAACACCCAATTCCACCCACACCCACCCACGGAGCAACCCGCAGTGGCCCCCAACCACATCCACAGGGCCCAGGGAGGAGAGCACATCTGAGAGCGAGGTAAGATCAGGGAGGGGGGACACAGACAGGGAAGGGGACCCTCCCCCCTCCACACAGAGGAGACAAGCCCTGAGCAAACCCCAAGCAGACAACTGACAGCTCCACCAGTCCCCCACCACAGGAGAGCACCCAAACCCTGGCACACAGCACCACCAGGGAGACAGCCGTGGAGAGCCTCCGTGGCAGTCAGGTAAAACAGTGGGAACCCCCAGGAGGGAGTGGGAGGACAAGGAACACCCCACAGAAGCAACAGGGGTGCAGCAGGACAGCAGCTCACCCCGATGCATTCACCCAACAGGGACTACTTGCTCTATTGCCACAACATCCACCAGGCGGGCCCCATGCTGCAAAGCTGGATGGCCCCTCACAGGCAGAACCCAAAAGGGGAAAACCTGGAGCAGGGACGAGACCCTGGACTTCATACGCGTATGGGGGGCCAAAAAGGTCCAGTACAACCTGGTGCACAGCTACAAGACCAAACAGGTCTATGAAGCCATCGCCCAGGAGATGCAGCGACTGGGGTACAATAGGGATGTCACCCAGTGCATGCAGCAGGCAAAGGACTTGAGGTCTGGATATAAACATATCAAGGACAACAATCTCAAGTCCAGCCATGCCATGCGCACAATGGAGTTCCAGGACCTGCTGGATTGGTTCCTCTGCATGGACAGGGACATTGTGGCCTCCTGCATCCACGGCACCACCTTCACCAGGGGCAGAAAGACAGCAATAACAACACCCCCCTGCCTGAACCCCCAGAGCAGGGGGAGCCCACTGCCCCTGATGAGGCCAGCCAGGAATCAGGAGGGGACAGCCCCATCCTACTGGTAGAGGAGGCATCCCTGGAAACTGAAACAGGCAGCATTACCCTCCACGTGTGCCCCCGAAACCCACATGGTCAAAACCCAAAGGGACAGGGGCACATGGGGAACGGATCTACTCCAGGGACACACCCCAGGAGGTGGAGGAATATAACCCAGGTGAGAGAATCACCCCAGGGAAGGGTGGGGAGGGGCCCGGCCCACAACAGTTAGCTGGGAAGCAATGCCAAACTGACAGATCGCTATTGCTCACGCAGCTCAAGGGGACCTGGAGGTGCAGCAGGAGGAGATGATGGCCCTGGAGGAGGATGTGGAGGAACTGGAGGCCATCCCAGAGCCAGGCCACCAGGATACCAATGGTAGGTTCACACAGACAAGGGCACAGTGACAGGAGGTAGTGGGGGGACACAAAGGGGCATGGGGCACAACAGTGCCCCTGGCCCCATCTCCTTCAAAGGGCAAGCAGGGGACAGCAAGGAGGGGGGCCGGGAACACCACAAGACCATGGGTGGAGATACCACAGGGAATGGGGGTGGGGAGGGGAAACACAGCCACAGAGGAGGGACAGGGAGACAAGATTGTGACGGGGACAGGAGACACGCACGCAGGGATAATGGGAGGCAGGATGGGGCCCCCTCCACATGCCAATGTGGACGTGGAAGCACAAGGGGAGAATGCCAACAGAACCAATGCCAAAAAAGCTCAACAGGGGGTGGGGGAGATCCCAGCGCAGCCTCAGGAGCCAGATCAGTTAAACAGGAACTGGTCCCCATCCCCAAGCTAAACACAGGTTCCTTGCCGTTCACAGATGAGCAGCCCAGTCCATTCCGGGATGCTGCTGCGGCCAGGAGTGAAGAGAGGAGCCAGAAGATGTGGGCTCGCAACCGGCGAAGGAGGAGAGGACCTTGGGAGGAAACTGCTTTCAGAAACTAGGTGGTTGGCAGACTTGCAGAGCAAGGAGCAGGCCCTCAACAGGGAGGTACAGCTAGGGGAGGGGGAAAGGAACCAAGAAGAAATGGCTGAAATTTCACCCGGTCTCTCACAGAACACCTGTGGGACAGGCACCAAGCTGCTGCCCTCCTCTGCGAGCAGCACCTCGACAGGCAGGAGAGGGAGAGGGCCCGTGTCACACTGTAGGGAACTGCCATAAGGACCCACCAATTAATAGCAGACACCATGGAGGCCTTGCGGTGCCTCCCCCAGCACGACATGGGCCCACCTGCCACGGTAGGAGGGCTGGCAGCACAGCAACACCATGGTGCCCTCCTACAGGTGCCAGTGCCCCTTCCCCAGTGGCAACCCTACCTCACCCAAGGCCATATGGGCCCCCTCCCCCAATATCCCCCCAGCAACACCAAGGGGGACCCCCCGTCCAGCCCGCCCCACTCCCGATTCCCCTCCAGCACCCTCCNGGTGCCAGTGCCCCTTCCCCAGTGGCAACCCTACCTCACCCAAGGCCATACAACCCCCTCCCCCCCATATCCCCCCAGCAACACCAAGGGGGACCCCCCGGGCAGCCCGCCCCACTCCCGATTCCCCTCCAGCACCCTCCACGATCCCCCTTCTGGGCCCCCAGCCACCCCAGAACATCCCAGCACCCCCAGAGGCCCAAGTGTCCAGACAGACTGCCCCACATGCTTAGGTAAGCACAGGGAACAGGTAGTGGTCAACCGACATGGGGGAAGGGGGGAGCACAGGACACGATACCCAGCCAGCCACAAGAAAGAGCAGTAAGGTAGCATGGGAAGTAGTGATGGGCACAGGGAGGTCAGGTATGGGAGCACCAGAATGGGGGCACAGGGAATTGGTACCCGCTACCGCTAATGCTGAGTGTCTCATCCACAGGAACTACCACCAGACCCAGCAGTGGTCTGCAGCTGGTGGAGAAAGGAGAGCCCAGGTCAGGCAGCTTATGGTTACAGCTGGCAGTGGCTGCCAGGCCCCACAGAAAGCCATCCCCTGATGGTGCCATAAAAAGGGGACAGGGAAGATCCCAGGAACAATGAGCCCCGCCCCTGTAAATAGTCCCTAAATAAATACTCTGTACGCAACACACCTGTCTGTCATGGATTCTGTACAGGGGGATGCAAGTGATGAGAGGGAGCCAGTAGCAAGCCACAGTGGTGGTTAATGGCAGGGAACTGGTGGCAAACAGCTGCGGGGCAGCCCACATGCGTGCCCTATCAGACCGATGCATCCCAGGGTAATGAACAAGGGGCCAGAATGGCCGACTCAAAGGTCCAAGTCATCACCCACAGTGTGAGGGGTGACGGAGTGCTGCAGCTGACAGGTGGCCGTGGCACTGGTCACAGTTGCCCACCAGCTGGTGGGACTTGGGCTGCACCCAGGGAGGATGCTCACCCTGCAACTATAGCCAAGGAGAGGTGGGAGCACACCACAGGGGGTCACCACCAGCTTACAGGATGACACAAGATCACACAGGTAAGGGTACGATGGGCCCCAGAACCTGGTAACGGGGTCCATGAGAGAGGGTAGCGGTAAATCATAGGAGGCCAGTCACAGGATGGGATGGAGGAGAGGGATGGGATTGCGCCTTATAGAGCTCCAGATGCTGGCATGGAGGGGATGGAGTTGTGTACGGTTATTGGGATGTCTGTGAGATGTCATGTCATCACCTTTCCATCTCCACCAACAGGTGATGGAAATGGCGAGGGACTACCAGAGTACCCAGGGTGTTGACAACCCTGCAAACTAAAACCCGCCATCCCCTCCAGGACAGGTCTCAGCGCTCTACAAGGTGCAATACCACCCATGCATGGTGCAGATGGAATGGTGTGAGAGAGCACAGACACACCACCATGGCCATTAGAGCTCCAGTACCAGGGATACCTCACCAGTCATTCAACGGGATATTCAGTGCACAAGATATTAGGGTGCAGCAACGGGAAACCCTGCCATGGCATGGGGGATCGGGGACACACACCAGAACCTCACTGGCTTACAGACCATTGGGGAGTGGGTGTACCCATGTCAACTAGCAAACAAGACAGAGGCAGGTACAGAGGTAGAATGCACTATGTATTGATGCAAGGTTAACAGTCATATGAGACCGTTGGAAGGAGGCCTTCTATAGGCAAAGGTCAGTCCTCGGCCAGTTGGGCAACTATGCGCCTGCATAGGTCGTCTTGGTTCTCCTCTTATATCTGCCTGAAGGCCCCACCCTGAACACACTGGTACAGGGGCACCGGGCTCATTCTCTGTACAGGAGGGGGATAGTCCAAGGAAGCCCCATGAGTCTTACAAATGTTATGGAGTACACAGGCCGTCAGGACAAGGTTGGGGGTGTGCTGGAGATCAAATCGTCTCCTGTTCAGCAAGAGGTGCCACCTCATCTTGAGCAGACCGAATGTCCTCAGTCTCCACCATGCACCTCACAGAGGCCAGGTGCTCATTGAAGAGCACCTGATTGGGAGTGCGGGCAATGGGATAGGACTTCATCAGCCATGGGTTCAGAGGGTAGGCGGGATCCCCTGTAACAACCACTGCCATGGAAATACCCTCGATAATCCTGAACATATTTGGGGCTATCTCTCCATCGAACATCCTGGCATAGAAGGGGGAGGAGTTCAGGATTCAAGCATTGTGGCTTCTCCCCAAGTGGCCTGTGTACACATCAGTGAACAGACAACAGTGGTCAATGACTGCCTGCAGGTTCACAGAAAATGCTTGCTTCCTGTTGAGGTAGTCAGTCTTGGCATGGGGAGGGCGGAATATCGGGATGTGTGTGCTGTTGATTGCACCAATGCAATGAGGGAAGTCCATTGCCTCAAAGCCCCAGATCACCATCTCTGGATCCCGTAGCTGGATGACCCACTCCAGGAGTAGCTTGACAATCAGGATGCATACATCGTGGAGTGCCCTGTCCACTGTTGCTGCCCCCACACCAAACTGCTCTCCAGTGCTCTGGCAAGAATCGGGCATTGCCAGGCACCACACTGCCATGGCCACCCGCATCCCAGGGGGTAATGGAAACTGCATGTTGGTAATGTTCCTCTGGAGGTGGGAGGCAAGAATCTCTCCAAGCCAGGTAATCAGGGAGCGGGTCATCTGGAAGTGGTCGGTCCATTCCTCATCGGGCCACGTCGCCAGTATGTTCTCCCACCAGTCAGTGGAGCACCACACCCAGTGACCGCATCCAACCCAGCTCTTGCATGGGTAGGGTTACTCAATGGCCATAAACATTGAGGGGCAACTTGGAGAGGATGAGGTGGATGTGATGTGATGCTGCTGTCCCTGCAATCATTTGGCGGGCCTTGAACCTCCACGTCCATCACATCATTGCCACACAGCGCAGGTTGGCTGCCCTCCTGCAGCGTGCCCTATGGGTGGGTATACAAGCAGGGTTTCATACACCTGCACCAGGAGACTGAAGCATGAGACCAGGATGGCGATTAGGGCAGCTCGCACTTGCAGGATGCCTACAATGGGCATCGTGCTCCCACCACCATGACCACTCCCCGTGAACCCAGTACCACACCCAGTGGCCACCCACCAGCCCCCAACACACCCTGTGCACAGGTACTCTGAACCAGCTAGCCACCCTGTGATAGCACCCCTCGTACACACCCTCTCACCTGCAGGCAGCACACCTCACACTCAACACCGCTCCCCCACATACCCACAGTCTCACACACTCACATGCCTCTATCACCCTCTGTGCATGCTCCAGGCCACGCACTCCAATCACTTGGCAATGTTCTGCACCAACACAACATGCTAGCCACACGCACCCCCCAAACCCACCCCCTACCTCAGTCACACAGCTCAGTCACCTGCTCCACACGCCCCCAATTTGCTCCCTCCACTACCTCTATCGCTCTCAGACCTCTCTCCACTCCACAACCACCAACAACACACCACATCCTTGCAGGCAACCTGGCTCCCATTTGTAGATGGATGACCAGTCACAGGGCCTCAGCATTTGGTGCTACCCCTGTGAACTGCCTGGTACCAGTATGCTAAGCCAACGCTGCTGCTTTCAGTAGCCATCAGGTACTGTCCCACTGGATTGCCTAACCCACGCAGCCCTACCCTGCCTACCCCCACCCCCTTGGTGTCTGAGCCCCTACTCCATATGGTGGGCATGAGATATGCAGCTGGGGCCCCCCATTCTCCGGTACAGCTGTTCTGTGACAAGATACAGAGGCCCCTTGCTGATTTCCCTTCCCATCCTCCCCCAGGCCCTGGCCTGCATCCCTCCCTCTTATCGAGCAGGAATGTGTTCACCCTGTGTGTGGGTTTGAGGTTCCCAGACCCACCAAGCCAGGCCACTATCAGCTGGCCAAGGTCACCCTTCTGGTTGCCGACAGCTTCGGCTCCATCCAAGCTCATACGCTGCCGCTCACCATCCACTACAGTTGGATTCACTGCCTTTGTGCAGGCCGTGTCCAGCCATAGAATGGGCCATATCTTCAATCGTTAGGCTGGCTATGATTTGTTAAACTAGGAATTTTAATTTGTTCGTACTCAATGGGTCAGGGTTTAATGATATTTCAGGAGAATTTACATTTGTTGGCCCGCAAGGGTCTAGTGTGGTAGATTACATAGTAGTTTTTGGTAACACTATCCCTTTGATTAAGAATTTTGAGGTGGGTCTCTGCTTGATCAGTGACCATTTACCCTTACTTATGTTGGTGGATCTTGGTGATTCACCCCCTAGTCAAGATGAGAGCCCCTTGGTTAATCTGGAAACTTTGGATAAACATTTTGCAGTAAAATGGTCTCCTGCACTGGAGATACTACTAGATGCTTGTATAAGTGACGGGGCAGTGATCAATTCTCAGATGCTAATCGCCGGGTCCAATAGCGACTCTGGGATTATAGATACCTTTAACAGCATTAGTCAGATTCTTCACGACCGGATTGCTAATTTTGCTTTCGCTAAAAAACAACGTATGGGTCCTATTGACCAGCCGTGGTTTGATGCCGAATGTAGGGCAGCCAGAAAGAAATGTCTAGATGTTTATGCTGCTTATAGGATAGGGACTATTCCAGCTCTACCTGAGCAATACTTTATTTTCAAGAAGGAATTACAGGAATGTAGTTAAATCTAAGAAGCGTCTTCATACTGAGAAAAGATGGATCGAGTTAATAGAAGCTTCCAAAGAGAGGAACTCAAAGAAATTCTGGCACATTATTAATGGCTCTATTAGTGGTATAAGGTGTTCCTTCTCCTTTCCTATTCCTCCAAGTACTTGGAAAAACTATTTTAACCAACTATACCAAGGCACAGATATGCCTGCTTATTCTACTCTTGACTCTGAATCCCTCCCTATCTGGTTACCGGTTACACCAATGGAGGTGGTCACAGTTGTAGAATCTTTTAGGTCTGGGAAAGCTGCAGGACGAGATTTGATACAAATAGATTTCATCAAAGCCAAAATGGACTGATGGGTACCAGTACTGGTTTCTCTGTTTACTGCTATTAACGCCTCAGGGATTATACCTTCAGGCTGGGAAAAGGCCATAATTATCTCCAAAGAGTAACTTTGACACCAGATTGGAAGCAGTAGGTGAGGAGCATGAGGATATGGAGGCGCTGTCCGGTCGATCTTTCTGGGATGAGTTTCAGGAAGTGATGCCAACCGAAGCGGTGAATGTCCTGGGGTCTGTTAGGGCCACCAGTTGTGAATTAGATCTGTGCCCATCCTGGTTGGTGAAAGCCTCTAGGGAGACTTTGGGGACAGTGCTGGCGAGGGTAGTGAACGCATTCCTTTGGCAGGGAAGGCTGTCACCCAGTCTCAAGGAGGCTGTGGTGCGCCCCCTGCTGAAGAAGCCATCCTTGAATGTGGATGCACTTGCCAGCTACCGACCTGTCTCCTAATCTTCCCTTTTTAGGTAAGGTTATTGAACTGGCAGTGGCCCTGCAGCTCCAGGTGCATTTGGACAACATCGGTTTCCTTGACCCTTTTCAATCTGGGTTCCACCCCAGCTATGGTACTCTGACGGCGCTGGTGGCCTTGGTGGATGATCTCCGCCGGGAGATGGCTGCAGGATGTTCAACATTTTGGCCACTTTTGACACCGTAGACCATGGGCTGCTGTTGAGACGGTTGCGAGACCTGGGGGGTCTGGATGGGACTGTCCTTGGGTGGTTCCGCTCATTCCTCTTGGGGAGAAGCCAGCAGGTGGTGCTGGGGGCTGAAACATCAAGCCCCCGGGCCTTATCCTGCGGCATTCTGCAAGATTCGATCCTGTCTCCATTATTGTTTAATGTGTATATGCAGGCCCTGGGGGGAGATCATGAGAGGGTTCGGGGTGCGATGTCACCAAAATGCTGATGATACTCAGCTGTACCTCTCGTTTTCAACTGACCCAGGTCCTGCCGTCTCATTGCTTACCCAATGTCCGTAGGCCGTGGCGGATTGGATGAGGCAGAGCAGACTGAAACTAAATCCTGATAAGACGGAGGTGATGGTGGTGGGGAGGGCGGGGGAGGTTCTGCCCCCCCTTGTGTGGGGGTCCATCATCCTGTTGCCCAGCAGCTTCGGAGTCTGGGGTGATGTTGGACTCGGGTCTCCGTCTGGATAGGCAGGTGGAGGCGGTGGCTAAAACCACCTTCCGCCAGCTGTATCTGGTACGGAGGCTGTGCCCATACATTTCCAGGCCTGACCTGGCCACCCTTAACCATGCCTTCATCACCTCGAGACTGGACTACTGCAAAGCGCTCTACGTGGGGCTTCCTTTGTTTCTGGTTCGGAGGCTGCAGCTGGTGCAGAATGCAGCAGCCTGTCTCCTTATGGGGACTGGGCGACGGGAGCACATAACACCAGTGCTCCGTGCTCTGCACCGGCTGCCTATAGCGTACCGAGCCAGATTCAAGGTGTTGGTATTGATCTGTAAAGCCCTGCACGATCTGGGCCCCTCATACCTCAGGAACCACCTCACCCTCCGTGCCTTAGAGCGATCCCTTCAGTCCACTGGGGGCGCCTTCTTAGAGGTCCCCTGGGTGAGACGGGGGGCTACAATGAAGAGGGCATTCTCGGTGGCTGGGCCATGACTTTAGAACTCCCTCCCGGAGGAAGCCCACCTGGGCCCAGGTCTGCTGGCATTTCGTCGAGCCTGCAAAACCTGGTTGTTCACCCACGCCTTTGGAGGGGAGGAGGGGAGGGTTGGGTAGTTGTGGGTATGGAGAATGTGGTGGAGGGGTGGATATGGGGATCGTTTTTAAATTTATTGATGAAACTGTCTTTTTTATATATTGTTTTTATGAATTTTATCATATTGTTGTAAGCTGTTGTAGGCATGAGGGGGCGGCTAAAAAATATTTATAAATAAAAATAAAATAAAATAAATTTATAAGAAGGGGTTACATACCGATCCATCCAATTATCGGCCTATTAGCTTGCTTAGTGTAGTAAGCAAAATCTATGCAAAGCTTCTGCTTGCCAAACCGGAGAGATGGCTAGTACAGAGTAAAATTATCTTTCTGGAACAGGCTGGTTTTCAATGGGGTAGAGCCACTATTGATCAATGTTTTATTCTATATTTTCTTGCTGAAAAGTACAGGGTATGCAATGGGAAAATCTTTCTTGCCTTTTTAGATCTTAAATCAGCTTTTCATATGGTCAATAGGGATCTACTCTGGGGCAAATTACAGAGCTCCTCAATAGATAAAAGGTGGTTGTTATTATTATTATTATTATTATTATATTAATATTAACAAGTATTTATATAGCATCAGCAATGTACCTAACGCTTTACAAAGTAATTGAATAGACACGGTCCCTGCCCTAGGGCTTACAATCTGAGAGACGGGGGGGCGGGGGCGAAGAGACGAAAGAAGGGGAACAGAGGGAGAGACAAGGAGTATAACATTAATGAGGATGCAAGGTCCCAGGTGCACACACTTGGCTTAGTTACATCAGGAATTATGACTGGTTGGTCCATGTGGTGAGGATATGAGTACACAGACCTTAGGTAACAGATTGTACTAGATGGAGGGTATCAGCAGGTGAGGGGAGCAAAAAGTCAGGGAGGGCAGAATGGAAGAGGTGGGTCTTGAGGAGGGATTTGAAGGTACAAAGGAAGGGGGCGAGATGGATGTGGGTAGGGAGGGAGTTCCAGGCGTGGGGGGGCAGCTAGGGAGAAGGGACGAAGGTGGTTAAGGGACCAGAGGAGGCGTGGGAGGGTGAGAGAGGGGACAGAGGAGGAGCGGAGTTCACGGACTGGAGTACGGAGGGAAATTAGTACAGAGAGGTAGGGGGAAGCAAGGTTGTGAAGAGCTTTATAGGTGAAGACTAGGAGCTTGTGCAGGATTCGTTCAGGAAGGGGGAGCCAGTGAAGTGAAGAGAGGAGGGGCTGCACGTGGTCGAAGTGACAAGCGAGGTGGATGACCCTGGCAGCAGAGTTTTGGAAGGCAATAAGGGGAAAAAGGTGAGAGCGGGGGAGGCCAGTGAGAAGGAGGTTACAGTAATTGAGGCGAGAGATGACCAGGGCATGAACAAGGATTTTGGCAGAGGAGACAGAGAGAAAAGGGCAAATCTTAGCAATGTTATGGAGGGAGAAGCGACAGGATTTGGCAACAGAGTCGATGTAGGGTTTAAAGGAAAGGGGTGAGTCAAAGATGAAGCCTAAGCTACGGGTCTGGGGGATGGGAAGGATGGTGCCCCCATCCATGAGGATTGACAGGGAAGAGGGAAGGGAAGGATGAGGGGGGAAGATAAGGAGTTCAGTTTTAGCCATGTTGAGTTTGAGTTGACGTTGAGACATCCAGGTAGAGATGTCAGAGAGACAGCTGGTGATGTGAGCTTGAATAGATGGAGAGAGAGAGGGATTAGAGAGACAGAGTTGAGTGTCATCAGCGTAGAGGTGATATTGGAAGCCATGGGAGGCAATGAGTTTGCCTAGGGACAGGGTATAGATAGAGAAGAG
>QEPC01015351.1:1431385-1456324 GCA_003113815.1 Sphenodon punctatus | reverse complement strand
CTATCTTCCAGAAACTTGTCCAAACCTCTTTTAAACTCAGCTATACTGCTGGCCTTGACCACCTCCTCTGGCAGTAAATTCCACAACCTAATTGTACGCTGAGTGAAAAAATACTTTCTTTTGTCTGTTTTTACTCTGCCACCTGTGAGTTTCATGGAGTGTCCCCTAGTTTTAGTACTAGTTGAGAGGGTAAATAACCATTCCCTGTTTACAAGTTCCACACCACTCATGATTTTATAGACCTCTATCATATCTCCTCTCAGCCGTCTCTTTTCCAAGCTGAAGAGCCACAACCTATCAAGCCTCTCCTCATATGGGTGCTGTTCTATACCCTGGATCATTTTTGTTGCCCTTCTCCTCGGATGTGCAGGACAGGAGCTCTTGCAGTCTGGGATGATCCCCACATAGACCACTAGGAGGCAGACTACAGTAAAGCTGAGACTGGACATGTGTAGAGGGGGTTCATCCATCCCAGCTGCCAGTTGCTTCTCTGCCTCTGAACTGTTAGGAGGTAGGCTGGGAAGCGCTCTCCCTTTTTGGAGTCTGCAGAGCTCCCAGTTTTCTAAATTTTTCTTTAATTTTTCTTTACTTCTAATTTCTTTCTTTAATTTGCTGTGGTGTAACCTGGTGCCTCTGCGTATTTCGGCGCCTAGACTCCTCAGTTTCCGTCCCCTCAGGCGCAGAATCCTGGGAAGGGCAGACGCGGCAGGGCCCCTTCCTGGGCCCCGCTTGCTTCTCCGATCTCGTCTCCGTCCTGGCCTGATTACGGGCTCCTGCTCCCGGGTCGCACTGCCTCCCGGGACAGGGAGGCTTCCCCCAGTGCCTCAACAACTAGAAAAGGACGGTGTGGCTGCATCCCTTGGAGCTCTGCTCCCTTGGCCCAGACGCTTCTCCCGTCGTGGCATTCTGGCGTTCCTTTTTGGCGGGCTCCGCCATTTTGCCCGCTTGTTTCTCCCCAGACAGGCCAGATTTAAATTTCTCATTGGCGGGAGCCACCATTTTTATTTTAATTTTTATATTTTTGGGCCCGCAGCTAAATTTGTCCTCTCCCTCCATTGACAGGGAGGACATTACTCTTTCTGGCCAGCCTCTCTCTGACAGGCAGCCGCTGCGCCGCGTTGTTTAAACAAATCATTTAGTAATTAATTTTTTCCTTTTTGTGTGTGACCAGCTGGACTGTTGATGGGGGTGGGGGGGGAAGTGACCCGCAGGAGTTTTTTTACTCTCCTGCCCCCTACTCCAATATGGCACCAGTCACCCGAAGCTCAGCCAATGGCACCAGCTCGAAGGCCCCAGTTCCCTCCCCCCCAGGCCCATCAACAGCAGATACTGGAAAGGCTGGCCTTTCGCAGATCGAGTTATTACAGCTCAAGGCTCTAAATAAGGTAGTCCCTGCGTTAGATTCCATGCAGCACAGAGACAAGCCCAGACCAAGAAAAAGGGCCCACTCTTCCCCTATCAGGGCCGGTAAGGGTCAGTCCAAACAGGCGGGCAAAGGTAAAAACCCGACCCGCAAGCGCAGAAAAACTGCAGGGCTCTCCCTTGTGGAACAGATTGGATTCTCCTCTAATGAAGAGGACTTCCCTACCCTTCTCCCATGGGGGGCTTCCAGTGTGACAGAACCTTGATCCAGTCATGGCTCTTCCCGAGAGGGGATATCCACAGAGGACAATGTACAGGATCGCTCAGGGACGGATTCTCCCTCTGAGCATGATGACAAAGGGGGCAATGAGATTTCAGATCAAGGGGATTATCAGGGGGAACAGGAGGACCTTCTGTCCCCTCTTGTCCCCCCCTTCTTCCTGCAGTGAGCAGGATTGTGAGTTTCTGGGGTCCGACAAATCAAAACTCTTTACTAGGGTTCAGAGGGTCCTGGGCCTGGTAACAAAGTCCAGTAAGGACAGCCCCTCGGATTCCTCTGAGGACTAATCTGATCGGGAGTATATCCCCAAACCTACCTCAAGAGATCGGGGTATTGTTCTGGATAGGGCCTCTGAAAAAATTATTACAAGTGAGTGGCTGCAGCCCAATAAGGCTCTGAGGCTGAACAAAACACAGCAGGCGCTTTATTCCTTTTCCAAAAATAAGGCCCAGCTTTTTTCTGTCCCCAGGGTTGACGCAACTGCTGCCTCGCTGGCCCGTAAGTCTGTATTCCCTTCTGAAGGGGATGTATAGCCAAACGATCCCACAGAGAGGGGGGTCGAAGCAGCCTTTGCTGGGCCTTTGAGGCTGTTTCGGCCACGCTGCGTATATCCCTGGCTTCATCCTACTGCGCCAGAGCCATCCTTAAATGGTTCAACCTTGGCCAAAGCCCGGAGGTTTCTGATCAGATGACTCATAAGCTCTCCAGGAATATCACTCTCACCACTTCGTTTATTACCACGGCCTCTACAGACGCTATAGCCTGGTCTGCCTGGGCCATGGTAGCCAACGTCTCAACCACATGTAGACTGTGGCTGAGATCCTGGAGAGCTGACAACCAGGCTAAAAACTTTCTGGTGTCGGGCCCATTTAAGAGGGGGGGGAATTGTTTGGGGCCAACCTTGACCGGGTTCTTAAGGACACCAGTGACAAGGACAGGAAGCTATCGCTCCAGCAATTCTCTAGTCCAAGGCATCCCCATGGGTTTAACAGATCTTTTTATTCCCCCTTTCCAAGGAGAGGTGATACAACCTGGTCCAATCCTTCCTGGACCTCCCGAGGCAGGGGACCCAGAGGCCAAGGCTGCAGGGCCGGTAGGTTTTCCTCGGGCCAACGGGTGCCCAGGACCACCCCTTCATCTCATCAAGCTAAACAGGATTCCATCCTGACCACCCCCGTCCCGAGCCGCATGCGGTTGACACCCAGCCTCCGGTAGGTGCACGCCTATTGGCATTTTCTCCTTTCTGGCACAACACCACCACGGACTCTTGGGTGATCGAAACTGTGTCTCGCGGGTACACAATAGAATTCCGTTACCCTCCCAGGCAGCTCTACCAGGTATTCCTCCCCAATACGAGACAGATTGAAGCAGGTCGCCATGGAAACAGAGATCCGCCATCTCACACACATACAGGCCATCAAGCCAGTTCCCCTTGCCCAGAGAGGGCAAGGACTATACTCCATCTTGTTCTTGGTCTTAAAAAAGTCAGGCCAATGGCGAGCGGTCCTAGACCTCAAGACCTTAAACAGGTTTCTCCACCTAAAGAGGTTCAAAATGGAGACTTTGATGTCCATTACCAAGGCCATTCAGCAGGGGGAATGGTTCGCATCTGTGGATCTGTGTGATGCTTAATTACACATCCCCATCTGGCCACTTCATCACAAGTGGCTCCGCTTCCAGTATGCCTCTCACCACTGGCAGTTCTGGGCTCTGCCCTTCGGCCTTGCCACGGCTCCCCAAACCTTTACCAAGGTTCTAATTCCCCCTCATCGCCAGCCTTCGAGTGTGGGGCATTACTCTCCATCCTTATCTGGACAATACGCTGGTATGAGCTCCTTCCCATGCCCAGGTGGTAGCAGCAGTGTAGTCCACCCTGCAGATCCTCGCAGAACATGGGTTCATTATAAATAAGGAAAAGAGTCTTCTTCTCCCCGCACAGTAGCATAGAGTATCTCGGGATGATTCTCAACACTCGACATGGATCACATCTTTCTGGCAGAGGCCCTTCAGTGCAAGATTCAGGTCCTCATTCAGCAGACCCTCTCTCATCCCCAAGTTTAATTGTCTCACCTGGCATCTCTACAGGGGCTTCTGGTCTCCTGCATACAGAACCTGGCTTGGGCCAGGCATCACCTCCGCCCTCTCCAGGCTTTTCTCTGCCCTTATCAGCACCACGTTATGGAGAAGATCAGGATGTGGAGCTCTGCCCCCCCAACGGCTCCTCGACACCCTCTTATGGTGGATCCTCCTGCATCGGTTTCAGGAAGGTATCCCTCTGACTGATCCTGTGCGAAAGGTCATCATGACCAACGCCAGTCTCCTGGGTTGGGGAGCACACATAGATGCCGAATGCATCCAGGGCACCTGGCGGCTAAGGGACTGGGAGCATTCCATGAATTGGATGGAGCTCAGAGCCATCCATCTAGCTCTCCTCCACTTCGCTCCTCAGATAAAGGGTTCTCATCTCCTGGTTCTGACAGACAATACCTCAGCGATGGCATACATTCGCAACCAGGGGGGCTCTCGAGCCCCAGCCCTGGACAAGGAGGCCTCCAGCCTCCTATCTTGGGCCGAAACAAATCTTCTGTCTCTTTCAGCCAAGCATATCAAGGGGTAAGATAATATCATGGCAGACTGGCTCAGCTGCAGGCAGGTGGATCCGGGGGAGTGGTCCCTCTCTGCGACAGCATTTCATTGGATATGCAACCACTTCGGCCCCCGATAAGGTCGACCTCTTCACGTTGACTCAGAATACCAAGTTCGCGAGGTTCTTCTCTCAGTCCTGCTCTCCTCAGGTGGAGGCAGTGGATGCCTTGAATGCTCACTGGCCCCAAGGGCTCCTGTATGCATTCCCTCAGCAATGTGATCACGAAGGTCCATCGGGAACAGGCAACGATAATACTTGTAGCCCCTGGTGGCTGCGGCAACCTTGGTTCGACGATCTCATAAGCTTATCATGCCAAGTCCCTCTATCTCTAGACCCAGACCCCGACCTGTTGTCTCATGGTCCAATCCGGTACAACAATCCACGATTTCTGCAACTGACAGTGTGGGTCTTGAGCGCGAGACTCTGAAGAGCTTAGGCTACTCAGACACTGTCCTAACCACTCTTTTTTCATCCAGACGTCTTTCCACCATTCGTATCTACCAGTCTACTTGGAGGGTTTTCATAGACTGGTGTGCAGCGCATCAGGTAGACCCTAGGAAACTGCGGATTAGCTCCATCCTGCACTTTCTGCAAATGGGTCTAGATAAGGGTCTCCAGGGTAGCACCTTCATCCATCAGGTGACAGCCCTCAACAAGACTCTAGTGACTATTAGGGGTAGGGGTATCTCAGGGCACCCCCATGTCCGGCAATTCCTGCGAGGAGTCAGGACTCTGGCTCCCCCTGTGGTTCACCGCTTCCCAACCTGGCAGTTGAATTTGGTTTTAGGGACTCTCACCGAACCCCGCTTCGAGCCTTTGCGTTCCATATCACTTTTCTTCCTTACCATTAAGGTGACCTTTTTGATGGCAATCACCTCCGCTAGAAGCATCTCCAAGCTCGGAGCACTGTCTATCGATCCTTCGCTGTGCGTCTTCAAACCAAATTCAGTCATTTTACGCCTCAACCTGGCCTTTGTGTCAAAGGTGAATTCTTTGTTCCATAGACAGGAAGAGATCATCCTTCCCTCCTTCTGCCCCAAACCAGGTTGGAAAAGAAGTGGCACACATTGGACCTTGGTAGGGCCTTAAAGATCTACGTTAAGAGGACAGCCTCCTTTAGGAAATCTTCAGCCCTTCTACTGGAGTCTACTATTCGCAAAAGGGCCATAAGGCCTCTCATCCAGCAATTGGGGGCTGGATTGTGGCATGTATTTCGGAGGCATACAAGGCCTCCCGAGTCATCCCACCTCAGTCTATTCTTCCCCACTCCACCCATGGGGCATCTGCCTCAGCAGCATTATGTGCCAGTGCTCCCTATTCAGAGATTTCTAGGGCAGCCACTTGGGCGACTCCCCATTCCTTTACCCACATTATAAGGTGGACTTGATGGACTCAGCTGATGCGGCCTTTGGTCACAGGGTCCTTCAGTTGGTCCTTCTCTAGCCTTGATCCCCTGTTTTCCTCCATGCTCGACACTGCTCTGGTAAATCCCAGGCTGCAAGAGCTTCCATCCTGCACATCCCAGGAGAAAGGGCAATCGGTTTACTTACCGGTGAATTGCCCTTCTGGGTAATGTGCAGGACCGGAGCTCGGCCCTCCCGCTGGGTGGAGATCAAGGGCTGGAGGTTTTTCACAGAGGGTGATTCTGAACTTGGGAGTCTAAGGTGCAGATTGGGATTCGGTTCTTCTCCTTCCCTGTCAGTATTTCAGTCGGTTATACTTTTTACCATTGTTTAATTTAATATAGTTTCTTTTAGGTGTTTTTTCAGTGTTTTTATAGCTTTGAGAACAACTGGCAAGTGGGAAGGATGAACCCCCTCTACACACGGCCAGTCTCAGCTTTACTGTAGTCTGCCTCCTAGTGGTCTATGCGGGGATCATTCCAAGCTGCAAAAGCTCCCATCCTGCGCATTACCCAGAAAGGCAATTCACCGGTAAGTAAACCAATTCCCCTTTCTCTGTACCTTTTCTAGTTCCGCTATGTCTTTTTTGAGATGGGGCGACCAGAACAGCACACAATATTCAAGGTGTGGTCGCACCATTGATTTGTATAAAGACATTATGACATCCTCAGTTTTATTATCTATTCCCTTGCGAATAATTCCTACCATTCTATTTGCTTTTTTGACTGCTGCGGCACACTGGACTGAGGATTTCAGTGTATTATCCACAGTCACTCCCAGATCCTTTTCCTGAGTGGTAACTCCTAGCTTAGTACCCAGCATTGTGTACTCATAATTTGGATTATTTTTCCCACTGTGCATCACTTTGCACTTGTCCACATTAAATCTCATCTGCCATTTAGATGCCCATGCACCCAGTCTTGTAAGATCTTGCTGCAGCTCCTCACAGTCTGCTCGTGTTCTGACTACTCTGAATAGCTTGGTGTCATCTGCAAATTTGATCACCTCATTCTTAACACCCTTTTCCAGATCAATAATTAATATGTTGAAAAGAACTGGTCCCAGTGCAGATCCTTGGGGCACAGCACTTTTTACATCCCTCCATTGTGAAAACTGGCCATTTAGTCCCACTCTTTGCTTCCTATCCTTTAATCGACTACCAATCCATAGCAAAACACTACCTCCTATTCCATGGCTTTTTAATTTTCTCAAGAGTCGTTTATGTGGGACCTTATCAAAAGCTTTCTGGAAATCCAGGAACACTATATCTGCTGGGTCTCCCCTGTCCACGTGCTTGTTTACGCCCTCAAAGAATTCCAAGAGATTAGTGAGGCATGACTTACCTTTGCTAAATCCATGCTGACTTTTTGCCATTAAGCCATGTTTATCAATATGCCCAGTGATTCTGTTCTTAAGGATAGTTTCCACCATTTTGCCCGGCACAGACATCAAGCTTACCAGTCTATAGTGACTGGTCTATAGTATCTCTTGAAGGTCAGTCTGGGAAGATCGAGTTCATTTTGTCCCTGTTCTGTATTTTTCTCATAACTTGAGAGTGCTGTTTCAACTATGAGAGAAGACAAATGCTTCCTCAAAGGCAGCAGCTACTTTCCAGGCAGCTCACTGACAAATATTCCTCTTTAGTTGCTTATGGAAGTGATCAAAGGGATCATGGATAAAATAAATATTCTCTATGCTGCCATGTATTAAAGGGTCATGCTTCTCTAACCTTCATTATTCACTCTCTCCAATAGTTGTTTTCAAGACATGATGTTAAATAACAGAATTGTCCAAATTATATGGGATGGCCAGTCTTTGACAAAATGCATCGTTATTGTTTTTTTAATTATTTTAATTTTATTTTTTAGAAAGTAGTAAGGTGTCATAAGTGTTACACAAGTCAGGCAGCCACTCTAAGTAAGACCATGGTATCTGTTTTGACACTATCTCAGTGTCCAGAGAAGATAAATGTTATTACATTCTTTTCCAATATGTAATGTTATTAAAAATAGGTTAGTCACAAGGGTGCCTTATCAAAGAACCTTGTCCTCCAAACCTACGCATCCATTAGAGAAATAGCAGCCAGCATTAACCTTTCCAAATGTGGCCCCACAGTGACAAACACCCTTGTTTGTCTTTGTTGCCAAATTTAATAAAGAAATACACCATCTATTCAGTTGATATTAAGGCAAGAAAAGACTAAAACAGATGTACATTGAACATCCATGTCAGAGCTGGCAAGGAAAACAAATTACTGTTCTTGAGCAAATGCTACTTTTGTCACTTCAGCTTTTAAATGACATTGGCATCAGCTGCCGAAACAGCTGTTTACTTGCCTTTCCATCTGAAAGAGAATATATATTTTTAGGGGCGTCTGCTGAAGAGAAAGTAAGTGGGGGTGAATTAATAGGTGCTCCACACCTAAATTCTGCTGTCTCCTGTAAATTGCAGCTTTTAAACCAGGGTGGGGGACTTTCTCCCTTCCATGAGCCACTTTGAAAATTAGTACAAGCTCTAGATGGTGGATAGGATGGAGTTGGTGTGGGGGCAGTACTTAAGAGGTGTACTCAGGATAAGGGGTAAAAGGTAGGGGAGCATCCAGATCATGAATCTATATCATGGATCCATCTCTTATGTGCATGTCCTCATCTCAGCTCCCTTCTCCCTGACCTCTCTCTTTCAGGAGATTCTAATCAAGTTTTCATGGTCCGTCATTCATTACATGCCCAAACAGTCTGACTTCAAAGAATCAAATCTGCTTGTTTGGACCAGGCTTTAAACATCCTAAAATCACTGACAACATTGGACCTGAAGTTTAGCGTAGAAATGATAAAAGTATTTACCACAAATTGCTGCAGACTCTGACCCAACAAAGCCCACAGGTCTCTGGTTTCCACACCAGCCAGTGTAATTATTTACAGTATAAACAGTGTCAACCCCTTGTTTCCAAAGTTCTGTTCATCTGTTAACTAGGGATGCTACCTCTCCTGGGGATGAAACTCTGACAGTGCTCATTTTCATTAATTTGTGTGCATTTTGTTCATGTAAACCTATGCAAATTTAAAGGACCATTTTTGTTGGGCTAATAAAAAAGCTGGGGCAGGATACATGGCATAGAGGCTGGGTGCAGAGACATGCGGGTGCAGGGACTCCCAGAGCAGTAGTCTCCTCTCACTGCAACTAAAGCACCCACTTAGGACCCCACCCTACAGGGACTGTACACAACTCTCTGATAGACATACACACACACCCAACAATAATACAAATGATCTTGTTGCTAATCAACTTTGCCAGTGCTCTAGGTACAGGAACAAATTAATTAGTTATTACCTGTTTTAGGTAAGTTACTTATCTACCTCTCTTTCCTTGTTCATAAAATAGCAGTAATTACTCACTGTACAGGGGGTTTTGTGGGAATTCATTAAATTGTTTATGTGAAAAGCATTGCAGTTGAAGTGTTCTAAGCAATTACAGAGCAGTTCTTTCAGCAAGGACTAAAGTGAAGGTGGTTTAAATGGGAAATATAGCGACTAGCTTGAACTATAGTGGAATTAAAGAATATGGATCGTTTTGTGTTCCAGTGCTCTTTCCTTAATGCATGTAGACATATGGCATTTTTCTCTCTAATTCTATAGCAGGCTTATTCCATTAATTCCTTTAACTCTAACTAAGGCCTTTTTTACACTGATAGAGATGGGTGGGTGGGTGAGCACCTGGCGGCGCCGAGCAGGGAGACATTTACACGGACAGCGCCGCAGGGGGTTATGGGAAGGAAAGGGGAGGGGCCGGCAAACACCTAGCAGCCAAACACTCATCCCGGAAAGCACTCAGCAAACACCCGTGCAAGTACACGGACAACCGGGACCAGCGGGGAAGCCCCACCTGGCACAGTGATGGCACAATATGGTCGATCGAGGGCAAATGAAGTCACGCAATTCAGCCCCACCCCGGAGCAGCCAGGACCCGCGTGGGCGGGGCAGGAGGGAGATGGGATGACAGCCGCTACAAAGGAGCCATCCCCTCACAGCCCTGGCACAGAACCCGGACAGCCCGGCGCCAGTCCCTCTCCCCCCCACACACAGCAGAGCGGCCCACACACAGCAGGCAACAGAAGCACACAGGGATGGGCGCACACGACCCATGGAGGGCACGGGGGGGTGAGGCACCCACACAACACAGGCAGCCCCGCAACCCCCCCCGCAGAGACACTTGCACAAGGGGAGAGGTCAAAGCAAAGCACAACATGGACACACCAGGAAGGAACACAAGCACCTTTAATGAAAGGGGGAACCAGCAACAGGGGGCAACAACAACAGGGCAGGGAGGGGGATGGGGCAACAGAAGGGGGGGCAGTGCCAACAGCGGCAGGCCCGGGACAACACCCAGTCAATAGGGCCAGCGACCCCGCGCCCGGCACCAGCACTTGGCCTGTGCATGGTTCAGCCAGTGCAGTCACTCCAGGACGTGCAGGAGGAGCTCCAACAACGCCCCCTGCTCCCGGGTCCACTCTGTGATCATGGCTTTCACTGAATGGGACAGAGGGGGAGGAGACAGTCATCAGAGCTGGCCCCAGGCACCAAAGAACAGAAACCCCCATGGAGGGACACAGGCACAGGGCCCAACAAACAGGCAGCACACTTGCGGATGCCATCGAACAGCCGGATCACCGCCCGCATGTCCCACGCTGCCCGCTCCAGCTGCTGCACCATCGTGCCCAGGCGCAAGATCACCAGCAGCACGACAACAGTAGCTGCAGGAGAGAAGGGACAGGGCAATGGGGAATGCCCGCACCAATGGACCCTAGGAGGGCCAGGGGCAGTGACAGCACCAGGGGTACACCCCACAAGCTGACTGCCACCACCCAGAAGACCAGCCGGACCCTTGCACGAAGGGGGATCAGTTGGCCCAAAGGCTGGGGCCTGCACAACCCCTACTCATGCTCAGCCACCCAGCACCCATGCTGCCACTGCCCATCCATCGCCACCACCACAGAAGGCCCACACCAACAGGAGGCGACAGCAGAGGGGAGAAGAGGGGAGGGGCAGGGCCACATCAATGCACAGGCAAGTCCAGGGGGTGCCCAGTCGACCACCCACTGCCTATACCACCCCCTGAGAGCCAGCCCAGGCACCAGCACCCAGCAGGGAAGCTGCCAGGGGAACACACACCATACAATCGGCGCCTACCCCACAGGCCCAGAGTCCACCAGTATACACCAAGCACACCCCCTGCACTCAACCACACAGATGGAGGCAGGAGCCAGCAGCGATGGAGACGGCAGAACACAGCCCGATCGGAGGCATGGGGGGGGGGAGGGCAGGCAAGGCACTGTCCAGGGCACTGGGGTAGTTGTGTGCAGGTGGCAGCAAGGGGTCTCTCATGGACAGTCTGGTGAGGGCTCCCAGGGTGGTAACCCCAGCCCTAGACCTTCCCAAGTGAACAGGCCCCTTCGGAAGCCTCTGGAGTGCATATAAGCATCCACCAGGAAGCGGGGAAGGAGAAGATCCTCTCCGGCGGCCGCAGCCTGCACAGCTGGAAGGTCCCTCACCGATTGAAGGGCAGCGAGCTCCGCAGCGGTGGGGTCCCCAGTCTGGAGCGGGCCATCAACCACGGTGGAAAGCAAGCCCAGGTCCCACAGGAGGGCCCCCATGTCCAAGGGTGCGCATGGGATGCCACGGGCTTGCAGGAGGCTGCTGGTGTACAGGACAGCAGCAGGGGGACAGCAAGGCGAGGCCAAACCCGGGTAGCTCCGTCATCAGGCGAGCCACCGTTAACTCCACAGCGGTCCACGGCACAGCAACGGCAGGCGGGTGCCCCCAAGGAAGCTGCCACAGGGGGGTGAAGCCAAGCTCAAGGTAATGGCCCTGGCATGCTGGGGCACTGACCTGGTGACCCATCGTCCACATGTACTGCGACAGGAGCCAGAAGCCATCCTCCACCGACAGGGGGTCACCCACCAACAGCTGCACGTTAGGGTTCAGCCAGAGGGCCGCCAACAGCATGTCCACACAGGGCGACCACCCCTCCCATATATCTCCGGCTGAGGGCCCCGCAGAATGACCGGCCATGGCAGGAATGGGGCCCGCTCCGGTGAAGCAACAAGCAGGAGACGGAGGGCTGCAGCGACTGGGACAAGCACATAATGAGTGGCTACCCTCACCCACAGGTGGCCTTGCATGCCAGAGATAGGCTGGACCGATGGGGACGAGGAGCCACAACCCACACACAGGACAGAAGGGATGCAGCACAGGTGCCGAGAGATGAAGGAGGTCACGGCCGGGCACTGCACCAGGCCAAGGAGTCGAGCCAGGCATTGTATCCACACCACGCACACCTGCAGCATGCAAAGGTGGACCCTGGCAGGGGGGACTGTAGTGCAGGTGCGAAGGCAGGGGTACCCTGGGGTGCGCGCAGTCCCATCCCCCCCCAGCGAGCATGCTGCCAGTGCACTCTCTGGGATGAGCAGCCGGACCTGGCACCCAGTGGCAGCCCCAGCACACCCTCAGTGCAGCACCAATCAGTGCCCCACCCCCAACGGGCTCCACAGTACATAAGGGACCCGCTGCAGGTGGTCAGGCATGGGGCGGAGGGGCGGTAGCATGGGGTTGAGCAGCACACAGAGAACGGTGCCACCGGGCTGGGTGGACACAGAGGAGCTCCTGAGATACAAGGGATAGTGGGCCATGGGCACCGACCACGCAGCGGAGTGCACTGCGGCCAGGGCACATGCCAGCGGGGGGGGGTTGGGAGTGGGGAGCTGCAGAACCATGCTGCCAGGGGATGAGTACCTGCAGCCCAGGAACATGCTGCTGCACCTCCTGGGCACAGCCCTCCTGCTGCTGTGCATGCTACTACAGCAGATAGCCCTTCTCTGCCTGCCGGGTCGACGGTCTGTCCTTCTGGGGGCACGGCGGCAGAGGGCACCAAACCTCAGGAGGGCGGCAATTGTGCGATGGGCAAGGCGGGCGGCCGTCCGATGCTGCTCCCTGTTGGGCTCCGTAGTGTCCCAGCAAGGCCAGCTCACCATGGCCTGACAGACCCTCAATGTGTACACCCACCGTGTGACCCTACCGACCCTGCAACGGCACTGGTCGCACTCCCGCACCAATGACTGGTGGGAGAACATGTTGGCCACCTGGATGGATGGGGAATGGTTGGACCACTTCCGGATGCCCCGCTCCCTCCTGACCCGCTTGGGGGAGCTCCTTAACCCCCACCTCTGGAGGCGGGAGATGAACGTGCGCTTCCCGCTGCCACCAGGGACGCACGTGGCCATGGTGGTGTGGCTGCTGGCCACCCCCAATTCCTGTAGCTGGAGGCGGGAGATGAACGTGCGCTTCCCGCTGCCACCAGGGACGCACGTGGCCATGGTGGTGTGGCTGCTGGCCACCCCCAATTCCTGTAGGAGGGTGGGGGAGTAGTTCGGGATAGGCACCGCCACTGTGAACAGGGCCCTCCATGATGTGTGTGACCTGCTTGTGGAGCTCCTCTTGGAGTGGGTCATCCAGCTCCATGACCTCGAGGAGGTGATGCATAGGTTCAAGGAAATGGGGTTCTCACATTGCATCAGGGCCATTGACAGCACCCACATCCCCATCATACGCCCCCCTCATGCAACGATCGACTACATGAACCAAAAACAGGCTTTCTCCATCAATCTGCAGGCTGTAGTGGATCATAGGGGCCTGTTCATAGATGTGTACACAGGCCAGTTGGGGCGGAGCCACAACGCACGTATCCTGCATGCCTCCCCCTTCTATGCACGCATGTTCGACGGGAAGATCGCCCCCAACCTGTATCGTGTGATAGAGGGGGTTCCCATGGTCCCTGTTGTGATAGGGGACCCCGCCTACCTGCTTAGCCCGTGGCTCATGCGGGCCTATCCAGTGGCGTGAAACCCTGACCACCGCCTGTTTAATGAGTGCCTGTCATTCGCACGCAGTGTGGTGGCGTGGGCCTTCAGGCTCCTCAAGACGCACTGGCGCCTCCTGATGAACGGAAGCCAATTCGACCTGGAGCACCCCCCCATCCTGGTCCTGTCAGCGTGCATCCTGCACAATGTATGCGAGACAGGAGGTGCGGCCCTGGTCAACCCACCACCGGTGCACAGGGCCAGCCCCGTGCCCCTGTACCAACATGCCCAGGGAGGGGCATTCCAGCGCATCTCCGAGGAGAACAGGGATGCCATCTGCCACCACATTGTTGCCCAGGCAGCTGAACGCTGGACTGCGCCCGACACACAGCCATGTCCATAGTCCTGTGAACCCCTTCAATAAAGCTGGGTACTACCCTTTACCTGCAACCATGCCTCTGTTCCATTTGTGGACTAGAGGGTCCTGGGAATGGGTCCCGTGGGTTGCCTGGGTGTGTGTGCCGTCCCCTCGCTGTCAAACGTGGGATGCTTGGGCCCCACAATGCCCTGCCTGCTGACACTCGCCGGCTCACCTGTGTAGGTTCAGTGTACACCTGTTCCAGACACCTCAACTGCATGAGGTCTCACTGGGCAGGCCTCTGGCCCCGTCGGCTGGGCAGACACTGTACAGTGCCCCCACCCTGCCGGTGACCCCCTGCAAGCCGCATTCCCCCCCCGGCCACATGTCCCGGGACAGAGGAAGTGACAACAAGGTATAGGTACAACATATTTATTGGAGGGGGAACTGTACAATGGAAGGGGGGATTAATGTCTGGGGCACCCTCTCCCCCTCTTGGCCACACCACTGGGGTTCGCAGGCTGGTGTGTCCTAGCTGCAGCCGACCGCAGCACTCGCTGGACTGTCGACCCGGCCTCCCTGTCATCCACTGGCCACTCCACACTGACCTCTGCTGATGGTCCCGGTGTGGGGAAACAAGAATGGGGTAAGTGATCCTCGTGTGCATGTACCTCTGTCCCATGTCAGGGCATGGGCCACTGGGTGCCCCGTAGTCATCCAGGGAGCCCCCTACTCCCCACACAAGCATAACACATGCCATAGGGCTATCCCTGTTGATGCAAGCCCCTGGATGGCCCACCCATGGTATTATGGCCCATGCCCATTCCAGTACAGTGTCACGGAGCTGGTACACTTGCCTCAGGCAATGACCGTTGCTCCCCATCTCGTGTAGTGTGTGTGCTCAGAGTGGGTTCTATACTGTGTTCCCTACTGGGGTTGTGCCTTGTGCAGGTCCCCTGCTTCCCCGGTGTTGCACCCCCCCACCCCCAGGGGCCTGGGGTGCTGCAGCCTTACCAGAGGGGGTGGGTCAGCCACCATGGGTGGTTGGTTGTCCTGGGGTGCACAGTTCTGGGGTGGGGGCATAGCCTACTTGTGGAGAGGGTGGGGTGGCAGTGGGGGCAGGATCACAGGGGTCACGGGCTGGAAGGGCGGCCCCGCATGTGGATCCTGTTGCCCTATGTGGGGGAGGGGGACCCTGTGGACCAGGCCCGGATAGGGTTGCTTCTGGGGGAACCACAGGTGGCCAAGGTGCAGGAGGGGGCACCTGCACCAGTGGGAATCCGCTATGGTGTTGGTCAGCCGCTGATCCTCCTTCAGCAGCATGGCGGGGCCTGTCGCGCTGGGGGTCACGCCGCAGGGCCTCCATGGCCTCCCCCATGAGGTTCACATGAACCATGCGGCCTGACCCTCCAACCCGTCACAGGCGCACCACTGCTCGCGTTGGAGGGTGGCAGCCTGGCGCCTGTCCCAGAGGTGCTCGGTGTGGGACTGGGCCATCATGGCAGCCAGGATCTCCCGGTCCCTTTCCCCCCTCCCGTCTGATGAGCTCCCTGGTGAGTGCGAGCTCCTGGGAGTACACCGCAGCTAACCATTGCGATTTCTCCAGCAGCTCCCTGCTGAGGTCCTCCCTCTGGCACCGGTTCCTGGCCCACATCTCCCGGTTCCACTCCACACTGACAGCAGCTGCACCCCTCGCACGTGCGGGCGCCTGGTCTGTGAACAGGAGGTTGGAGAGAACATTAGTGCTTGCGGCCTGTGTGCCCCGCTGCCCACTACCGCATGACCTGGGATGCCTGGTGGGGTGGCTCCCATAGTGTGGCAGCTCCCCTCAGCCCTCCCCTGTGGGGTCCCCCTGCTCTGCCCTCTCATGGGATGGCCCCCCAGCAGCTGATTGCCACAGATGGGACCAGTGATGGTCAGACGTGCCGTGGGGGTTGCTGTGGGCCCAACAGCCCCTGCCACCTGCCCTCCCCACCCCCACCCCTGTTTGGCATGGCTAGTTGTGGTTGCATGACCCCTGGTCATCACCACCACCCCCGGCCTCCCTGGGCTGAGAGTACCTGGATCCTGTTTCTCTGCATCCTGGGGGCCATCCTGGGTCTCGGCTTGCTCTGTGCGTGCCCCCTGTCCCTGCGGCCGGTAGGCCTGTGGGTGTTGGGGGTGCGCGCGGAGCATGGTGGTTCGGTGCTTGGATCCCCGGGGCACCTCCTCCCCCTGTAGAACGGGACTGTCCCCTCCCACTTCCTGGCTGGCCTCACCAGGGGCACCTCCCCCCCCTGCTCTGTGGGGTCAGTCGGGGGGGTTGCATGGTGGCCCTGCCCCTGCCCCTGGTGAAGGCACTGCTGTGTGTGCGGGAGGCCACGATGTCCCTGTCCATGCAGAGGAACTTGTCCAGCTCCTACTGGAATTCGGCTGTGTGCATGGCCCGGCCGGACTTGAGATTGTTGTTCTTGATATGTTTATATCTGGACCTCAAGTCCTTTGCCTGCTGCATGCACTGGGTGACATTCCTATTGTACCCCTGCCACTGCATCTCCTGGGCGATGGCTTCATAGACCTGTCTGGCCTTGTAGATGTGCACTAGTTTGTGCTGGACCCTTTGGGACCCCCACACGCGTATGAAGTCCCTAATCTCCTGCCTTGACCAGGACTCCCCCTTATGGGACCCACGTGTGGGGGGCCGACCAGCTTGGTGGCATGGGGCCCACCCTGTGCATGTGGTAGCCATGGTGATGGTCGTGTCCTGTTGGGGGTAGTGCATTAGGGGTTATTCCGGGTCCTGCTGGCCCCCTCTACACCCCCAAGGGGCCTGCCCTCCCTTCTCCCCCTTGGGGTGCCCTTCTGCTCACCTGGCTGTCTGGGGGGCCCTCCTCGGCTGTCGTCCTGGTGGTTCAGTGTTCCATTGTCTGGGAGCTGTCCTGTGGGGATGGGGGACTTGGTTATGTGGCTGCCCCCTGCCCTGTGTTCCCTGGCCCATCGTGCTGGGCCTGGGGCGTGGCCCTCCCATCTCTGGGGGGTGGCTCCCTCGCGCTCACCTTACTCTCACTGCTGCTCCTCAGGCCGTGATCCTGGGATGTGCTGGGCTGGGGGTCCTTGGCCGGGGCGGACAGTGCAGCCCCTCTGCCTTGTGCCAGAACACATGCGCTATGTTACATCCTGGCGCATTCCCCCCTTCCCCCCCCCGCCAGGCACTCCTGGGTCCCCATGCTCACCCAGCCCCTTCCCGCACATGTGGCGGTGTCGGCTCCCATGACCTTCTCATAGGCCTTCCTGATTGCCATTATGGGAGCCCGCGCACGTGTGCCATGGTTCCGCCCTCCTTTACAGGCTCTCGGCCGGACATCCGGCATCCCCCCCATGGGCATGTCTGCGTGGCACGTGCGTGCCCCGTGGCACCGGTGCAGTGGGTCTCCACCGGTCCAGTCCGCGTGGGTATGGGTGTTTTCACTTTTACACGGACACTCAGGTGTTGGACACCCAGCTCCACCCACGAAGGGTGCCGGCTCCCTCACGGCTGCTCCGTGGGTGTTGGCGGGTGTTGGCAGGTGGGTCGGGCATGCGTCCCCACCCACTCATGGACTTTTACATGGATGCTCTCCCACCCATCCAATGGGTGTTTCCGGGTGTTCGTGGGTGGGTGGCATCCGTGTAAAAGTGGCCTAAAAATGGGTATCTTTAGTCAAGAGAGAGAGAACATGATTGCGGCATTGATCCCAAATATAAGAGAGAGAGAGACCAACCCTGATCCAAGGTTCCCATGCGTGTAACGCACAGACCCAAGAGACCCTGCACACATGCATGGTATTGCCTTTGGGATCCAACCACGCTGCCACCACAGTCCTGCTTCTTCCAGTGTCCCTTTGGTCTGCACACTGAGCATGTGTGGACCTTGGATTGAGACCAAAGTAGTTCAAATGGTTTCTTTTATTGAATCATCTTCTTTTGGTGAGAGTATGCAGGTGTTCAGCCACACAGACTGACACTCCACAACCTCTCTTGCACAAGTCAAATCCTTTCCTCCCACCTCCACCTCCTTGAATATTAAATTCATGTCTTTTCAGTGGAACACAGTTCTCAGATCCTGGTACAATTAGCAACTCTTCTATAAACTGTTTTCTCTTTCGTGAACTTCTCTTCTTTGGTCTGATCCAGCTCCAGTTAAAGTCAATGGCAAAACTCTCGTTCACTCCAATGGGATCTGGATTGGACCCCTTATCTTTGCTGCTTATCAGCGTCCACTCCATTAGAACAGCATCTTTAAAAGAGCAGATTGAAAGTGTAAGCAGTTAGCTCTGTTCCTGCCTGATTAAAAATAGTTAGTTAATTGCCTGTGTGTATGATAGCCAGGAATAGAACACTTGATGTTTGTTTTTTGTTTTGGTTTTTATTCTTGGGTTTCAGTTTTTCAAGTAACAGACTATTTAGAGCGCTATTATAGTTCCATGCTATAATAGTCAGCTAACATTAATTGCATCATTCCCCTTCCATTAGGTCTGTGGATTACATTTGAACACAATGAAACCAAATTGTTTTATGGTTCTGGTAAACTCAGATAAAACTAGATGACTTGACATTCGTAAAAGTTTGTGATTAAGGAGAAATTATAGGTTAAAACAGCAACATCTGAACATCCGATGATATTCCTCTATTCTGGGGATTGACTGAGATATTGTGAGAAGGCCACAAATTGTACTATTTCTTCCCCATATATAGCTCTCCTGAAATACAGAACTTCAAAAAGGCACATATTTCATGTTCTTAAGGATGATTGTTCTGTCTTCTGCTCCTTCTTTCTCCTAATTCTTTGTGTCTCTTTAGCCACTGCATGGATTAGGACAGTCCTTTCAGCTTGGTTTGGATTTTCTGGGCATGAAGAATGATCTTGTGCTTCAAGTACTGCAGTGGATCTCTTGAGACCTAGATTCTATAGGCCCTATGCTTTGTAAAAGCAGCATCTGACTTGCTGTCTCTACATGCACATCAAACCAACTATTTTAAACACAGAACGTCTCTATTTGAATCCCACACTTGGGTAATTCCTGATGAAATGTTTGATTATTATTTTTTTCCCAGGCAAAGCAAGGAGAGGTTAATGCTTGTTGTTGTTTAAAATGAATGCAGTTCACAAATGAGATGAGTTATTTAATGAAGTCATGAACCAAGAATGGAGAGGATGCAACCAAATAACAAGCCCCACCTCCTGGTTCTCCCAGAGTCATACCACACATGTACACTGCTGGAACATTGTCTCTACTTCCAGGATCCGTGGACAAATATAGAAACAAAGGAAAACTACTGATGCCTTTTAAATCGTTATCATCAATGACCTTGGGAGAAGGTGTATAAAAAGTCTGGATCTAGCAGAATCCTGATTCTTTTCTTCCTTACTTTACAGGGTAGGTACCGCTCTCTTTTATTTTCCAATATGTTTATTTGTAGCCCAATGTGCTCTAAACTTTGATCATTGTGTTGTATACTGCTAACAGGTTTAGGGTTTAGTACTGATAACAGCAGACACATAACATTATACTAATAGTCTTGGGATATTGTCTTAATGAATGTAAACATAACAAATATGTCTTTCTCCCTAATGACTGCTAAATCTAATTATGATGAACTGGAAGAACCAAATTACTTATGAAAAGAAATGCCTTCCACTTATGCAGCCAGTGGACTGATCATTTTTTTATGCAAGTCATGTTTTCCATCTTCCCTAACATCTTAAGGAGATTATGAATTATGCAACTTAAACTTTCAGACACATCAACTATCCAAGGAATTCTTAAAGCTGAATTTAGCTGTAATCCTTTGAGAACCAATGGATACCATTGCAAATGTATATTAATTCTGCCTTCATCATTGATGCAAATTGGACAATACTGGCATTACGGCCTAGCAGGCATAGAGATTAAGTTAGGACTTGAGTTTCTTGCTTTTGGCTCCTCCACTGACTCATTGGTAACAATGAACAATCGCTAAATGCCTTTGTATGTGGCATCTGTAAAATGGTAACTCCCAGGAGGGTTGTGAATGTATGTTAATGTTTTTGTAAAGTTCACTAGGCCCCTCAGATGAAAGATGCATGGAGAAATGCTAAATATCGCATTTATTTATGTAAGATCCAAGATTAATCTATTATTGATTTATGATCACTTACAATTAGTTTGTCACACCATTGACCAAACAAGAACTGCAGTTTCTTTTCTCTGGTAATTATTGTCTTCCTACTGATTTTTATTCAATTCTATAAACTCCTAGCAGCCTGAACTTGCAAGCTCTTCATTGCAAGGAACTCTGTATAAAATAATCTGGATATTTATTTATTTATTTATTTATTTAAATTTACATTCCACCATTCCTGTAAAGGCTCAAGGCAGCTTACAATCAATAAAAACAATATTAAGTAATATTAAAAATCCCCTTAATCCCCCTCTCCTCCTCCAAACCCCCACCCAATCCTGCCCAACCCTATGCCTGCCTGCCAGTCTGCCAAACGCCTGGTCAAGTAGGAAGGTCATTTCCTGAAGAGGAACAGGCTCAGACTTAGACGAACTTCCAAGGGGAGGGAGTTCAATAATCTTGCACATAGAAATCTTACAGGATCATGTCCCTGATTTTAGCACTGCTGCCTTGTAATACAGGAAATGCTTGTTTATTGGTGGTGGTGTTCTCTATATAAAGAGGAAGTGGGTGTTAACAGATGAGAGATTAGCCTGATAGAGTCTGGGATCACACCATAGAGCCCCCACGCAGCCACTACTCACAGGTTCCACAAGATGAACCAGACAGACAGGTGTTCTTCTCCATCTCATTCTGTCCTGTCCCCCCACCCCCACCCCACCCCCACACACACACTCCACCACTGAGATGCGGTCCTTCCACAGATGCTCTAAGCACTATTCCTGGGACTCTATGGTCCTGGCGGACCCTAACAGATAGAAGGTGGCCACATGGGCACATATTAGCCCACATCAGCCAGCGTTGGGTGTTAACAAACATGACGGTGACCTGCTTAGGCCCACTTGGACTCTGTTTGGCCCACGGGCCACCATCATGTTCATTAGGGACAATCCAGACGTTTGCCCCGAAGTTCTCCTGGACATTTTGGCGGCTAGTCTGGGCTGTGATCCTGGACACCTCCAGGATCACAGCCTGGGCTAGCTGCCAACATGCCCAGGAAATAGCCCGCCCAACCAGTCCGAAGCAGGCTATCACATATGTTATCCCACTGTTCCCAGCCCAGTCTGGAGTGGCCACCATGACCAGCTGGCATGGCAGCTGTCATTAACCACCATGGTCACTTATCATGGGGGCAGGGCGGGCTGTTGGGCGCAGCCCTGGGTGAAGCCCACTGGCCGCACATTTGTGCAGCTTCCCACTGACTTCCCCAGCCTCGCTGTGTCAACTTTTCTTCCATGACTGGACCCGATCTTGACTGGGTTGGCATTAACTTACGGGTCCAGAGAGGTTTGTGATGGCGGCACTCTGCCATCACTTGTGTTTTCATCCATTCACTCACATGGTGGACTGTTGTGAGTGGGTGGGCAGGTGGGTGGTGGCACAGACACAGCTGAACATCTGGCAGCCACCTAACAGATGTGTAGGTGGCTACCCTTCTGGAGGGAGTTAATCTGGGCTACTGCCTTGTCTGTTTTCACCCAGTATGTGAACTTGAAGAATGCAAGAACTAAGTAGGAAGACTGCTAACAGCTGTCAGGAACAAAAATGTGCATCATAATACCGATGGTATAGAAGTAGCTCATACTTTACATATTAGAGTCATGGAATCCTATAAATGTGGACTAATATAAAATGACCCCATCTTTATTAGCATGTATAAGATAAGAAAAATGTCTTGTTTAACCTGAAACACCTGCAAGTTTCTGTTAGGTGGCATGACCCTCCCTGCCTCTAACCCCCCCCCCCCCCCCCCCACCAAACACAAAAAGTCTTACACTGCCTCCAGAAGACACTCAGGTCAGACTCAAGCAAACCTTGGGGGGCCGCTCCCCCTAACCCCCCCCCCCCCCATAGCAGCATCTGTTACAATATCTGAGTATCTGTTTCAAGGCTAATAGCAAAATTATACAGGCATCAAAAAGTAAATTATAACACTTGATTTAAAAGCAACTGTCCAGAAAGCATTTTTGTTAAATTAGACTGAAGGTAATTTCAGACATGATGGGCCATTTGACCCACCACGCTGAACCCTGGACCATCTCGGATCCCGGTCCTTGATCAGGCTGGCCATCCTTTAGATGTGCTGGCCTGATCCATACCGGGGTTCAGGGAGGGGGGCCCTGCCCTCTGCACTCCCTTGGCCGCCTGCCCACGGGAAGATGGGCAGGCGTAGCGGTCAACCAGGCCGCTGTGCCCAACCCCATCCTATGGTTGGGGCCTGATTCTGGGATGGGGCTGGCAAGCAGACGTGCAGCACCACCATTGTCGGCCCCATCTGAGATCATGGACAGTCTAACCACAGTTCTGGACCTCCAGCCAGCCAGAAGTCCCGAACCGTGGTTAGCTTTGATCCCCACCAGAAATTCACCATGGCAATCGCTGCCACCACAGGGAATCCACTGCGATTCACTGTGGTGAGCAGCAATTTTGTAATGTCTGAAATTACCCTGAGTGTCTAATTTTTCCTTGGCTCCTTGTGTGTGGCGTGCTATATTACGGATACTAACTCAGACCTCTGCATGCAGTTGTAATACTTAGATTTTTTTTATCTTTGTGTAAAACTAAATCCTAAATATTTGCGGACAAAACTCCTGGTGCAACCTAATTGTTTCCATTGGAATTACACTAGGGATAAATTTGACTTGTTACTTTCAAAGACAAGAGTCATTTAAACAAAATACCATGAATGTGCTAGACCCGTTGAAATAGTGACATTCTCTATATAAGAAGTTTCCACCAAGGAAAATGTTGCTTGTCTAGGCTGAATGCACATTATCATCCTGTACAAAAGTGATAGATGCTACTTTCCAAACCTGTGATGTCTACCTGTGTTTTTATGGATTTGTGTGCTCCATTAGTCCCTTTGATAGTGATGTACCCACATCCTGTCCTTTCTTGGCATGAGGTCACTTGACTCCCCAATGGTTCTGTATTTCCAATATTTGAGTTTCTGAATAAATCCAGTATAGTTTAAAATGAGTGTCTTTTATTAGAAAGCCTCATTCTGTCATCCCTAGTAAGACAAACATCTCCTGAACTCAATAAAAAGCCTAGACTGAAAAGAACTGCAGGGCTTAGCTTCAGAATCATAATGATATTCAATAATGAGTAAGACATGAATATTCATTTGACTTCCCACTTCTAAGGCTTTGGCAGTATGTGTTCAGTAGTGAAAGCTACATATTAAATGCCACTACTGGACTGAATCAAAACAATTATGAAACCATTGTCTTAGCATGTTTCAGCACTGAATTATTAGACTCCATTTCCTATGTGTTCTGAGAAAATATGTTTCTGTTAACACTCTTGGAATTTCTAGAAGCTGAACAGTCCTAAAATCACAGGGTAAGTTTCAAAGGCAGGGTCTCAGTGCTGGCCAAAATCTGTTCCCTTTGAAGTCAGTGTCAGTTTTACTGTTAACTTGATATGAGAAGAATTATTCCAGTGCTCAGTGGTTTGGAAGATCGTACCCAGAGAATGACAAAGGTGTACTTTTTGTCAACTGACTCTGAATCAGAATCATGCAACTTCTCAAATGTTCATATGCTTTCTGAAATTTGGTTAAAAGCGATGGTTTTCCATTTGTGCTAAAACAGAACGAAATCAAAATATACCAGGAAGAAAATAATGAGTTTTATACTCTGGCTTTTGAACTGCTGCAACCTCAATGATTTCAAAATGATGGGAAGCAAAAGGATAAAGTAAGGGTTTGTGTGCTGAAAGTGGTATTCACCATTTTATAACTTTTAAATGGAACTTGGTTCTATCTTTTTTGGATTAAGACTTAAGCTGTTTACCCACGTGCCAACAATCTTACGTGAAATTAGCAATAACGTGAGGTTCCTGCTGAGCTGCATGCCAATGTAACTTTCTCGTGGGTTGTTGGGGTTTTTTTGCGTTCCCACGCAAAGTCATGTGAACTGGAGGAATCTGTTAATGAATGTAATGGAGCCATGCTCATGTTACACAGTTTATTGGGTAATTTCATAACATGATGCTGGGTTTACCCTCCCCCACCAAGTATCCCTGTTCATGTGTTCAGGCTGCCTATAGCCTGCCTTCATTTCCCTACCCTGTTTTCTGTGATGAAAACAGGGTGGTAATACATTATTAAATCTCATATAAAATAGAAAATAATGTGGAATTGTGTAATGTGGGCAAGCATCCTTGGACTCCTGAGAAACAGACGTATTTTCTCTCTCTTTTTTTTTGTAGGATTGGTTGCTTTCTTTTCTCTTAGGAAAACACCTTCCTAAAAACTCGTCAGGATGCTGGACATGTCAGAATTTGGGGATGCTGCGCCCTTCCTCCGAAAAAGTGAGAAGGAGTTAATGTTGTCACAGACCGTAGCCTTTGAAGGTAAGAAGGATTATCTTTATTCTGCTGTTGGCCTATAAACATTAACTAGTGATGGAAATCCATAATTAGATTAGAAACATTGTGATTATAAGCTTTTCTGGGTAAGGAGGAAATTGTCTTCACAGATGTCTTTAAAGGAGTGTAACACACTGATAATAACATGCATTAAAAATATGTATCCATTATCTAGCCTGACTATTTGTTCTATATTTATTCTATCTGTACACTGCATGAGAAGAGTAAGGATAGCTACTAGAGGTGGGACCCCAGGCCCGTTACCGGCTACCGGATTTACCGGTTACCGGTTCTCTAAAAACCGGATTCCCGGATTAAATCTGGTATGCCGGTACCGGATTTATTTCATTGAGTTCAATGGGACGCTGTGTCCCCATTGAAATCAATGAATTCCTTCCCCCTCCCAGGCTGCGCGGGTGGAAGGGGGGACACCCCCCACCCACCCTGCCCAGCCTGGATTTTTGTTTAAAAAAAGACTGAGGC
>QEPC01015351.1:1368279-1401678 GCA_003113815.1 Sphenodon punctatus | reverse complement strand
CCCCCAGTGCACATGACTTGTGGCAGCATCTCGTCTAATCCCGTCTCACGGCATTTTGGAAACCACGCGCAAGCACACTGAGCGCTCGTCTAAAAATGGCCTTGGTTCTAGCTGCTACTATGCTTTCCCTCTCGAGATCCTTGTCACCCTGTTTTTAGTTACCCTTTTGGAATCCTCTTCCCTTTCCCCCCTGTTTGCTCTGATGGGGAGACCCAGGATACTCACCTTGCCACACTAAAAGCTGTTTTCACCAAATAAGGGCTCTCCATCAGAGAAGTGGACTGTATAATAGAATGGACTACCCAAATACCTTGAGAGAACCTGCTACATTACAAAAAAAAAAAAAAGGAACCCTCCAACCCATACACCTTTAGTTGTTACCTACTATCCCAAACTGGAACCCATCATCAAAGAACTCCAAACCCTGAAAGAGATCTTTCCTGAAGCCCCTCTTCTGGCTTTGAAACAACCTCCCAATCTCTCTCAGCTAATTATCCACACTTCCCACCACCCAGGACACCCCCGCCCCTACAAGAACAAGACCCTGCTGTAACAGGATATGTAAAACATTTTCACATCTCTACTGAGAACAGTATCCATACATCCCATGGAAATCTACTCAGAATACAAGGAACCTACAGCTGCAAATCTAAAAATCCTGTTTACCTCGTTCAGTGTACTAAATGCCCCCCATGGGAACTATGTAGGTGAAACCCATCAACTCTTGCACAAACGCATGAACTTGTACAGAAAAAGATTATGGACAAAGCACGGATTCTACTGTTGGCACCCACTTTTCTCAGAGTGACACGCTATTTCTGACCTCTCCATCCTTCCTAAAAGGAAACCTCTGCAACGCCTTTAAAAGGGAAGCCTGGGAACAAAAATTCATACCTCTACTAGATACAAAGAGCAATGGATTCAGCTTGGACATGGGTTTCACAAGCCATTACAGACATTTGTAAATCTAATGACTGTCTTTAAGTTTACTTACTATCAGCAGCTCTTACTCTTCCCACCTTGTTGTATTCCGTCCTTTTGAAATGCAGACCTCTTCCCTGAGTCTTGTTTTCACCTCCTCTTCCCCTCCCTTTCCTTCCCTTTCCCATCATTTCCAAGCACTGCATACATCTACACTGCTTTGGTCAGTCTGCAGTTCTAGCTCCTGACTTGCCTGACAGATAACCCTGTGAGTTCCGAGAGCTCGCATACCTCCACCAACTGGAGTTGATCCAATAAAGAATATCACTGTACTACTTTGTCTCTATTTCATATTCGCCCATGTCACATTGATGCCCTGTCTGGCCCCTCTTTTCTTGGCGAGGGCTTTCCTCCCGACCCCCATGATGAATCCAGCTCTACCCTTGTTGGAGAGCTACTGAAAGGTCACTCCTTCCCCTCTCAGAGCCCCATGGCATAACCTGTTAAACACAACATAAGTGAATTTTTGTGGCAGCAGTTAACACCTCCTGTTTAGAGAATCTCTCTGCCCATATTTACAGGCTAATTAGAATCCTGTGTCACAGATTACTTTGAGTATGTCTTAATGGTTAGTTATTTATGTTAATGAGGTCATTTCTTTTGCACAAACTAGGGTAAATTTATCCGAATTCATTTTGGAACTACAGGCAAGCTGTCATCTGCTGACATTGAAATCTGTAAGCAACACAATATCTCCTGGTTATAAAATGGCACATTCTTCTCTACAACTTCAAAGGAACGCTTCCATTTTCTTTTAACCTGTGTCTTTCATTATTCAACCAGATTTACTGGAGAAATCACGTGTCATTTTCCAGCAGCCAGGTGAAAGATCCTATCACATTTTCTACCAGATCTTGTCAGGAAAGAAAGCAGAGCTGCAAGGTAAGTGTTAGGTGTTGGTGAGTGTGTGCTAAGAGCCAGAACTTACCTGAAAGAGAAAATGTTGAGGAGTAAAACTCCTGGTTGTGATGGTGGTTAGATTTATTAAAAAAATTATTTAGAAGGGGCTGTCCATTGCCCATGCACACACTGCTCCACACCCCTGGCTGCCCATAGTCTTGTCTCCCAGTACACATCCTGTACCCATATACCCCCCGCCCCAGTACTGGGATGTCCCTTTGTCCCTCGACCCAACTGAAAGCACATACAAAAAACATATCTACCCTTCACCCCCATCCCTGACTGTCCCCCAAAACCTTGTTCCTGAATACACATCACCCATCTCTCAGCCTTCTTTCCCCATATATACCCCCTCATCACCTGGGTACCCCTTCCCATACAAACACTTCTCCCCTCCTCCCCCTGGCTGCCCTCCCCCACCCCCAGTCTTCTTCATGAATATACTTCACCCACCTTTCAGGATTGTCCCCCAATATACACTCTTTCCAGCACTTGTCTGCCTGTTGCTGATACACCTGCCTGCCCCCCAATCTCATCCATCCATACACATCACCCATTTTCCAGCCTTGTTCTGCATACACATCATCCATACAACAGTACCAACATGGAAAAAAAACCACTTCCCCCCACTGCCTGGCTGCCCCAGTCTTGTCCCCTGTACACATCCTGCATCCATCAACCTTGTTCCCTCCCCACCTCATATACAGAGCTGTCCCATACTCCCCAACCCAAATCAAAGCATATACAGAAAGCAAACTGCTCCCTGACCCCCTGATGTCCCCAGCTTCAGTGTTGCCCCCAACCTGCACAGGAAGAGGACTGGGGTTGGAAGACCAAGGCAAAGTGTGGGTGCATGGAGCCCAAGTTGTAAGTGAGCACAATATGTGAGACCATATATTATTATTATTATTTATTATTAACGAACATTTATATAGTGCCAGCAGTGTACCTGGCACTTTACAAAGTAATAAAATAGACACAGTCCCTGTCCCTAGGGCTTACAATCTGAGAGACAGGAGATGGGGGAGAGACATAGGAAGGGGAACAGAGGGAGAGACAAGGGGTCTAACATTCATGAAGATGCGAGGTCTCAAGTGCACGTACTTGGCTTGGTTACGATGAGAATGACAGCAGGCAGGTCCATGTTGCAAGGATAAGGGTAAACCGATCGTAGGTATAGGAATAGTGGCTCAGCAGGATAAAGAGTCAGACAGAGCAGAGCGAAAGAGGTGAGTTTTAAGGAGAGATTTGAAGGTATGAAGGGAGGGGGCAAGGCGGATGTGGACAGGGAGGGAGTTCCAGGCATGGGGGGCAGCAAGTGAGAAGGGACGAAGGCGCTTAGGGGAGCAGGGAAGGCGTGGAAGGGTGAGAGAAGGGACAGAGGAGGAGCGAAGTGCACGGGCTGGAGTATGGAGGGCGATAAGTGCAGAGAGGTAGGGGGGAGCAAGGTTGTGAAGAGCTTTATAGGTGAAGACTAGGAGCTTGTGCAGGATTCGTTCAGGAAGGGGAAGCCAGTGAAGCGAAGAGAGGAGGGGCTGCACATGGTCGAAGCGACTGGCGAGGTAGATGACCCTGGCAGCAGAGTTTTGGACAGAGATGAGGGGAGAAAGGTGAGACCGGGGAAGGCCAGTGAGAAGGAGGTTACAGTAATCGAGGCGAGAGATGACCAGAGCATGAACAAGAGTTTTGGCAGACGAGACAGAGAGAAAAGGGCGAATCTTAGCAATGTTATGGAGGGAGAAGCGACAGGATTTAGCAACAGAGTCAATGTAGGGTTTAAAAGAAAGGGCTGAGTCAAAGATGAAGCCTAGGCTACGGGCTTGGGGGACAGGCAGGATGGTGACTCCATCAATAGTTATTGACAGTGAGGAAGGAGAGGAAGGATGAGGGGGGAAGATAAGGAGTTCAGTTTTAGCCATGTTGAGTTTGAGTTGACGTTGAGACATCCAGGTAGAGATGTCAGAGAGACAGTTGATGAGACGAGCTTGAACAGAGGGAGAGAGAGAGGGAGTAGAGAGATAGAGTTGAGTGTCATCAGCATAGAGGTGGTATTGGAAGCCATGGGAGGCAATGAGTTTGCCTAAGGATGAGGTATAGATCGAGAAGAGGAGAGGGCCAAGAACAGAGCCTTGAGGAACACCAACTGAGAGGGGGAAGGAGGAGGAGGCGGAGTTGGAGAGAGACACATTAAAGGAGCGGTCAGAGAGGTAGGAGGAGAACCAGTTATGGACAGAGCCACAAAAGCCAAGGGAGTGAAGGGAATCCAGCAAGAGTGAGTGGTCAACAGTATCGAAGGCAGCAGAGAGATCAAGGAGGACAAGAATGGAATAGAGACGTTTAGATTTAGCCACCAGAAGATCGTTGGTGATCTTAGCGAGAGCAGTTTCAGTAGAATGAAGGGGGCGGAAGCCAGATTGGAGGGGGTCAAGGGAGGAGTTGGAGGATAGGAAGTCAAGGCAGCGGGAGTAGACAACACGTTCAAGCAGCTTGGAAGCAAAAGGAAGGAGTGAGACAGGACGATAGCTAGAAGGGTCAGAGGGGTCAAGAGTGGACTTTTTGAGAATAGGAGAGACTGTGGCATGTTTGAAGGCAGAAGGGAAAGAGCCAGTAGAGAGGGAGAGGTTGATGATGTGCAGGAAGGAAGGGGCGACAGTGGGAGTAATGGAGGTGAGGAGGCGGGAAGGAATGGGATCAAGGGGGCAAGTGGAAGGGTTGGAGGAGGAGAGCAGAGAGGAGATTTCCTTAAGGGAGGCAGGGGAGAAGGAGGACATGAGAGAAGGAGGGGGAGGAGGGAGAGGGGTGGGAGTGGGAAGAGAGGAGTGGGAAGCGATGTCGAGGCGGATCTTGTCTATCTTGGAGGTGAAGAAGGAGGCAAGATCCTGAGCAGAAAGGGAAGAAGGAGGGGGAGGACAGGGAGGCTTGAGGAGGGAGTCAAAGGTAGAGAACAGGCGGCGAGGGTCCCGAGAACAGGACTCAATGCGGGAGGCATAGTAGTGTTGTCTAGCAAGGGAGATAGCAGAAGTAAGGGTGGAGAGACAGAATTTGAAGTGAAGGAAGTCAGCGTGAGAATGGGATTTGCGCCAGAGTCGTTCAGCAGCATGAGTGCAAGAACGGAGGTGGCGGATACTAGGGGTGAGCCAAGGATGGGGGTTGTGGGAGAAGGCAGGGCGGGAAGAGAGAGGGGCATGGGAGTCAAGTGTGGGGGAGAGAGGCGTGTTTACTGCTTACATGGTACGTAAGTTAAGGCGGGAGACTTAACTTACAATTTATTTCCATGCTTTTTGGAGCATAGTTATACTTGTAAGAGCCTTAACTCCTCTCTTAAGCTTTTTGATCCTAAAATTTCCATGGTTTTTGAAATGGGAATACACTAAATTCCGCCTCCTACAACAGTATCAACATGGAAAAAATAGACTGTTTTTGTCAGGACTTTGGTGGGACTTTCCAGGACTTTTAACATGGGTACTTCTCCCAGGAGTGAGGAAGCTGATGCAGCCTGACCCTGGCGCCATGCAGCTCTGGTCCCTTCAGCTTTGAGAGCCACCAGTGCAGTGAGCAACAAGCCTGCAGCTGCTGCCTCTTCCCTAACATCATTCACCTCACTGTAAACTGTCCTAATTCAGTTCCCACCAGCGACACTCCAGCACAGCCTACAACTCCCAGAGAACCTAGGAGTCCTAGCTTCCAGCTCCTCGTAAATGATACAGCCTGTGCACCTAGATGGATTATATGTATAACAAACATATGCACATTTTATGTACATCTCCCTCTACCCTCCCATAGAGAGAAGAAGAGAAAGGGTATCTGTATGTAGCATATACCTGTAGCATCTGCTCTCTGCCTACATCCTACAAATAGATGCCCATACTGTGGATAGCCATTCATCTCTTCTATATGACAGCATAGAGGGAGATGTACATAACAAGTACATATGTTTGTTATACATCTAATCCATGTCCATCCTGATGTTATTTTAAAATCTCACTCTCTCCATTGAATAGCATGTGAACTTAAAAACTACACAATCCATTTTCAAAATCTAAACTCAGGAATGGACTAAAATGCACACTTTAATTTTCTGGCACCTATACCCTTACACACACACACAACTTGAAACTGCATCAACAGAAAATGTTGAAAAAGGGAGAAAAAAACGGTTCTGCCTTCAAAAGTCAAAGTCCTATAAACTCATCTGTTTCTCAACCAACCTGACTAAAATGTGGATATTTATTTATTTATTTTATTTTATTTTATAAATTTCTACCCCTCACCCAAGATATCATCTACCCCTCACCCAAGTGAGCCTCCCTACAAAATTTCAAACTGATAGGATATATCATCTCAATCTTATAATGAGTAGAAATTTCATGATTTAACAGAAAGTACAAGGTGACAACTATATATATTACTTTTTTATACTTATATAAGTATAAAAGTACATCTATAAAGTGTATATGTACTTATATATAAAGTATCTAAAGTATATATTTTGAATGCTTAAAATACAAAATGAATATCATTTTTCAAGACACACTTCCGCTGCTCTCACAGCACTTAAGTGTACCTTGGCATACACTTTGGGAATCACTAGTTTAAAGAAATAATCAGTGGTGCCACCTTTAAATGATACATTTGACAGCTGATAACTTCCAGTCTAAGAACTGCTTCTTACAATACATTGAACAGTCAGTTATCCTTGTATTAAATCACTGCTTTGTAATCGCAATAATCATCTGGTCTGAGGCCTTGTCAGTCAGACGACAAGAGACCAAACTGCTAAAACCTTAACCCTATTAGCCTTTTCTGCAGTCTAATTAAGGAAGATTAGGGGGAATGTTTGAAAGCAATTTTTTGCTCAACAAGATTTTTGTGCAGTTTATTCTGCTGTGCAAATGGGCTCTGTATTATGAGCTGCCTATTCCACTCCAAGCTCCACCTCAGTGCACATTCACACATGCTCGACTCAAGACAGGGTATCTGCAGGCCCTTTGATGGTTTGAGAGAAGTAGCAGCTCTCTGCCCCAAGGTCTTGAGCCAGTTCTGTGCTTTCCGAATCAGAGCCTTTTTAGCTGATAACTACTGAAGTGGTGGTGTTGACTTAAAAATGAATAAACACAAAATTAAAAGTCTTTGTGGTTTGCAGTTCTCAAAGGCCCAATTATCTTTTGATTCATGATACAGTTCACAGGTTATGGGCAAAACTTCCCCTTCAAAAATATTGCTCTATAAATAATTATAAATAAATGTTCATTTTCCCAAATGTTTTCTGTATAAATGCATCTTGAGTTGGTGTTTTTCATTGTGAGAGAAGAGATAGGGCAGGGAAATGTAGAAGCTCAATGATACTGTTAAAGGGACTGATCCTCAACCTCTGCATGCACAGCTTATGCATGGGCATGCAGTTGTGCCATAATCCCCATAGTGGGGCTGTATGTGGGGTGTGTGTGAGTTGCACGTGTATGTGCACATCATGTGTGCCGCGCATGCATTACATGGGGGTTAGGACTGGTCTCAAAGTTTTTTAAATAGTTATGAGAAAAATATTTTCTTTTGGGGATCTTGAAAATTCTCCAAAAACCTAGAGCTATCTATGAAAAACCTGTGGATTGTTGAAACTCCCTATTATTTGAGTGACAAAATAGAGCATGGGATACCCACATAAAATTCTAGATATTCTCCATCCATTGAGACTGTCCTCGTCCTTGCATACATATGAGAAAAAGTTGTGCCAGTTTAACTCAATCTATCTAGTGAAATAGGTGCAAACGTCTAATGTAGATCCACTTAAACTGTTTTAACCCATGTTTAAATTGGTTTAATTAATTTGTATAGGTAGTTTCCCAAGTGAAGCTAAGCTAAGTGGAGGTTAAACTAATCTATGGCCCTTTTTACATGGGGTGGGGTGTGGGTGCTTGCACCGGTGTCTGCATGATGGGTGGGGGGAGATGCATTCGCATTCACCCCCCACCCATCAACACACGCAGAACAACCAACGTTTTTGCCAGTTGCTCTGTGCATGTTGATGGGTGGGGAGTGAGTGGGAATGCATGTTTGGCAGAAGCGCGCATGCATGCACACACACACACTGTGCACGCACCCACCGTTTGTTTTACATGGGACTCACCCACGCATGAGCACCCAGATTTCTGGGTGTTCCTGTGTGGGTGTATTTCGTATAAAAGGGGTCCATACTAGGCATTAACCTGTTCAGCTTTTCTATTGTAGACTGGGCATTAGATTTTGACAGCACCTTTACTTCTGTGATGCATCATATTATCCCAAGGGATATGCAGTGGTTTATACCTGAAAAGCATATAGGTGTGCACAAAGACACTCAGCATAATCCAAGAAAGGACTGTTGGACAATAAACATAAATCTGCATATTTTACTTCCTTTCCCCCCAACTATTGAGAGAGACTATATACGTGACCATGCAGGGAAAGAAAGGTTTGCTGCATTGGTCCCAAATATAGGCAATAGAGACAAAGTGATATCTTTTATTGGACCAACTCCAGTTGGTGGAGTGTGCAAGTTTTTGGACCTCACAGGATCCTTCATCAGACAGATCTGGATAGGTCCAGGGCAGGTTGGGCAGTGAATGTAGTTAGTTCCAGTTGGTACCCCCGCCACCATAATCTCTAGGGAGTCCAACCATTCAATTTCAGATCCTTTTTAACTAAGACGCACCAACGCATGGACACCCAGAAATCTGGGTGTTCATGCGTGGGTGAGTCCCGTGTGACAGATGCAGCGGGTGCATACACGGTGGGTGGGTGTGCTTACACGCTCCTGCCGAACTCACATCCCCCTCCCCATCAACACCCACAGAGCAACCAGTGAAAATGGCAGTTGCTCTGTGCGTGTTGATGGATGGGGTTGGGTGGGGATGCATGTGTGCCTGTCTAAACCCTCCCCCTACCCACCGCTTATGCACCAGTGCAAACACCCACTCCCCCACCCTGTGCGGCCCATGTAAAAAGGGCCTCAGAGTTCTGCCCTGATGCAAATACCCACAGCTCTGCCCCAGCCCCACCAGTACTGTCCAAAACATGTCTGCTCACACCTGAAGCCTCATTAGAGCCACTCAGAACTAGGTCTTACCCATCATGCCCAAACAAGAACATTCTCAGTGACCCTGTTTAACTATGGTTCTTCAATTGCAGACATGCTGCTGGTATCTACAAACCCCTATGACTTCCACTTTTCCTCACAAGGTGTAGTGACTGTGGACAATATGGATGATGGGGAAGAGCTGTTGGCAACAGATGTAAGTTGATGTTAATGTGTATTGCTGTTGCACAGTATGTTAAATGAGAGCATGTAAAGGTTTTGGTGGTAGGCACTTCTTTTGTACATACTGGGATTCATGGCAGTAATAATTTCAATGGGAGCTAAAGTGGGGTCCAAGCAGCAATCAATTTTTATTATTAAAAAATGGGGTTTGATACCCTTTATAATCTTGGGGTTTTTAGCTGTATGGGTGTTGCTCACAGTTACAGAAATACCAAACAGATTGCTATAAAATGACTGTGTTGTGAAAGCACTAAGAATAATGCTAGTTTCCAATTAAAGTTCAAATGGGTCTCATGCAGTACCACAACAATCAAAACCACCAATTGCAAGGAGATAGCTTTAGAAATAGAGGATGTCTGTTGTGTCAGAGGCAAGTGACAAAACAGCCTGCTATTTTTCCTTTTCATAGCAAGCCATGGATATTTTGGGATTTGTTGCTGAAGAAAAATATGGTGCCTACAAGCTCACAGGTTCCATCATGCACTTTGGGAACATGAAATATAAACAGAGGCCCAGGGAGGAGCAGGCAGAGCCTGATGGCACTGAAAGTAAGCCTAATACCTAACAGCAGGCCTTGTGTTAGGATTCCTATGCACTGTGTTCTGAGCATTATATACAATGGAATTTCCAGCTGGCTTGATGTGCTTGTGGCTGACTCTTGTTCAGTTGGTCATGTGCTCACAAGAGTATTGGGAATTTAGTCTAGTTACCAAGGATGGTTGCTTAAGGAACTGTGTCCCCAACTAAGCAGCATATGTCACAGTATTAGTAGATGAAATCAGATCACCTAACATTTTTGACACTCCTATATATTCTTAAGAATAATTGTGGCGTCCCATTGACTAGTTCTACAATAATCAGTAAGTCCAAGTGTTGCAGTGCCCTGCTGCAAGTCTGCTTCTGTTCCAGCTCTTACTATTTAGAATTTTCCTTGTTCTCTTCATTCCCTCGTCATCCCCAAAGCAGATTAAATGTACATGACCCACATGCAGTTTAGGTCTTCCCCTGGTCCAGTTTCAGACATAGACTCTGGATTTGGCCTTAAAGTGTAAGGCTACTATTCAGAGCCAAATTTCGTAGATTTTAAAACATTATAGCACCATATGATCATCTGCTTCAACCTCCTATGTGACACCAGTCATGGAAATTCACCCAGTAATTCTTTTTACGGTATATATTTTTAAAAGATCTACAGGCTAATTTAAGGTATTGTGTAACAAACCTTCTTTAATAGAAGGCTGAATGAATGCAGTGGAGAAAAATCTAATAAGAATTCAGAGCCATTATCAGTTTCTCATAGTAAACTCGTAAGTCTAAAGTTTGTTTGTTTGAAATTGTCTTTTCAGATATAATCAATATGAAGAGCTCTCTTCCCTTTACTAGGTGCTGACAAAGCTGCTTTTCTGATGGTCATCAACTCTTCTGACTTGGTAAAGGGTTTGATGCAACCCAGAGTGAAAGTTGGAAATGAATATGTCACCAAAGGCCAAAGTGTGGAGCAGGTGAGAAGCTGCTTGGGCACAAAAGTCAGCACATTGATTTCCACTCCACAATCCTGCACATTTCTTCTCTATAGAACTTCAATAGAGAACAGGCTCTTAAGCTTTCTTTAAACAACAGAGGTTTAATAGACTTGTTAATGCCTTGAGGTCATAAACTGAAATCATTGTATGCTGCCATTATTACATCCTGACTATTGTTGAATCTTTGTTTCAAACCTGTGTCCTAGGTTGTGTATGCTGTTGGGGCCTTGGCCAAGGCAGTGTACGATCGAATGTTCAAGTGGCTGGTGACCCGCATTAATAAGACCTTGGATACTAAACTGCCGAGACAGTTCTTCATTGGGGTCTTGGACATTGCTGGCTTTGAAATCTTTGATGTGAGTATAAGAACTCTGAAGATGACAATAGGCTATTTAGAAATAGTTTTTCTTTCATTTATTTCTTTCAAATAGATAGCAGGTAGAGGGAAAACGTTGCTGTACCTAGAAATCAAATCTAGGAAGTAAACTGATAGACACAGTTCAGGAAGGAATGCACAGTGCCATACACTTGCTAAGCCTGTTATTGCTTCCTTCTGAAGCACCAGGAATTGACCACTGCAGGGTGGGTGTTCAACTCAATGGCATAGTTTTGTGCCCAAATTTTTGAGGATCAGAGACCTGGTTCCCAGCACTCTGCCAGCACAAGCCTGATCAAAACAAGTCTAGTTTGCACACTTGTAAGTGCTGCACACTAGAAGACAGTTGGTCTGACCATGGGGAACTGTCCTCACAGTCTCATTGACTTCATGCACGACTTTCAGTTTAGAACTTTTTTTTCTTCAGCTTGCCTTACCGTTTCTGTTTGAAACTGCTCATGTTTACATTTGTGTGACTCTTTATCTTCTCTTTTTTTCATAGTATAATAGCTTTGAGCAACTTTGCATCAATTTCACTAATGAAAAACTCCAGCAGTTTTTCAATCACCACATGTTTGTCTTGGAGCAAGAGGAGTACAAAAAGGAAGGCATTGAATGGGTGTTCATTGACTTTGGCTTGGACTTGCAGGCCTGCATTGATCTCATTGAAAAGGTATGTAGAAGAACTTTCATGACATTTTCCTTGGAGACAGTGATGTGACTAGTCTACTTCCAAATTTGAAAGTGTAGACAGCTCTGAATGCTCTAGAGAGAGAGAAAATGTGTGGTTGCTGTGTTGGTCCCAAAAACTAATACATAGAGACAAAGTAGTCCAAATGATATCTTTTATTGGACCTACTTATGTTGGTGAGGGTTTTGAATGCTTACTGTACACCTCCCAAGTCAAAACTTTCACAGTGGGGCATCAAGTCTAGTAGCCAACTGTCCAGGATTATCTAAGCTGATGGCAAAGAATCTTGCAAACATGGCATTCCTTCAAGTCAAACCTAAATGTTATACAGTTGCATGTTCTAAATATTTACCTACTATGTGTCTCAACAGCCAATGGGCATCCTATCTATCCTTGAAGAGGAATGCATGTTCCCAAAGGCTACTGATATGACATTTAAAGCCAAGCTCTATGACAACCATATTGGCAAATCAGCTAATTTCCAAAAGCCCAGACTGGACAAGAAAAGGAAATATGAAGCTCACTTTGAACTTCTTCATTATGCTGGAGTGGTAAGTCTGTGTCATCCCCAGAGGGAGACAGTGTAGTCGGATTCCTCCAAATGGGCATATCCCATGTCTAATTAGAAAAATAAATACATAGAGTTCAGTTGTTCCTCAGAAAGAAAAGCCACGTATGTTAAGGTAGCACAGTATGTACCAAGGCAAAACTCAGTTATGTATAGGATGTGATGGTATTGCAAAGATTAGTCTGGAGATTTTGTCCATAAAGCAGAGAAGTCTATGTAGTGACCATACACAAATATCACAAGTTCACGGAACATATCAGCTTCCTAAGAGAAAATAGATCTAGTTGTATCAATCTATGCTGATGAGTGATGACAAAAAGTGAAATTTTCTGCTTTTTACTTTTAGTTCCATAGAGCTAAGGCAACAAAGAGAATAATCCCAAAATGAGTTTTCAGAGTTGGCACACTGACATCACATCTTTTTACTCAAACACAAAAAATTGCTTGCACAAATGTGAAAAACATATGATGCTATTTTGGGAATTATTATTCATCTCAAAACTAAAATGTATCCTTTTGTTTTGTTTGTTTGTTTAATTTTGTATATTTTGGATGAGATTTTTTTATTCTACCCATAAATCTAATGTCTCACTCAATCTTCTAGGACAACATATCACTGTGATATAGATATGAGTGGTCTATTGTATAATGAACTGCTTCTCAAATTATGGTTCATGGACCTCTGGGGTTAATGGAGGCCACATGTTCTGGTGACCTAAAGGACCAGAGGGAAGATAAGGTAGAAGGGAGTGAAAAGCTGGGGGTATGTGAGGAGGAAAGTGATGGTGCCTGCTTAGGGGAGTACCAAAAGGTTGGAATCATGCAGTTGAAGGTAGAATTAGTGCTGGTGGCAGGGGCAGGCCCAGGAGGCATGGGCCTAGGGTGGCAGATTCTGAAGGGTGTTGGGGTCCAGGGAGAGAGGACCAAGCCAGAGGGCAGCACTGCGGCTGGGAGGCTTCTCCGTGAGGCTGCGACATTTCACCTGAGCCACCACCACTGCTGCCACAGCAATACCACCTTGATTCACACACTGCCAACAGCTGTGGAGGACCCCACCCAGAGAAACCTTCCCCAGGGGTCCAAGACCCCCGCAAACCCATTCTGTGGCGGCAGCACTTCACAGCCATCACCCCATCACACACATGCACAATAATGTAGTTTGCTGCTATGCACTATTGCACGTGCGCACATTGTCACTGCCATCTTTTCTCTCTGGAGCATGCTGGGAGATGTAGTCCAGCAGCTCCAGAGAGCAAAGATGGCAGCAACAGTGTGCGCACATGCAATAGTGCATAGCAGCAAACTGTGCTATGTGCATGTGCATGATAGGGACACAAGAATCGCATGATGCCCAACTCGACGCCTCAGCCAAGCAACCTAGTGATATGGGGGGGAGGCAGCTGGGGAGGGGCATGGCTTTGGGGGACAGAAGTCTGAGAAGTGCCTAGGGTCAATAAAATCCTAAGTCTGGTCCTGACTGGTGGGAGACAGAATAGGTTTTACACACAAGAAGGATCTCTAATGAAATGGCCTAGAGATTAAAATTTGTCCAAGTTCAAGTTAAGATACAACCATTATCAGCCACCTTCGAACTCATTCAGAATGAGGCCACTGACCTCCTATACATAACAGAGATCTGGCTGGATGATAGAGACACATTTAAATGAATAAATAATCTGTTGTCCACTGTGACATTTTTATTAATTACTTTGCTGACAAAATCGTTTATATTCACCATGACTTGGGTGCTGCTATTTCGACTACAGCGTCCGAGTTTGGGGTTGTGGAAGCTCAGCCTTGTTCCAATTGTTTGGACCAGTTTCAATTAGTGTCACCCACCGATGCAGAGGATGTGCCTGGAATGATACGGGTAACAAGTTGTGAATTAGATCCTTGCTGTCCTGGCTGATGAAAGCCAGCCAGGAGATGCTATGGGCTTTGCTGGCTGAGGTTGTCAATGCCTCCCTTCAGAAGGGCAGGTTGTCAGGCACCCTTAAAACTGTGGTGGTTTGGCCCCTGCTTAAAAATCATCTTTGGATGCTGACTCCCCGGCCAGCTGTTGTCCTGTCTCTAAACTTCCCTTTTTAGGGAAGGTTATTGAACATGTGGTTGCCCGGCAGCTTCAGACTCATCTCAATGGTTTCAGATTCCTGGACCCATTTCAGTCAGGTTTTCATTCAGGGTATGGCACGTAGACTGCTCTTGTAGCCTTGGTTGATGATCTATGCCTGGAGATTGGCAGAGGGAATTCTGCCCTGTTGATCATGTTAGATCTTCCGGTGGCTTTTGATATGGTTGATCATGAGGTGCTGTTGACATGTCTGAGGGATCTGGCAGGAGTGTGTGGAACCATGCATGAGGGGGGTTTGGCCCCCTCTAGTTACTCAGGTTCGCAGCCTTGGTGTGCTTCTGGACCCCCTGCTGCGCCTGGATTGTGGTGGTGGCCAGGAGAACTTTTCACCAACTCCATCTAGTGAGAAGACTGTGGCCCTTTCTTTCTGACTCTTGCCACCATCATCCATGCTTTCATCACCTTGAGGATAAATTACTGCAATTCGCTCTACATGGGGTTGCCATTGGTGACTGTTCGAGTTCCTTTGAGGGTTAGTCACAGTGAGCACATTACACTTGTGCTCTATAATCTACACTGGTTACCTATAGCGTTCTGGGCACAAGTCAAGGTGCTGGTTTGACCTTTAAATCCCTAAATGGCTTGGGTCCCAAACATCTGAAAGACGGCCTTTACTTCCATGCTCCACTGCAACTCTTGAGGTACCACCTGCCCATCTTGTCTGTACAACAAGGACCCGCAAAGAGGCGTTCATGGTTGCTGCTCCCCTTCCCCCGGAGGTCTGCCTGAGCCTATTCAGGAGGCGGTGCATAACGTCCCTTTTCGTCAAAGCATTTGACAGTCGGTGATAGGTGTTGGGGTGGGTGGGTGGGTTTTGGGGGCAAGGGTAAGAATTTTCAGGGGTTTGTATTGTATTTTTATTTTATTTTATTGTGCTTTTATTTTTGTAAGCTGCCCGGAGCCTTTGGAGAAGGGTGGGGTATAAATTTTATAAGTAAATAAATAAATAATATAAAGTATTGTAGCTGCTTCTAGATAAAAAAAAGTATTTGACATGGTTTGGTTTTTCTAATTTCCTCTTTCCCACCTCCACCCATGGCCTCCATTTTGAATTATATACAGGTGCCATATAACATTGGTGGTTGGCTGGAGAAAAACAAAGACCCGCTTAATGAAACCGTGGTGGGCGTTCTTCAAAAATCTTCCAACAAACTCCTGGCGAGCCTGTTCGAAAATTATATCAGTGCTGACAGCAGTAAGTGAAAACGAAAGCTCTTTCAAGGCTATCTTGATTCGCTGGCAAGATAAATGCTTGGAAGTGCATTTAAAAATAAAGCCTACACAAACTTAAGAACCATTACCATGTGTCCAAAGAGATCATGGGTTTCTACTCAGTGTCTGTCTGTACACACACCATTTTCCATGTACAGTCCTTTGAGCAATTTTGGTATGTTATATTTATGGCATATGCTTGTTCTAGGGACTATATGTGCAGCTCCTATTGCCACCCTATTTGAATGTGCTGATAGGGATTTGCTGCATGTACAAGTGTTAACTTTTACATGTATGTGGTGCACCCAAAAAAATGCACAAATGACTGCACAAGAATAGGCCTAATTGCCCTCTCTACCAGAAGTACAAGGCTTCTGAGCAGCATCTAAACTAAGAAAGAGTTTAATGCATTTTAAAGTTCTGAAAGATAGATTATGAAAGCTCTTAGGTTTAAATGGTTTTATTTGGTTAGTAATAGACTAGACACAGGGAATGAGTGCTGATCTGATGTTTACTCTTGAGTCCGCAAAATCACCGTGCCAAAAAAAACAGTGAAGCAAACAAAAACCCCAAATAGTTCCATGTTGCAAGCACCCAATGAAGCCTAATTTCCCAAGGGAAGACAATGCTCAATGTAAATCTGTGGGATCTTTCTGGGGCCATATCTAATCTCCATGGTTAAAATTCAGAGTGTCTATTTACTTTTGCACTTGCTGTCCCTCTAACAAATTTAACCAAAATCAGCTTGCAGGATCAAAAGTTATCAAGACAAGTCAACAGTTCAATGTAAATCAATTATATTTGGAGGGATATAAAAAGGATTATATCTCCCTTCCAGATGCAAGCATTGTTAGGAAATGTTGTTATTGTAGGGACTTCTATCTCTCTACCAAATTTTACTGAAATTGACCTGTGGAATCAAAAGTTATTACGTGTATGTGGATGTGCACTCATGCAGCTGCGTGTGTGCAAACGCACATAAACAGAGGGATTTCATAAGCTTTCTTTCCATTGGAAACCAGGCTACGAAGGTATCTCTTAAATTGCCATTCCAGGTACTGAGATGTTTGGTCGAGAGGAATCAAGATGATGCTAAGTAAACAGGACTGGGGCTCATTACAGAGAGATAGCTGTTATATCCTAAAGTCACAATCATTTACAGCCTATTTATTAAGGACTTCACTTGGGTAGCTGTAGTTGTCATGAATCATAAGACCTCATATTAAAGAAGTAAGTAAACTGCAGACTTCATAGAGATAGGGTAGAATAAAAATAACACAACCTGCCACTAGCAAATCATTGCAGGTAAGCTAAGTGCTTGTTTGCCCACAGGGCTGCCTGCCTGCCACAGAGCATCACTCCCAGGAGTGACTATGTCTTTTGCACAGTGCCAGCCAAAGGACAAAGCCATTCTTGGCAGTGGTGTGTTCATTGGAGAGCAGCATTAAACTCTTGACAACGTGCTCTTCCCCCTTTTATGTGGACTGTTGCTGCTGCTGCTGCTGGCAGGTGATAAAGGTCCTCCCAGGGAAGTCTTATTTTCCCACTGCTTGCAAATCTAAAACATCTATCAATTTATAAAGGTGACTGATATATCCAAAGTTTTCAGGACTTGCTTGATTCATCATCATGGAGGCTACTGAATTCAGAAAGACTGCATTAAAAGTGTAATAATGTGTGAGTGACTCGCTGTTTACAGTTTGGTCTCTTTAACTTTCTAATCTGTGACTGCATGTTACCACACAGCTTGCAAAATTGGTTGCTGATTTAGAATCTGATTTTGGAGCTAACTGTATACCATCAGCCCAAAAACAGATGAGCAGAACTGTTAAAATATTTATGCTCCGCTTCCTAGTAGATGTATTAGTCACTGTTTTACCTTTTCTGTTCATTTTTTACAAATGTTTTAAACCATCTTGTGTTAGTGGTTTACTAGGTTTTGTAGAACTGGTCTAATTACTGGCTTCTACTCAAAACCAGGTAAAACTACTCTTAACTAGTTTATGACTCCCTTTAACCTCTTATGAACTTATAAATCCAAAGATTGCACCATTTATCTCACTCCTGTAAACTTTATTTCCTATGGCTCTTCTTTACATATTTCACTTATTTCTCTTTTCCTTTTATTTTAGTCGATCAAGGTGGAGAAAAGAAACGCAAAAAAGGTGCCTCCTTTCAAACGGTGTCATCGCTTCACAAAGTAATTATTTATGTTTGGTGTGTGTGTGTGTGCGTGTGTGTGTTATTTTATTATTTCAACAATGGAGATCCAGTGTATTCAAAATGAGGAAACTTTATGTGCTGTAGTGGATCCAATCAATCTGAATTATTTGAAATTGAATTCAGTTGTATGATATTGTTTCAATTTCCTGGCTAGAAGCTTTGCAAACAGATTTTTGGGGCAAAGTAGATGTAGAATTTCTTTTACTTAATTGTTGGAGCGTGAATTTGAACTTCACTGTTTATTTACATTCCTGAAACACAACTGCATTGTTTGTGAAAGGCAACCAGGCAGTATCTTCACCGCCAAAATGGACTTTACAGTGGTACAGCCCCACAGTGGTATTGGTGAAATTATAGACAGGGCACAGTGGTGTTTTTTCCCCTTACTTTGTCATCTAAGCTTTCAGAGCTACTGCCAGTGGTTAATTATGGGTTTTATTTTTGCCATTCTAGACTCAACTAAAAACATGTGACTAGAGCTGGAGAAACTTCTATAGACTGCAGTTCAATCAGTAGATAAAACCATCAGACTGAGGAAAGCCATCACAAGGACTGATGCACACAAAGCTTTCAGTCTAAATTATGTCTGCAGTGATACCATTATATCCCACCTTTTAAGAAGTCCTATTTTTCTCTCATTGGATAATAAGTTTACAATAGCATTACCAGCTGATGATTGGTGCATGTAGTACCGTACTCATGTTCTGATGAATCAGCTAATCCTTGTTTTCCCTTTTATCCTCTTTTTAGGAAAATTTAAACAAACTGATGACTAACCTGAGGTCTACAGCTCCTCATTTTGTACGCTGTATTATTCCCAATGAAACTAAAACTCCAGGTAAAGAAAATCCAACATCTTTTTATTCTTTATATCTGTCCATATCTCTTTTTTTCCGTTAACATAATGGCCATTTCTAGAGCATCAGGTCACATTTAAATGCAGCTCATTAACTACCTCATCATATACCGGCAGCCATTTCAAGACATTATTACCACTTCTTCTCATTGATAGGGTAAAGTGGAGGACAAATCCTCGTAGATACATTTTGGTTAATTATTCATGTCTTCTTTCTACAATTTAGGTGTAATGGATCCTTTTCTTGTCCTCCATCAGCTTCGCTGTAATGGTGTCTTGGAAGGAATCCGTATTTGTCGTAAGGGATTTCCAAACAGAGTTCTTTATGCTGACTTTAAACAAAGGTAAGGTGAAGCCAGCTTCAGCTACAGGTCACAATTCTTTTCATTATCCCTTTCCAACCAGAGCCTTTGAACCTTACTCAGTAAAAGTTCTTCCTGTTGTGTGACACTCAAGTTAATTTTCAGTTTAAATAGTCTTGAATTGGAGGGCAGTTTTTGCATTCTGCTCATATACATTATTGTTTACATTTTCATACAAACAGCAAAATGATAACAGATTAGCTTAATCATTATTATTATTATTATAATTATAACCATTTATATAGCTCCAAGGATATACCTGGTGCTTTACAAAGAATAAGATGGACACGGTCCCTGCCCGAGAGCTTACAATCTAAAGGCAGGGGGAGGGGAGACAGGGAAGGGGGAAGAGAGGGAGAGACAAGGGATGCGACATTCACGAGGATGCGGGAACTGAGGTACACGTTCTTGGCTTGGTTGCAGTAAGTTGGAAGTTTACAGATAACAGGTGGGTGATAATCCTGGGTGAGGATGGTTACCAGGAGTTAGGAAGGGCGGAGCAAAAGAGGTGGGTTTTGAGGAGGGACTTAAAGGTGTGGAGGGTGGGGGCAGGGCAGACAAGGGCAGGGAGGGAGTTCCAGGCGTGCGGGGCAGCGAGGGAGAAGGGACTAATGTGGTTGGGGGAGCAGGGGAGGCGTGGGAGGGTAAGGGAGGGGATGGAAGAGGAGCGGAGTGCTTGAGCAGGGGTTCGGAGGGAGATCAGGGCAGAGAGGTAGGGGGGAGGTAGATTGTGAAGGGCTTTGTAGGTGAAGATGAGAAGCTTGTGCAGAATACGCTCAGGAAGAGGGAGCCAGTGAAGAGAGGAGAGGAGAGGCTGCACATGGTCACAGCGACGGGCTAGGTGGATGATCCTGGCAGCAGAATTTTGAACAGAGATGAGGGAAGAAAGGTGAGAGCGGGGAAGGACAGTGAGGAGGAGGTTACAATAATCAAGACATAAGATGACTAGGGCGTGGATGAGAGTTTTGGCAGAGGAGACGGACAGAAAAGGGTGGATCTTCGCAATGTTGTGGAGGGAGAAGTGGCAGGATTTGGCGACTGAGTGAATATAGGGTTTGAAGGTGAGGTGCGAGTCAAAGATGAAGCCCAAATGGTGAGCTTGGGGGACAGGGAGGATGGTGACCCCGTCAATGGCAATTGACAGGGGAGAGGAAGGATTGGGAGGGAAGATAAGGAGTTCAGCTTTAGTCATGTTCAGTTTGAGTTGGCGTTGAGACATCCAGGCGGAGATCTCGGAGACACAGTTGGTGAGACAAGCATGAACAGAGGGGGAGAGGGAAGGAGTGGAGAGATAGAGTTGAGTGTCATCAGCGTATATGTGGTATTGGAACCCGTGGGAGGCAATGAGTTTGCCTAGGAATTGGGTGTAGATAGAGAAGAGGAGAGAGCCAAGGACAGAACCTTGGGGAACCCCGACCGAGAGAGGTAGGAGGAGGAGGGGGAGGAGTTAGGAAGAGATACATTGAAGGAGCGGTCAGAAAGGTAGGAGGAGAACCAGTCGAGGACAGAGTCCCGGAATCCCAGGGAGTGAAGCAATTCAAGCAGGAGCAAGCAGTCAATAGTGTCGAAGGTAGCAGAGAGATCAAGGAGGACGAGAATAGAGTAAAGGCGGTTGGATTTAGCCACAAGAAGATCGTTGTTGATCTTAGCAAGAGCAGTTTCAGTGAAGGGGTGGAAGGGGCGGAAGCCAGATTGGAGGGGGTCAAGGGAGGAGTTGGCAGAGAGGAGGTTGACGCAACGGGAGTAGACAACCCGTTTGAGGAGTTTGGAAGCAAAAGGGAGGAGCGAGACAGGATGGTAATTAGAGGGTTCAGAGGGATCCAGAGTGGGAGACAGTGGCATGTTTAAAAGCAGAGGGGAAGGAGCCGGTAGAGAGGGAGAGGTTGATGATGTGCAGGAGGGGGTGGGGGCGATGGTGGAGGCAATGGAGGTCAGGAGGCAGGGAAGAATAGGGTCCAGGGGGCAAGTGGAGGGGTTGGAGGAGCAGACCAGGGAGAAGATTTCGTCAAGGGAGGCAGGAGAGAAGGAGGACAGGAGAGAGGGGAGGAGGGAGAGGGGAGTAGTAGGGGGAGAGGACTTGGAAGTGATTTCCAGGCGGATCTTGTCAATCTTAGAGGTGAAAAAGAGAGCAAGATCCTGAGCAGAGAGAGAAGAGGGAGGAGGAGGACAAGGGTGTTTGAGAAGGGAGTCAAAGGTGGAAAAGAGGCAGCGAGGCTCCCGGGAGCAGGACTCAATGTGTGAGGCATAGTACTGCTGTCTAGCGAGGGAGATAGCAGAGTTGAGCGATGAGAGGCAGAATTTGAAGTGGAGGAAGTCAGCGTGGTAGTGGGATTTGCGCCAGAGGTGTTCAGCAGCCTGGGTGCAGGAGTGGAGATGTCGAATGGTGGGGGTGAGCCAAGGGCGAGGGTTATGGGAGCGAGCTGGGCAGGAGGAGAGGGGGGCAAGGGAGTCAAGGGTGGAGGTGAGAGAGGAGTTGAAGGTGGAAATGGCAGAATCGGGGGAGAAGGAGAAGACCGAGGGGAGAAGAGGAGAGAGGGAGGAAGCAAAGTCCTGGGGCACAATGGTCTGCAGATCACAGAAGAAACGGGGAGATGGGGAAGAGGAGGGGGAGCAGTGGGAGAGGTTGAAGGAGGCAAGGAAATGGTCAGAGATGGGATGGAGTTCAAAGGAGAGATTGGAGACAGAACAGTTCCTAGAGAACAGGAGATCAAGAGAGTGACCATCAGTGTGGGTGGGGGAGCAAGTCAAGAGGTGGAGATTAAAGGAGGAGGCTAAGGAGAGGAAGCGGGCGAAGCAAGGTTAAGAGGGTGCATCAACATGAATATTGAAGTCACCAAGGATGAGTGCGGAGATGTCGTCAGAGAGGAATAAGGTGAGCCAGGACTCAAACTTAGAGAGAAAGGAGGAGAGGGAGCTGGGAGGGCGGTAGATAACAGCAACACTATGGTGGAGGGGGGAGTAGAGGCGTAAGGAGTGAGTCTCAAAGGAGGGGAAGGAGAGCGAGGGGGGAGGGGTTGAAACTGGCAGGAAGAGGCGAGGAGGAGGCCTACGCCACCACCCCAGCCTTCGGAGCGGGCCTGGTGGGAGGAGGGGTGGCAGGGGTGACAGAGTCAGTGGGGGAGATTCAAGTTTCAGTGAGGGCGAGAAGGTGAAGGGAGCGAGAGAAGAAAAGATCATGGATATAGGGGGCTTTATTAGCATTATCATTAGAAAGCAAATCTGGTAGTGTCTGTGCATGTCTGTAGCTACTAGCTAGTAACACATTACAGCATACCCAGTGTCTAATGAAAGCTAAACAGCTTCCCTGGTTCCCTGGAGTTACTCAAGATTTGTTACATAATCTAATCTAGATTCTAGCCCATTTAGGGTTGTCATACCTCCCCTTTAATCCAAGCCACTTATGAAAAATACATAGTCCAGGGCTGCACTGGAACCAGTGCAGCCCTGGACCATGTATTTTTCATAAGTGGTCTGGATTAAAGGGGAGGTATGGCAACCCTAAGCCCATTTTTCATCTGCTATTAACAGGTATCGAATTCTGAACCCGTCTGCAATTCCAGAAGACAAGTTTGTGGACAGCAGAAAAGCTGCTGAAAAATTACTAGGCTCTTTGGATATAGAACATAGCCAGTATCGTTTTGGACACACAAAGGTACTTCTAAAGTCATGTGATTCCTCCGCAAAAGAAGAGACAGAGTCAGGATTAGAACTGGGATAAAATTTCATTTCATATTTGACCAATTATAGAATTGGGTTCAGTTTTTGCTTGAGATTGAAAATACCAAAACTTCAAATATTGAATTTTTTATTTTCATAGTTGACCTGCTCTAACCAGATGTGAATTTTGCTTGGGTCCATATGTTTTTACATATGGTTTCATAGAAAAGAGATGAAAGACACGGCCTAAAAAATAGAAAACTCAGCTGCAATGTAGTGTGCCACCATAAATATTGTTGTTCAGTCAAAAAAAGCTTGATCCAAAATATTCTTGGCTTTCAAAAATCCTTCCTAATGACAGCTTATTTACAGTCAAAGCAAAGTGCAGCTGTCTTAGGCTAGCAGTGCTTTTCTGTTATGAAGATGCTTACTTGGGAACTAGATTAAACATTACGAATTCTTTTCATGTCCATCATCACACAGTTCTAAGGCTGTTTTTAGACGAGCGCGCGACCCGCTCACGCATGGTTTTAAAAATACCGCAAGGCGGGATTACATGAGACGCCGCCGGGGATCATGTGCATGGGAGGGGGACGCGCATTCTTTTCCAGCCGCGAATTGACCGAGTCGGCAATTGAAGTAGGTAATTAGCGGCTGGAAAAGAATGCGCGTCCCCCTCCCATGCGCGTGATCCCTGGCGGCGTCTCGTGTAATCCCGTGTCGCAGTATTTTTGAAACCAAGCGCGAGCAGGTCGCACGCTCATCTAAAAACGGCCTAAGATGGTTACAAATTACAGATATTATCAATCTGAGTAGGGTTGAAACTAATGACTTGGCTATTAGTAAAATTTCTTATTAGCACAGGAGCTAACAGGAAACTGGATGTTACATTGCACTTTCTGCTAGAAAACATACCCATTACTCACATTGGGTGCTTTTAGCACCTATGCCTCTGCTCCGCCTCACACCCGAGTGGCCCGTCTGTGTAAAGGTGGGCCGTCAGATGTACAAGCAGAACAGAGGCAGGGCAGGTGCTGCCTGCTCTGGGGCAGCTCCACTGGTGGTGCTCGGAACATCCCAGCGGAGTGGGCTGCCCAAACCGGGGAAACAGGCTGGAGGCAGAGCAGTTGTCAGTCTACTCGGCAGGTGGCTGCTGCAGCTCTGCTCCCAGCCGGAGGTTGCCCCAGGCAATGCCACAGAGCTGTGGGCGGTAGCCTAGAGTGGCAGTCGATCCACCTGCAGCTCTATGGTGTGGGGGTGGAGGGCGCTGTATGGGTGGATTGTAGGTTGCGGCAGCCACTGGGTTAATTTAAAATAGACCCAGGCGTGGCGGCAAGTTGGCAGACGTGGGGGTGCACCCCCAAACTTGCTCCAGGGTAAAGCACCCCTGCGTCCATCTAAAGATACCCATTGTGGCTGAACTGATACTAATAATGGATTACAAGCGAGCGAGAATGGTACCTTGTTCAGACCTGTTTTCTAAACTGCGGTTGAGCTTTGTATTTCTCCAGAGCAAGCTTCAACCATGATTTGTGAAACAGGAATAGAGTTTTAGCATAACCATGACTGCAGTTAAAATGGTGTTCACACTTCATCAGATAGTACTCACTTTCAGCAGTAAGCAGATTTCCAAGTGCAGATAAAGCTTATATTACAATGGCAGGTGGTGTCTCAGAGGATTGAAGTAGAAACTCCTTTATTTAGACATCTTTAATCTGGATTCTTCCTTATTCTGGTATGTAGCACCCTTATGCTACAACTCACTGTTTTGCTTTTACAGTAGAACCTTGTCATCTGGACATCTTTCCAATCTGCACAAAAAGCATCTCCCCTAAGGTGTCCAGTTAAGGGGGAAGAAAGGGATCTACACTTGTAAGAAAATAAAAAACCTTAGACGCAAAACAGCTTGGATGATTCCAAACCTTGTTATACCATAGATGAGGCACGATAGGGTTGCTGACATCCCCTCTTTCCGTACACAGTGTAAGACCTGGCTGTTCTGCCAGGCCTTTACCGAGGGAAATGGGTTGGGTTAGGGAGGGTTTAGGTATGGGTTGTTTTAATCTGGGGATTTTAGGCTGTGTTAACTGTTTTTTAGTTATTATATATTTTTTAATGTTGTTAGCCGCCCCGAGATGCTTATAGCAGGAGGGGGCGGCATGTAAATGTTAATTATAAATAAATAAAACAAATCTCTGACGCAGGCCGGTGTGAATTACAAGCATCGTCCTGCATCCTCCCCAGCAATTTTGCAATATGAATAATACTATTGCATCACAATACTGTTGTGATGAAGACTGACTTCCGCTGCTCCACATTTTACAGTAAAAGGATTATTCTGGGATGGCGTCTGAATAACCGTCTATGTTTTAGGTGTTCTTTAAGGCTGGTCTTCTGGGCCATTTGGAAGAAATGAGAGATTTAAGACTAGCCAAGATTTTAACATTGATCCAAGCTAGAGCACGAGGCAGACTGATGCGCATTGAGTTCCAGAAGATCATGGAGAGAAGGTACCATAGAGATTTTGACTGCAATTCACAAATAGCTTACTCTGGAGTATTTATTATTTATTTAGATTTGTATTCCTGGGGTGTTCCCCAAGCCTGGCATTCCCAAAGGATAATCAGCCAGGAAGGCCAACCCCATCCCCTCCCGTATATCTCTCACACATGAGAGTCCCTGCCCTGTACCAACTTATTTACTTTTGGTTGGTTTTTTTATTTGTTTTTTAAAAAACAACCCAGGGATGCTCTTCTTGTAATCCAGTGGAACATTCGAGCTTTCATGGCTGTGAAGAACTGGCCCTGGATGAAGCTTTTCTTTAAGATCAAACCCCTCCTGAAGTCTGCCGAAACTGAAAAGGAGATGGCCAACATGAAGGAAGAGTTCTTGAAACTGAAGGAGGCCTTGGAAAAATCAGAAGCCAGGAGGAAGGAACTTGAAGAAAAGCAGGTCTCTCTGGTTCAGGAGAAGAATGACCTGTTCCTTCAGCTGCAGGCAGTGAGTGGGGAAAAGCTTTTCATTCATGCATTTGATGTTCTTCTGAACACAACCCACCCCAAACAACAAAGGGGGGAGCTTGCAGGGCAGTAGAGACTAGACCCACCCCTTGGGGCCTGGTACTCACCAGTGCAAACTCTCTCCTTTTTTTCCCCCTTCTCTCTGCTACCAGGTTTTGCTTTCTGCCCAACTAAGAATCTCGCCACTCAAAGCAGCATGGTGATGCCATTATCCCTTTCCTTCTTTCACTGCTGAGCCCCAAGGAGCGTTCAGCAGCAGGGAGGAGGAGTGAAGGAAGGGGAGGGGGACCGGCAGCACTGACAAAAAAGCCCCCTGTGGTCCTTCTAAGGATGCCAGTAATGAGAAGTTATAAACAAAGGAATTGCCAACCAACCCGGCAGCTTGAGAAATGCTTATTAATGTTAATCTCAAGAAAATAGATAAAACGAGGAGCTAGTGTTGTTTGGAAGGATTAGGGATGGAAGGCAGGAGAGCATGCATTCCAGTATTGGCTTGTTACTGATTCTCTGTGGCCTTGGGTAAGTTGCTTTTTCTCCCCATGTCTGGCTTTTAAAAATATATATCTTGCAGTGATTAGTAGATTTTTTTTTCCTGTTCAAAGAAGAGCTAGAGAAGAATTTACTAAAGTTTTTCAAAGTTTATAGGAAAATAAATCTTTTTCTTTTATCTTGTCTCATAGCACAAGAATAAGTAACCTGGCCAACTTAAACAAGGGTTAGATATAGGTATTACTGCCACGCACTCCCCACTCATGGTGTTGTTCAAGGACATTGTGGGCCCGCTGTATGTGGGCATGCTAATGTGCGCATACGTATTTGTCTCCCATTGTATTTGTCTCCCATTGTCAGATACAAAAGTGGGTCGGGACAGTTCTGAGTTGAGGATTTTATGTGAGGAGCTCATAGGAAACCTGTTCCTGGAATTATTAGGGTGTCCAGCAGTGCTGATTCGACTTCATGCAAATGAAAAATAGGAATATGTTTGCTAAACGGAAAAGAATAGAGCTAACTCCCAGCCTCTAAACATAGTCTCCGTACCTTGACAGGAGCAAGATACTCTGGCAGATGCAGAAGAACGATGTGACTTGCTGATTAAATCCAAGATCCAGATGGAAGCCAAAATCAAAGAGCTGACAGAACGGGTAGAAGATGAAGAGGAAATGAATTCGGAGTTGACTTCCAAGAAGAGAAAGCTGGAGGATGAGTGCTCTGAACTGAAGAAAGACATTGATGACCTTGAGATAACACTGGCAAAAGTAGAGAAAGAAAAACATGCTACTGAGAATAAGGTATCTTGAATCGTTCACCATAGCGGTTTTAGATCTACAGCAGGAGCTTCTAAACTTTTGCTAGATGGAATTTGCATACTACTTAGGCCATCCTGCCAAAACATACACAGTTAATTAATTTTACGAAGCTTAGTGAAGTTTAAGCTTTATGAAGCTTATTCATCATTTTAGTTAATTTTACCTCTTTGAGAATGACCCCTAAGGCCACTTTTATACGAGGCACTGAAAAGCGCCTCTTTTAAAAGCAGCCTGAGTCTCAGGTTTTCCACATGTGTGGTTCTACCATTAAGAAACCAAACAATCTCACTTCATTTTTCAGTAAGTAACCCATCCTAACCCTGCGTTCTTCACACTTCTTCTCCTATCAAGTCGAAGTTTGTCTCCTACTTCTCCCAAGGAGAGTGACGAGAGCCCCACATAGTGAAATAGAAAACTTGTTGCAATTTGAAGGCAGAGGTGTCCATAACAAAAGCTGCTTAGGGAATTAACACTAATTGACTCCCTTGTCCGCAGTTTCCACAGAAAACCCAACAAAACTGAGTAAGGTTTGGAATGCGAACTCCCTTTTCTTCATCATCCTTCCATCTTCTTACAAGTCTGATGTTAAACTGTGGGCAAAAATATCCCCCTCTGGATGAGTTAGTACAACTTACTCCACAATCCCACCATGCTGAGCAGTTTTTTCAGGCCATGATGCAAAAATTGTCTGCTGAAATGATGGTTTCAAGCACATCTGTCATTCACTGCCATTGCATTTGTTCTACCACACAGGTCAAAAATCTGACAGAAGAAATGGCATCTCTCGATGAGACCATCAGCAAGCTTACTAAAGAGAAGAAATCCTTGCAGGAAGCTCACCAGCAGGCTTTGGATGACCTGCAGGCAGAGGAGGACAAGGTCAATACATTGAGCAAAGCTAAAGGAAAACTAGAACAGCAAGTTGATGACGTGAGTTTGCTCTTTTCTTCATTTTACCTCATTCTTATTTGTCCATCACTTATTATTATTATTATTATTATTATTATTAACAAACATTTATATAGCGCCAGCAGTGTACCTGGCACTTTACAAAGTAATAAAATAGACACGGTCCCTGCCCCTAGGGCTTACAATCTGAGAGACAGGAGCTGGGGGAGAGACTTAGGAAGGGGAACAGAGGGAGAGACAAGGGGTCTAACATTCATGAAGATGCGAGGTCTCAAGTGCACGTACTTGGCTTGGTTACGATGAGAATGACAGCAGGCAGGTCCATGTTGCAAGGATAAGGGTAAACCGATCGTAGGTATAGGAATAGTGGCTCAGCAGGATAAAGAGTCAGACAGAGCAGAGCGAAAGAGGTGAGTTTTAAGGAGAGATTTGAAGGTATGAAGGGAGGGGGCAAGGCGGATGTGGACAGGGAGGGAGTTCCAGGCATGGGGGGCAGCAAGTGAGAAGGGACGAAGGCGCTTAGGGGAGCAGGGAAGGCATGGAAGGGTGAGAGAAGGGACAGAGGAGGAGCGAAGTGCACGGGCTGGAGTATGGAGGGCGATAAGTGCAGAGAGGTAGGGGGGAGCAAGGTTGTGAAGAGCTTTATAGGTGAAGACTAGGAGCTTGTGCAGGATTCGTTCAGGAAGGGGAAGCCAGTGAAGCGAAGAGAGGAGGGGCTGCACATGGTCGAAGCGACTGGCGAGGTAGATGACCCTGGCAGCAGAGTTTTGGACAGAGATGAGGGGAGAAAGGTGAGACCGGGGAAGGCCAGTGAGAAGGAGGTTACAGTAATCGAGGCGAGAGATGACCAGAGCATGAACAAGAGTTTTGGCAGACGAGACAGAGAGAAAAGGGCGAATCTTAGCAATGTTATGGAGGGAGAAGCGACAGGATTTAGCAACAGAGTCAATGTAGGGTTTAAAAGAAAGGGGTGAGTCAAAGATGAAGCCTAGGCTACGGGCTTGGGGGACAGGCAGGATGGTGACTCCATCAATAGTTATTGACAGTGAGGAAGGAGAGGAAGGATGAGGGGGGAAGATAAGGAGTTCAGTTTTAGCCATGTTGAGTTTGAGTTGACGTTGAGACATCCAGGTAGAGATGTCAGAGAGACAGTTGATGAGACGAGCTTGAACAGAGGGAGAGAGAGAGGGAGTAGAGAGATAGAGTTGAGTGTCATCAGCATAGAGGTGGTATTGGAAGCCATGGGAGGCAATGAGTTTGCCTAAGGATGAGGTATAGATCGAGAAGAGGAGAGGGCCAAGAACAGAGCCTTGAGGAACACCAACTGAGAGGGGGAAGGAGGAGGAGGCGGAGTTGGAGAGAGACACATTAAAGGAGCGGTCAGAGAGGTAGGAGGAGAACCAGTTATGGACAGAGCCACAAAAGCCAAGGGAGTGAAGGGAATCCAGCAAGAGTGAGTGGTCAACAGTATCGAAGGCAGCAGAGAGATCAAGGAGGACAAGAATGGAATAGAGATGTTTAGATTTAGCCACCAGAAGATCGTTGGTGATCTTAGCGAGAGCAGTTTCAGTAGAGCAGTTTCACTTATAAAATTTATTTATAAAAATAAATAAATAAATAAATAAATAACTTATACGCTTTGTTAATCTGGGAAGCTTGGAGGGACATTTTCCCTTTTTTTGTCTCTTTGAGAATAAACTATACCATCTTGGGTGTTCAGACACCAGCTGAAAGGCAGAGAATATCATAAAAGTGGTATTGTAATTTATAGTTAAACTGTCAAAGGGAATTCAATAATAGGAAATTCACATTCTTATTCCTGCTGCCACTGCTTTAAAGTTGAACAAAGCTTTGAGAGGAATAGAGTAGGCTGTAATCCTGGCAAACACAGGCAAGCAGTATAAAGTAGACCTTATACCTTATTATCCTAGCACATATTGTCAATGCTGACAGTTGACTGCTAGAAGGCAAAAATGAAACACAGGGCATCATGCTTGTTTTTTTCTCTGCGTATCATAAGTGCTGCTGGCTTCTGTGACCCCTAACTGTGCCTGAAGTGGTCAATGGCTAGTTTTTCCAATTCTGCAGCTTGAGGGGGCACTCGAGCAAGAGAAGAAAGTGAGGATGGACCTGGAAAGGGCCAAACGCAAACTAGAAGGAGACCTGAAGCTGACCCAGGAGAGCTTGATGGATTTGGAGAATGATAAACAACAGCTGGATGAAAAGTTAAAGAAGTAAGATACATAATAACAGAGGAATAAAGGAAGTGCTATCCCATACTCATTATGCTTCTCTGACACTGGCCACATTCTAATGCTTTGGGGAAAGTGGAATGGCCCTAATGTATAACACTGAATAATATGGGAAGGGAGATGTCTTTCTTTGTCCTGAAGCTTATTGTTCCACTTCTGCATTTTAGAAATATGTGTAGCTGACCAGAAGAAAAGGCTTAAAGACATCTAAGAAAGAAGTCTACCCCAATGAACCCTAGAGCCTACAGTTAAAGGACCTGAGCCCTTTTAAATGGACTTTCTCACCAAGTTTAAAATGGGATTTTATCTTTGCACACACTCCACAACCCTTTATGAATAAGAGAGTTCCCATCTATGGTATATGTTAAAGACCTAGCAAGCCCTGATGTGGACAAGATGAGGAAAATTTGACTATAGTAAAATATAAAAGTACATACAAGGCCTTAACCTTCTAGAAAATACTGCTTAGAGCAGAGGGACACTTTGAAAACTAGTACAAGTTCCTCAAGTCAGATAAGAGTTGTGGGCAGGTGATAATGGACTGAGCTCAACCTGGAGGGAGGAAGGGAAGAATTCAGATCATGGATCTATGCCATCAAGCCACCCCCTCTCCTGAGCACATGCCCTCATCTCCACACTCTTTCCCCAAGCTCATTCTTTCAGTCCTTGATGGTAGGGACTGGAGCCACAGGCCAGATTCAGGAAATGGAAAGGGGTCAAATGGAAATGAGTTTTGGCCCACAGACCAGAGATTCACCAACCCAACCCTGGCTTAGAGAGATGGCTGGGTTTTCAGTTATACACTCCTGAATGCTGGTTCTTCAGCAGTATTATAGCAGCAACATTTTTGCCACTAAATCTCCTATGAGGTGAGTCTGCCATTGCAAGCTTCGGAACTCAAAGCTACATATGTTAACCATCAAACTTTACTTTAGATCAGTCATTCCCAAACATTTTGGACCAACAGATTACAGAGGTTCAGACTATTTCTGACCCTCAGAAGTCCTCATGGGTCACTAGGTGGCTGCCCAAGGTAAGTACTGGGAACACAGGGAAGAACAGGGTGGAGTCATAGCAGGATCAGGGCCAAAGGGTGAGGGTCCAGGTGAGTCAGTGCAGGATCAAGTGAGGCTTCAGGAAAGTAAGTGCAGGGTTGGGTGCAGGGGTCTCAGGAACGGGCAGGGGACTGACATGTGGACCACGGGCCAGGACGGATGGACAGGCAGACATGGGCACAAGGTGGACTCACAGGTAGTTGTGGAGTGGGCTCACAGGCAGTTGTGGAACAAGAATCATAGCAGAGACACAAAACAGGAACATGGACAGGCAGACAGGCATGGGCAGAAAGACCAGTTTCAAGGCAGTGGCAGAAGGACCAATATCCAAACACAGAGTCAAACAAGCAGGGCACAGTTGGTCCAAAACACACACTGGGTCCAAGACAAAGCAGAGATGGTCGAAGGGCACATTGAGGAGAGCGGACAGGAACCAGGAAGGAGATATATGATCCACCCAGCTTTCTGTGGCTGCAAACCTGCCTTTTATATGGTAGGCAGCTGGGGGCTATGGAGTAATGCTGAGGAGAGATATGACCTGACCAGCACTGGGGAAGGTCTTCAGAGTCAGCCCTGGGCAGTGACCAGAGTGAGACAGTAGTGCTGTGGAGCCAGCTACCACCAGGGCCCCAAGGGCACTGGGTCACGCACCAGTTTTTACAGCAGATGGTTTTGGCCATTGCCAACTCTGTGACCATCTGCAGCCAGAAGCATAGGCACATTTCAGCTGCCTCCTCCCTGCAAGAGATGGTCACAGCACTGGTGAAGGCTGGAGCTTGCTTTTCTGTATCCACAGACCACTTGCCATGGTCTCAAATGCCACCAGTTGTCTGTGGACCACACTTGGAGAGAGACTGCTTGAGACAAACTTTACTTGGGCTTTTGGGGTGACCCAGATTTAAACAGAGAACACTTTTTCCTCCATAGGAAGGAATTTGAGGTGAATCAGCTGAATTCCAAGATTGAGGATGAACAAGCCATAGTGATGCAGCTCCAAAAGAAGATAAAGGAGCTTCAGGTATGTTTGCCTTCTCTCCTTCTGGTGGTAGAGATTTTATGCTGCTATAGTGCCCAGAGGGTCCAGCATGGAGCTAACCTGCTAAAGTGTTTCTCGTACTCTGCAACTTCAAGTCATTAGGGTTTATATAAGCTTGCTTTTGATCTTATACACTCAGTCTATGATTCCCTAATATACACAGGAGTGAATTAATGAGGTGTACGTATGTAACTGTACATATGTGTAAGTGCAATAATACGTTACCTAGACAAAAAACCTTTGGTTTAAGAAGCTTGTTAAGGCAGCATTACAAATTATACTCAAATGTTAACATGACAGTAAATTGTATGTTAAGGCAACTTTATTAAATATCAGACCAATCTATACATTTTCCCCTCTTATTCATTAATTTAAAAAAGTTATGACAACTGAAATTAAGCTGTGTGGTATGGTGACTGAACAATACTTATACATGATGAGGAATGTATACAGTTTAATTTCAGTTAGGTCATAATTATTTTTATTAATGAATAAGAAAAGAAAAATGTATAGATTGGTCTGATATTTAATAAAGTTGCCTTAACATACAATTTACTGTCATGTTAATGTTTGAGTATAATTGTAATGCCACCTTAACAAGCTTCCTAAACCAAAGGTTTTTTTCCTAGGTAATTTGCCCTTCTTTTGAAACTTAATAGTTTTGTTAATACATAAGCTGGCCCCAGACACAAGAACACTGCAGGTGCACACAGACGCTCATCCATCCCCCCACATCCTTCCTCTCCCTCTTCCCTGTTGATCCTCATTGATGGGGTCACTATCCTTCCTGTCCCCAACCCCGTAGCGTAGGCTTCATCTTTGACTCACCCCTTTCTTTTAAACCCTACATTGACTCTGTTGTCAAATCCTGTCGCTTCTCCCTCCATAACATTGCTAAGATTCACCCTTTTCTCTCTGTCTCCTCTGCCAAAACCCTTGTTCATGCCCTGGTCATCTCTCGCCTTGATTACTGTAACCTCCTTCTCACTGGCCTCCCCCGCTCTCACCTTTTTCCTCTTATCTCCATCCAAAACTCTGTTGTCAGG
>QEPC01015351.1:1342980-1365802 GCA_003113815.1 Sphenodon punctatus | reverse complement strand
CACTTTTTACATCTCTCCATTGTGAAAACTGCCCATTTAGTCCTACCTTTTGCTTTCTATCTTTTAACCAGTTTCTGATCCATAGTAAGACACTATCTCCTATCCCATGACTTTTTAATTTTCTCAAGAGTCTCTCATGAGGGACCTTATCAAATGCTCTCATCTCACACATTCAAATTGATCACACACACACCCATCCATACACACTACACACACATGCTCTCACCTCACACACATTCAAATTGATCAGTCATGCACACTAGATCAGGGGCGTAGCTAAGGTGCAATGGGCCCCTGGCCAAGAAGTCAAAATGGGTCCCCCTCTTTGTGTCCCACCAGTGGGCCTAGGGGTGCCACCCAGCTCGGCAGGTCTGGGGGGCACTGCTATCAAACACACAAGACACCCAAAATGCAGTCAGCCTATTATGCGCATTATGCCATGAAAAGAGAAATATATATAACCAGTTCAGTTGTGCCCCCATAATCAATTCATGCTGCCCCCACCTCATAACCAGTTCATTTGCACCCCCTGCCTCCCATATAATCAATTCACACTGCCCCCCACCCATAACCATTTCATTTGCGCCTCCGGGGCAGCGTGAATTGATTATATGGGGGTGCAAATTAACTGATTATGGGGTGCAGGTTTAAAGTCACTATTCCTGTTAGCAATAACTTCATTAAGAAGAGTTAGTGAAATAGGAGCCATAATAATCTCAGACCCATATCTGCAGATTTTCCAAGATAGAATAGATATTGCTTTACATCCTAAATTCCTACCTAAGATACTATAAGTAAGACAGCTGTGAGAATGTGGCCTTTTTTACATGGGCCTCTCCCACCCATGAACACGCAGATTTCTGCGTGTTCATGAGTGTGGGAGTCCTGTGTGAATGACGCAACGTGCGCACCTACAGTGAGTTGGGGGTGGTGCGCACACCCACCTAACACACATCCCCACTCAGCCTGCATCTTGTCTCCACACACGGAGCAACTGGGAAAAACAGGAGTTGCTCCATAGGTGCGGCGGGTGAGTGGGGATGCATGTGCAGCCATGTGCACGCCCCGCCCATGCTCCAGTGAGCCCACATACCCACCACCCAGCGGAGCCATGTAAAAACAGCCTGTGAGGAGCCACTTGAAGAAGAACAGAAGATTGTTGCCTTGTAAACAAGGTTCTTCGAGATGGCTTAGAACATTCTCACAACACCCACCCTTCCAGCCTCGCATGGAATTTTTTTATATCTCTAGAAAGTGTTGGAAGAAACTGTCATTCTGAGGGGGCAGGAGAGTGCTTTTTATAGTAGAGGAGCTCGAGACCATCACGTTGTGTATTATTTGAATAGGGTGAGCATGCACAACCCAGTTGTGAGAATGTTAGGAGCCATCTTGAAGAACCTTCTTTACAAGGCAACAACCTTCTGATCACTCACATGGGGAGGAGTTGTTTGTAAACAAACAGCTTTATCTCCCAGTCCAATAGGTTTCCTGGCGTTCTGCTGCTGCTGCTGCTGCTGCTGCTGCTGCTGCAGCAGCAGCACTACTAGCAGGCAGAGGCAGTGAGGGATGGGGACCCCCCACCTTCAGCCCCCACCCCACCCCTGGACTTCCTTTCATTGTTTGTAATCACAGAACACATGTGTTGCTGGAGGAAAGCTAGAATGGTCACCAACTGGAAGTTTTGCTCTACTGACTCCCATTGAACAGCATAGGCACTGTTCAATTAGAGTTTGCTACCGCCTTAACTATAGGGCCACAACTGTGGCCCTATAATATAATAGGTGTGTGCATGTACATACTGTATGTAACTGAGTCATGTTGGTCCCAAATGTGAGAGATGCAGGCAAAGTAGCTCGTTGGGCCAACTACTCCTTCTCCATGTAAGTGAGGTCAGAGTGGACCCCTTGGCAGGAGAAGCAGATAAGTAGGGGGAGGGGAAGAGTTCACTCGTAGACATGCATTAATGGTGCCAGCGATCAGAAATAACCAGTACAGTGTAGTGGCATTTCTCTGGAGATATACGTTTGTTTTCCAGAGTCCTAGTTTTCATTTTTTAAAAGCCATCACTAGGTGTTCTGGTGTGAAGAAAACCTCAGAAATGTGAGGAAAGTGTAACTGATGTGGTGATGTCTATGGGAGCTTGCGGGGAGCCTATAACAGTGGTTCTGAAAGGCATTGCTTCCCTGCTCAGCTCAAGGAGGTGTTCACATTGCCCACTGACATGGTGACATGGTGATTTATTTCATTCTTCATGTGAGATAAGGAATGGAGGGTGACAGATCTGCACAATTTACAGAGGTCAACATCCACTTCAGCATTGGCGCAAACCCAGTGCTGCCTCCTCTGTAAGTGGAATTGGGGGTTGGAGGATTAGTTACAGGTCAGGATGGGTACCCCAGCTCCCAGCTCAGCAGCAACTCCGGGACCAGCAGAAAAGTTGACACGCTTTCCTGCAGTGTAGGTGTCATGGCTACTGCCAGCAGCTCTGCTGCTGTATCTCACCCTTCTCCCTCGCTGCCCCCCATGCCTCCCTCCGTGCCCACATCCACCTTGCCCCCTCCCTCCGCTCCTTCAAATCCCTCCTCAAGACCCACTTTTTCCTTGCCGCCTTTCCCAATGCCTGCTAGTCGTTCCCATATACCTACTGTCTGCCCTCCTCGGCAGATTGCTGTAACCAACCTGATTGTAACCAAACTAAGCACACGCACCTGAGACTTCACATCCACTTGAACGTTTTTTAGTCTTCTCCCCTGTCTCTTCCACTGTCCCCTCTCCCTGTCTCCCCCTCCTTGTCTTTTAGATTGTAAGCCACAGGCAGGGACCACGTCTATTTCTATGCTTTGTACAGCACCAGGTCATGTCTGGTGCTATATAAATGCTTATAATAATAATAATAATAATAATGAAGCAGCAGCAGCAGCAGCAGCAGCAGCAGCAAATGAGCATCAAAAGATAGAAACTAGAGAGAAGAAGGGGAACAAGAGCACAAGTCCTAATGCAGCAGGACAGTGAGACCCCCAGCTGGGAGAAATGAGAGGGGTCCAATCTGGAGTGGAGTCCAGTCAGCACCTGCTGACCTTATTGGCAGTTAAATCTGTCACTGGGGCGAGAAACAACAAGAAAGCAGTTGAGTTTCAGAGGGCACACAGCCTGGATTTCATTCTCATGGAGCCTCTAGAAGATGTGACTCACAGTGTCCTGGGTTTCAGGCTTCCAGAATCTTGTCTGCTGGCAAAAGGACAGTCTGTCCCTTACAGGAAGGTGATGTGAACTGCAATGATTCATTATCACTGACAGACGCAAAGCTGAGAGTCCATCCCAGACTGGAAACAGACCCCCTTGGCTGCTGAGCCATGGAAGCCCCATGACCCTCCTTTGTTCGGCAGCTGCCATGGTGGCTCCTTGTTCCTCTCTGGAGGGTGCAGGGTGCTGTTTCAATATTTCTGCAAATGACTTCTTCCCAGGGGCCAACTTTCTGACTAATCAACCTTGACGGTTCTGGTTCAGAGTGCTGAAGAAAGGGGCAGTTTTGTGGAGATAGGAGTTGGAGAACACTTAAAGCACACTGACTAGGAGGAGAAAGGGGTGAGGGGGCTTCCGACAGTGTAGGGGATGATCCTTCATCTCCCTTTCAAATATGTTTCTTTTCTACAACAGTAACTATCCAGGCTCATAAATCTTGCAGAATACTTGTTATAGGGTCCTATTCAATGGTTTGAATAGGTAACTATAAGTCATGACTCCAGAGAGCCTGTTCCTGGCTCTGGCAGTGAATTACAGTCCTTTCCTGGGTGACGTTTTGCCACAAACACGTAACCCTAGCATCCCTGGCGGCAGTAATATGTACCTCTAAGAGCTGTTGTGAGTTAGTCATTTGTAAAGTGCTTTGAGACCTCTGACAGAAGGTACCATGCATTTTAAGGGTGCTATGTATGTACATTTTGTTGTTTGATAGGCCCGTATAGAGGAGCTTGAAGAAGAGCTGGAAGCAGAACGAGCTGCTCGAGCTAAGGTCGAAAAGCAGAGATCAGATCTGGCTCGAGAGCTGGAGGAGCTGAGTGAGCGACTGGAGGAGGCTGGGGGAGCCACAGCAGCCCAGCTGGAGATGAACAAGAAGAGGGAGGCCGAGTTCCTGAAGCTGCGACGGGATCTCGAGGAGGCCACACTGCACTACGAAGCCACCGCTGCCACTCTCCGGAAGAAGCATGCAGACAGCATGGCGGAGCTGGGCGAGCAAGTGGACAACCTGCAGCGGGTCAAGCAGAAGCTGGAGAAAGAGAAAAGTGAGCTGAAGATGGAGGCGGATGACTTATCATCCAACCTGGAGCAGCTGGTTAAAGGGAAGGTAAGGTTTCTGTAACTCCTTGGTGGAGGTAACAAAGGCTGGGTGGGGATCTGGAGATTTTCACATCTGGGTCAATCCAGCATAGATTGGTTGCCATCAACTGAGGGTTGTTCAATGGCTTGTGTAAAATAAACTTAGTAGTCTCGACCTCGTGACTGACAGATATGCACTCATCACAAAATAACTGATCCCTCCTGTTGACCACAACTGATCCCTCCTGTTTCTCTCAGCATGTGTTCCAAGAACTGAATGGTGATAGAGATTGAGGGTGAAATCAAATGAGATGATAGCCCACGTTCCTGCATGCTGGTCTATTAGGCATCCACCACGTGGGGTCTCCATATGGTCACCACAGAGCCACCACTCACGGCAGAATCCAAGGACATCGCAGGTCCACCATGTGGGACAATCAGGGCTAATGAGTGCCCCATGTCCATGTCTCATCAGTTAGGTTTGCCCATAGCCTCGTCCAGATCCACCAGCACATAGAGTCCCACCTAGCGCGCCTGGCCAGCTGAGAGGTGGGAGCGATAGCAATCTCCCTCCGGCCGCAACTGCCTCTCAGCTGAGAGGCACGCTAGAGAACTCCCTCCCCCTGCAGTCTCCCTCTCCGCCTCTCAGCTGAGAGTCAAGCTAGAGATCTCCCTCCCGCACACCCTTTCAGCTGAGAGGTGGGGAGGGAGACTGGGGGGGGGATAGGAGGGAGTTCTCTAGTACACCTCTCAACTGAGAGGCGGCTGCGGAAAGGAATATCACTAGCGTCACTGGTGGAAGCTGCCGCAATCACATGAGGAAGCACACTGAACAAGGTCCCCAGAGGGCTATCCTCTCATTTGAGTCTAGCCTGAATTATTACTTCATCTCAATAAGAGATTCCTACAGGTTTTGATGCGCATTGGCGCAAAAGTGCGGCATGGTATTTTACATTGCTTCTGCTGCTGCTGTTCCTTCCTGTAGATAAATAGTGGCTTTAGTCTTGTGGGTGGTTACACCTGGTATCTTTTACTTCTCTTAACAGAAAGAATAGAGGATAGAAATGTTTTCTGAGCTATGAGTTTTAGAAAACTTCCATCACACTTGATTTCTGATAAATTATATAGGGCATAACAGTAAATAGTCTTCACTAGGGGTATTTAACTTTTCCCCTATTCCTGGCAGGCTGTTAGGAAACCTGTGTTTAAGATTTTCAGATATGTAATTTCCATTTAAATCAATGCAAGTCCTTCCCACCACAATAATTCAGTTCAGAATTCAGAGCTAACATTAAAGAATAACTGCTTCCCTTTCATCTGGCTACCACCTTGTAGAAGCTTTATTTTTTTCTTAAATGTCTAATAAAAAAATTCCTTGGGAGATTGTTTCTTCTGGGCCACCCTATAATTTCAAAGTCAAAACCTATGATCCTTATTGAAGATTACAAGGGCAAGTTGATGTAAAGCAATAGTATAATGAGTAAGACTTGCAAACCACAGAAGACTAATAGAAAATAAGCTCCTTAGTTTAAAGTCTAGTACAAACAAATTGTGCTACTGTTCTCATTCTAAAACTTATTCTCCAGAGGTTTTACCCTCTGCCTTGCAAAATACTGGCTGCCGAGGTCAAATATATTAATAGCACTTTTCATTGCTTTCACTGATTGTATTAAGGTCCACACAAGGTGATTATGTACCTGTCTGAGTGCACCTTTTCTTCCCACATCATTAGGCGAATTCAGAGAAGCTCTGTCGCACTTACGAGGACCACCTGAATGAGGCCAAAACTAAACTGGATGAGATGACCCGTCTGGTGAATGACCTCAATGCCCAAAAGGGGAGGCTACAAACTGAGAATGGTAGGTATTAACCATGCAGCATCAGTAGGCATGCTTTGTTTTAGTTCAGAGATGTGCTTGATCTCATAGGGAGGTAATATAATACCCAGTAGAACTGTGACAAGCAGATATTAGAGGTTATATAATAGTTTATGCCTGAGTCTAGGGTACTAAAGAGACTGGCAGCCAGTCAGACCTCTCAGCAGATGGCTGAAGTTTGCAGGGAAATAATAAGAGGCAACAGGAGATGTGAATTCTGCGCCATGCACTCTCTTATCTTTCAGTGGGCTTGGAAAGATGCGCAATTAGCAGCTTGTGTATATTTTGGCAGGTGAATTCTCAAGACAGATGGAAGAGAAAGAGTCACTTATCAACCAGCTTTCCAGAGGGAAGTTGTCTTTCACGCAACATGTAGAAGAACTTAGAAGGCAGTTAGAAGAAGAGACCAAGGTAAATGCTTTAGTGAATTCACTGTACTTAATTATGGATCAGTCTCAAACAGGTATTAAATATTGAGGACTTAATCATCAGCATGATTCCATTGACATCAGTGGGGCCATTCTTACATATCCTAGCTGAAGGTCTGACACTGGTTATCAGAATAAACAAACCTGAGATGTCTGGGATGCAATGGGTGTGAATGGGAAGGGTCATGTTTATGTTTAACCTGAAGGCATTTTGAGTTTCAACACTTCAACAGTTGCAGATTAGCATCACTGATTTGAAATATCTGCATCAGATGTTCTTAGCAGGGTAAGCCACAGATCAAAATGAGGGCAAGTCGACTGAAGTTGAATCCCGACAAGATGGAGGTGATGGTGGTGAGAAGGGCAGTAGATGTGGCAGTTCCCATCATTAATGGGGTTCAACCTCCACTGGTATCCCAGGTCCGTAGTCTGGGCGTGTTCCTCGATCTGCCGCTGTGCCTGGATTTCCAGGTGGGGGCTGTGGCAAGGAATGTGTTTTGCCAATTACATCTGAACATATGTTTCAGATAGTGACCTGGCCACCACCATCCATGCTTTCATTACCTCGAGATTGGACTGTTGCAACACACTCTACATGGGGCTACCTATAGTGATGGTCTGGAGACTGCAGCTAGTGCAGAATGCTGCGCCCATCTCCTTATGGGGACGAGTCACCATGAGCGCATTACACCGGTGCTCTGGACTCTGCACTGGCTGCATATAGTCTTCTGGTTCCAATTCAAGGTATTTGTTTTATTTGTTTTATTTATTTATTTAAAAGATTTATATACCGCTCCTCCTGCCAGGCAGCCCGGGGAAGCTAACAAAATCAAAATCAGTAAAATACAATAAAACATATAAAACATCATATACAATAGTAAAAATGAGGAGAAAACCCCCAACCCCCTCTCAACCCACCACCCCACCCACCCTCACCCTTTTCCCTCGCCAAACGCCTGACAGAACAGCCAGGTCTTACAATTCCTACGGAAAACTGGGAGGTTTGGGGCCATCTGACGGGTCCCCACCAGGAGGGAATTCCAGAGGCACGGCACAGCCACTGAGAATGCCCCATCCTGCATGGCCCCCCCGGAAACTCAAGGGACCTCCAACAGGGCACCCCCAGATGACTGCAGGGGCCAGTCCAGAGCCCTGGGAGTGAGGCGATCTTGCAAATAGGCAGGGCCCAGACCGTGTAAGGCTTTATAGGTCATCATCATTTATTTATTTATTCGTTAGGCATCAGCTTTTGCTATAGCCTTCCCAGTAAAATACATAAATACATAATACATAATAGGTCACTTCCACAAAAGTACACACATTATCAGCATGAGACATACTCATTTAATCTAAGGCCCCATCGGCAAATCCCACAAGATTCCTCATGACTCCACTTTAACCACCCTCCATTTCTTGGAAACCAACCAGACGAAGGTTGCCAATGCCACCACATCTTCCAATCTTGCTAAGGAAAGGAGACCTTTATACCCCTGACCTGGCTCTAGATATACTGCCCCACCAATTAGTGGTTGAAGCCATACTGCCCTTAAATCATTATAGTAGGAGCAGGTTAGCAAAAAATGCTCCACTGTTTCAACTTCTCCGTGACGGCACGTGCATAGGCGTTTAGCATAAACAACCCCCTTTCGTCATCCTTTAACCACGGCAGTATGCACCTGTTGAAACCGCAGGCTATCCAGGTATGTTTCCAACCCCCACACCAGCTTCACCAACCTGAGCCAGGGGGTCACCCTCCAATTCCCCAAGGCCGCTATGTCCTCCTGACACTCAATTTCTTCTAGTCTAGCCTGTATTTCCTTTTTGATACCCACTAATGATCTGCCAGTAAAATAGTTGAAGGAAAACCCATGACTCTGGATCAGATAGCCCAAATACCTGAGCCATGGGTAACCTCTGGGACCTATATATGCCAGCACCTCCTGCAAACATTGTCGTGGAAGGGAGCACTCTTGTAAGGCAAGCAATCTTAGCCAGTAACAAATCACCATAAGTTTGGTGTGCCAAATTAATAGAGAACATGCCAGTCTCTGCCCTCAGAATAGAGGCTGACATGTCTCTCCCCACTTGGAGAATTTGGTGCAAAAATGCATTCTGGACCCTCTCCAAGGGGTCAATCATTGGCTGGGGAATAATATCTAGCCCAAATACCACCGCGGGTGGGATCTTAGTTCTATAAACACCCAAAAATGTTGACACTGGAACTCCCCAAGATATTCTAGACGCCCTACCTAACTGAGCTGCTCTTGCTGCCCACGCCTGGATATGTTTAGCCCAGGTACCCCTGCGTGAAAAGGTCACCCCAAGGTAAGTAAAGGTCAAAACCAACACTTTGAATTGGGCCCAGAAGACTATTGGCAGTCAGTGCTGAGATTGGAGCCTGGTGTAATGTGTTCCCGGCAATCCAGCCCCACCAGGAGCCGGGCTGCCTCATTCTGCACCAACTACAGCTTCCGAGCCGTCACCATAAGAGCCAACATACTTCCGAGCCGTCACCCATGTAGAGCGTGTTACAGTAGTCTAGTCAAGAGGTGATAAAAGCATGAATGATTGTGGCCAGATCCAGAACCAAAACCAGCGGCCGAAGCCGCCGCACCAGATGTAACTGGCGGAAGGCACTCCTTGCCACAACCTCCACCTGGAGATCCAGGTGGAGCTGCGCATAGAGGAGCAGTCCCAGATTCCGCACCTGGGAAGCCAATGGAGGACAAACCCCCTCAATCGAGGGGGCCGTCACTGCCATCGACTTACCCACTAACATCACCTCCATCTTGTCAGGATTCAATCGCAGTCGATTAGTCCTCATCCAGTTCCCCACAGCTGCCAAACACCGGATAAGCACCGAGACAGCCAGGCCTGGGTCAGTTGAAAATGAGAGGTACAGTTGGGTGTCATCCGCATACTGATGACACCTCATCCAGTACCCCCTGATCACCTCGCCGAGCGGCTGCATGCACACGTTGAACAGGAGAGGGGACAAGACAGAACCCTGTGAGATTCCACACAAGAGGTCTCGGTGAGATGAAAAATAATCACCGAGCACCACCCGCTGAGTTCTCCTGGTCAGGAATGAGCGGAACCATTCAAGAACGATCCCACCCACCCCTGCACTGTCCACAGGCACATCACCAACATCTCATGGTCAATGGAATCAAATGCAGTCGACAGATCTAATAGAACCCAAAGGGTCGATCGACTCTTAACCTTTACCCGGCGCAGATCATCCACCAAATGGATGACCTATAAAGTCCTATATGGCCTTGGCCCGACTTACCTGTGGTACCGCCTCGCTCTCTGCACTCTGGAGCGGTCTCTGGGGTCCACTGAGGGCACCCTTCTCAAGCTCCCCTATGTGGCCTGAGGGGCCACTATGGAGAGGGCATTCTCAGTGGCCGCGCCTAGGCTGCGGAACTCCCTCCCCGTGGAGGTCCGGGTGGCCCCAGATCTCCCTTCCTTCTATCGTATCTGTAAAACCTGGCTGTTCCATCTGGCTTTTGGTGAGGGAGATGGAGTGTAGGGTGGAATGGGGGAGGGGGCGGTTTGGTTTTGTGCTGTCCCTTTTTATTGTATTTTATGGTTTTATTGATTTTATATGTTTTAACATTGTAAGCCTCCCTGGGCTGCTTGGAGCAGGAGGGGTGGGGTAGTAAATGATTTTATAAATAAATATAATAAATAAAATGGAGTTTCACAAAACAAATTGTGTATGTTTTCTTTGGATAGAGACTATGTAAGAAAAAAGGATTCTGTAATCCCAGAGCTTTCATTTTTCACATTTAAATGATTGCCCTGATTAATCAGAACCTCAATCTCAATATAAACACCTTGTGAAAAGTCTGTCTGTGCTCTTTGCTCTTTGTTTTATAGTTATAGCAAGTTCAGGAACATTTTGATTTGATTTTTGGTTGATTTTTTTCTGAGCAAGTTTGTCCACCGCTGCATGTGATAAAAGCTAGTCTTTCCTCCTGCAGTCTAAAAACGCTCTAGCTCATGCATTGCAAGCTGCCAGGCATGACTGTGACCTTCTGCGAGAACAGTTTGAGGAGGAGCAAGAAGCCAAGGCAGAGCTGCAGCGGGCGCTCTCCCGGGGAAACGCAGAAGTGGCACAGTGGAGAACTAAATATGAAACTGATGCCATTCAAAGAACTGAGGAACTGGAAGATGCTAAGTAAGCCAGTGTTGCCATGTAGCGTTAAACTGAATAGCAAAATAATTATCTGCAGTTATCCGGATAGTCTAGCGATTATTCAACCACAAATCAATTACTGCAGCAACTAACCACGAAACCATGTTACAATTACTAGTCTGAAACCAGGTTTGGATGCAGGTAGGAAGTAGACAAGTCAGGAAGTGTGGACACTGTGTGGTAATGCAATACTTTGGTAAAGCAGTTAACCGGTTAATCTACTGAATCTTAAAGGGATACTGCTCAGTATCCAGACCTTTTTGGATCATGTCAGATACTGTGGATCTAGCTGGATTCTGAATAGCAGCAGTTATTTTTTTCAGCTCTGTTGCCATGTTATCCTTAGCTCAACTGGGAGAATGCGATCTGTACAGGGAAATATACCCTGAAATGCACTTTTAAATGGAAGATTTTAAAATGTTGGCATTTTCCAGATCACCAGCTGTATATACAATATGTACAATGTGTATGGCAGTCTCCAAAAAGTTAAGAAAGATGTGGGAATAAAAAGCTAGTGCAACTAATAAGAAGCTACATTTATTTGGTTATAACTTGGGAGCCTTTGCTTATGGTATTTTACTGCTCTTCCCTTATGTTAGGAAAAAGTTAGCGGCTCGTCTTCAAGAAGCTGAGGAAGCCATTGAGGCAGCCAATGCCAAGTGCTCTTCTCTGGAGAAAGCAAAACACAGGCTGCAGAATGAGCTGGAGGATATGATGATTGACTTGGAAAAGTCCAACTCAGTAGCAGCATCCCTGGACAAGAAGCAACGAAATTTTGATAGGATCATCTCTGAGTGGAAGCAGAAGTATGAGGAGTCACAAGCAGAGCTTGAAGCTTCCCAGAAGGAAGCCCGCAGCCTCAGCACTGAGCTGTTTAAACTGAAAAATGCTTATGAAGAGACTCTGGACAACCTGGAGACATTAAAAAGGGAAAACAAGAATCTCCAAGGTAGGCCAGGTATAACAGGTTGAAGAGTAGTTGGGAGAGTCTGCCCATACAGAGGGTGCAGTATCCCTTCAGTCTGTAGAGCAGTGGGATAAGAGAAGTCTCATTGTTGCAGTGATGCAATGTGAGGACGGGAGACATTCCTTCCATCAATGGAATCCAAATCCATGCTGTTATCTCTAAGGGCTGAGAAAGTAATTACAGGCCCTTTCAATCATTAGTCTACGGTAGAGAGACAGACAGTTATGGAAGCAGTTGACACTAATTGTGGTGAAATAATTGTGATGTTGAACACCTATCAACTGGTATGAGGAACTCAAAGATCACAGTTTCTCATAAGCCAATGAACAGGCCTCTAGTTGTAGCGTATGGTCACTGTCCCTTTATTAATGCCCCCCCCCGCCCCCCCGAGTTATCTTGTAAGTAGAAAACTTTTAACAGAGTAAGACCAGTTCTTCAGCTTTTCAACTTGTCTCTAAGTAATTTATATAGATTTTGAATTACTTGGCTCTGGTTTGTTTTATACAAAGGAACAGGAATAGATGATGCAGAGAGAGCTTCTGGTGTCCAGCTATAAACCCATATTGTCTGTGTGTGTGTGTGTGTGTGTGTGTGTGTGTGTGTGTGTTTGTATTTTGCCAATATTCAAACAAAAGACTTTAAGTTTCTTAGACTTGCTTTTGCTTCCTGTGCAACACTTTTTTTTCATCCAAGGTCGCTTTCTCTCACTCCTATGTTCTTGCTAAACGAAAACTTTACACCACCGCTGTTTAGTCCTGTACTATAACATAACAATATGTTATAGTACACCCTGAACATAACCTACCACGTATGTCAACATCTTCTCTCACACAGTAACATGAGGAACTTGCCATAACTTATTTGCTTTCTTGGAAAAAAATAATGAGTGGGCTGGCCTTCAGTGCCCTGACTTTAAAGAACAGGGTTGGCCCAATAGGTTGTTTAACTGAAGAGGAACTATTGTGGTGAATTCATATCTCAATTAACTGCTTTTATTCCAGCATGTATATAATATTTGCCTTCTTTTCACTCCTAAGTGACATTCTAACTAAGTATGCCCTTGTACAAAACATCTCCTGTCTTGCTCTGGAGTAGTTCCACTGAAGTCACTATGAAGTAAGTGGTTTCAGATCAATGCCTTTGAAAGTTATCGGAGATGAAATGTTGCAGTCTCTCTCTCTCTACCAGGTAGCAGAATAGATTCACAACATTACTGAGTACACTTGTTAGCAATATGCTTCTGGAACATTCAGATCCCTATAATCCTTATTTCTTGTCTTTTCAGAGGAGATTTCTGATCTGACTGATCAGATTAGTGAAGGAAACAAGAACCTTCATGAGATAGAAAAAACCAAGAAACAGGTTGAACAAGAAAAATCAGAGATCCAGTTAGCCCTGGAAGAAGCTGAGGTACCTTGATGGTTTGAAAGAAGGGATGGAATTTTTCCTGTCACTCATATCTCCTTCCTCTTTCTCATGCGCACATACAAACAAAGCAAAGGGAACAGCTATATTTGCTGACAAACAGTTTTGGCTACATTGAAAGAAATGATTAATAAATTGGATGGCTCAGTTTTAGTGTATGCAGCTTTAGACACCTTTGAAGGTGTTTGATATTTATTAAGCCCTGAGCACCCTCCCTCTGGAGTCAAGTTGGTCATGCACATTAAACCTGTGGCATCCAAAAAACACCTCTCTTGGAAATGTAAGTAATAAGAGGCATTGTTTGTTCAAGTAAGACAAATAAAAGGATCTGGGAGTGATTGTGGACAACACACTGAAATCCTCAGCCCAGTGTGCAGCAGCAGTCAAAAAAGCAAACAGAATGTTAGGAGTTATTCGCAAAGGGATAGATAATAAAACTGAGGATGTCATAATGCCTCTATACAAATCAGTGGTGCAACCACACCTGGAATATTGTGTGCAGTTCTGGTTGCCCCATCTCAAAAAAGACAGCTGAACTAGAAAAGGTACTGAGAAGGGCAACAAGAATGATAAAGGGTATGGAACGGCTTCCGTACAAAGAGAGGCTTGACAAGCTGCATCTCTTCATCTTAGGGAAGAGAAGACTGAGCAGGGACATGATAGAGGTTTATAAAATCTTGAGTGGTATGGAACGAGTAGATAGGGAATGGTTATTTACCCTCTCAAGCAGTACTAGAACTAGGGGATGCTCCATGAAACTAGCTGCCGGCAGATTTAAAACCAATAAAAGGAAGTATTTTTTCACTCAATGCATAATTAATTTATGGAATTTGTTGCCAGAGGATGTTGTCAAGGCCAGTTATATAGCTGGTTTTTAAAAAGGCCTGGATAAGTTATTGGAGAGTAGGTCCATTAATGGCTATTAACCAAGTAGTTTACGGGATGAACTTCTTACTCTTGGGAGCTGGGCGTGAACAATGGGGAATGGATTGCCCATTGTGACTGTTGGTTCTTCTCCCATGCGATCGAGATTGGCCACTGTCAGAGAACAGGATGCTGGGCTTAATGGACCATTGGTCTGACTCAGTATGGCACTACTTATGTTCTTATGTTTTTATATGATTCTGCTTACAAATGACTGACTGTTCACATCTGCCAGAGATCTTTACAAAGAGGGGATATTTAATTCTACACATAGTTGCAGAACTAGTATGAAGACAGTTTTAAGTAGCATTGAATTGGCACTTATAAATTATGAACCAAAGAAATGTTAAAATATTCTATTGAGAAGGAGGGAATAATGGAATCGCAGAAAGAAAGCACAAAAGTAATTTGGAAAAGTAATGCTAAACGTATCTGGCTAATGTTCAAATTGAGACTGGAGACCTCTGTATGCTCTAGAGTTCTTTTCTGTTTGATATGAGTTAAGAATTTTTTGCTAACAATTTCTTAATAATTGTATAATTTGATTTCAAATAGAATTTAAGAATAGAACTTTAAAATACGTCCCAGTGTAGGTACTAATGCTGAAAATACTTACATGTTATCCCACTGAAATCAGTGGGACTGTAGGCAGGTGTTTGTAGGATCAGGGCCACTGTGTATGAGGCCAGGTTCTGAACTCTGGTATACAGGTGTAAAACCCAGTGAGATGGGGATATTTGCATGCAGAGAAAACTATTTCAGGATAGATGTATAGAGGGGACTTGCTATGTGAAAATAACCCCCTTCATGAACATAAGGAGGAAGAAGGAGGCAAGGTGTTGCCACCTTCACATCATCACAGGAATTTAATGGAAATCTTTTCTTGATGAATTCACACCCATGTATTTATTTTTTTTAAGAAAGATAGTGAGTCCTTATAATGCAGATGAGAACTGTTCCAAAAGCTCAAAGTTTGGTGTACAATCATCATAGAAAACTAATCTGTTTTGCTATTATAAATTGAGAAAATAAGATTTCAAATAAGTCTATAATTAAGAATAATGTAAAATCCTCTTTGAACTTTTTGAACAACAGATATTTTTTAAAATTTATGTTGATGTTTTCCAAACTTAGGGACCTTTGTGTGAAGTTCTCATTAAAGTATAACTTTAGTGGATGTTACCCTCAAGAAATGACTGTGAGAATGATGGTGGTGGAGATCCATTTATTGGTATCTTCTTGTTTGATGAGAGGAGGAAAGCCATATCGCTTCCTGGGTTTTCTGACCATTTAAGTATATTAAATCTATGTTTTTACATGTAATTTAATAATATTGAAGAATTGATAAGGAATTTCTGTTATATTTAGCATCTTTCTCCAAAAGGATCTCCAGCTACTTTAAAATCTATTGTCCCTGATTCTGCTAGCATGTAAGCACTTGACAGGTAGATGAATAGTCTTGCTGAAGTCCCTCCAAGTTATGGAGGGACTCTATAATTTTGACTTGGAGGGACTCTAAGTCAAAATTATGCCCATGCTTAAAGGGTCAGAGCCTATATAATATACATGCAACAATGACTTTGCCTCCTCCCTCTCTCCTCCCCTCAGTCTTCTCCTCCTCCCCCGATTCTGCCATCTCCACCTTCAACTCCTCTCTCGCCTCCACCCTCGACTCCCTTCCCCCCCTCTCCTCCTGCCCAGCTCGCTCCTGTAACTCTCACTCTTGGCTCACCCCAACCGTTCGCCATCTCCGCTCCTGCACCCGGGCTGCTGAACGCCTCTGGCGCAAATCCCACTACCACGCTGACTTCCTCCACTTCAAATTCTGCCTCTCATCGCTCAACTCTGCTATCTCCCTCGCTAGACAGCAGTACTATGCCTCACACATTGACTCCTGCTCCCGGAACCCTCGCCGCCTCTTTTCCACCTGTGACTCCCTTCTCAACCCCCCCTGTCTTCCTCCTTCCTCTTCTCTCTCCACTCAGGATCTTGCTTTCTTTTTCACTTCTAAGATTGACAAGATCCGCCTGGAAATTGCTTCCAAGTCCTCTCCCCATACCACTCTCCCCTCTCCCTCCTTCCCCCACCTCTCTCCTGTCCTCCTTCCCTCCCACCTCCCTTGAGGAAACCTTCTCCCTGCTCTCCTCCTCCAACCCCTCCACTTGCCCCCTGGATCCCATTCCTTCCCGCCTCCTGACCTCCATTTCTTCCACCGTCACCCCTCCCCTCCTGCACATCATCAACCTCTCCCTCTCTACCACCTCCTTCCCCTCTGCCTTTAAACACGCCAGTCTCCCCCATCCTCAAAAAACCCACTCTGGATCCATCTGAACCCTCTAATTACCGTCCTGTCTCACTCCTCCCTTTTGCTTCCAAACTCCTTGAATGGGTTGTCTACTCCCATTGCCTCGACCTCCTCTCTGCCAACTCCTCCCTTGACCCCCTCCAATCTGGCTTCCGCACCCTTCACTCCACTGAAACCGCTCTTGCTAAGATCACCAACGATCTTCTTGCGGCTAAATCCAACCGCCTTTACTCTATTCTTGTCCTCCTTGATCTCCCTGCTGCCTTCGACACTGTTGACCACTCGCTCCTGCTTGACTTGCTTCACTCCCTGGGATTCCGGGACTCTGTCCTTGACTGGTTCTCCTCCTACCTTTCTGACCGCTTCTTCAGTGTATCTCTTCCTAACTCCTTCCCCTCCTCCTCCCTACCCCTTTCGGTTGGGGTTCCCCAAGACTCTGTCTTTGGCCCTCTCCTCTTCTCTCTCTACACTCAATCCCTAGGCAAACTCATTGCCTCTCACGGTTTCCAGTACCACCTATACACTGATGACACTCAACTCTATCTGTCCACTCCTTCCCTCTCCCCCTCTGTTCAAGCTCATCTCACCAACTGTCTCTCTGATATCTCTGCCTGGATGTTTCAATGCCAACTCAAACTGAACATGGCGAAAACTGAACTCCTGATCTTCCCTCCCAATCCTTCTTCTCCCTCTTCCCTGTCAATTGCCATTGCCGGGGTCTCCATCCTCCCTGTCCCCCAAGCCCATAACTTGGGCTTCATCTTCGACTTGCACCTTACTGTCAAACCCCACATTGACTCCGTGGCCAAATCGTGCCGCTTCTCCCTCCACAACATTGCTAAGATCCTCCCTTTTCTGTCCATCTCCTCTGCCAAAACTCTCATCCACGCCCTAGTCATCTCAGCCTCGATTATTGTAGCCTCCTCCTCGCTGTCCTTCCCCGCTGTCACCTTTCTTCCCTCATCTCTGTTCAAAACTCTGCTGCCAGGATCATTCACCTAGCCCATCACTTTGACCATGTGCAGCCTCTCCTCTCCTCTCTCCACTGGCTCCCTCTTCCTGAGCGTATTCTGCACAATCTCGCTCCCCCCTACCTCTCTGCCCTGATCTCCATCTGAACCCCTGTTTGAGCACTCTGCTCCTCTTCCATCCCCTCCATCACCCTCTCACGCCTCCCCTGCTCCCCCAACCACCTTCTTCTCTTCTTCGTCACTGCTCCACACGCCTGGAACTCCCTCCCTGCCCTCGTCTGCCTTGCCCTCACCCTCCACACCTTCACATCCCTCCTCAAAACCCACCTCTTCCACTCTGCCCTTCCTAACTCCTGCTAATCATCCCCACCCAGGATTATTCTCCACCTGTTATCTGTAAACTCCCAATTTACTGTAACCAAGTCAAGAACATGTACCTGAGTTCCCGCATCCTCGTGAATGTCGCATCCCTTGTTTCTCTGTTCCCCATTCCCTGTCTCCCTCCCCCCGTCTTTAGATTGTAAGCTCTTGGGCAGGGACTATCTTATTTTCTGTAAAGCGCCAGGTACATCGCTGGCGCTATATAAATGCTTATAATAATAATAATATAATAATTAATAACTTGTGTGCATCAGAAAGTCTCTTACTTCATAAGAGCTACAAACCTAAACTTGACAGTCATTACATTTCTAGAGCCTCTCACTGGAGACTGCGCCATATGATGCAACAACTGGGTTATTCTCACGAGTAAGCCACAAACCACTTACTTTTGGAGTAGCCTTTCTGAAGCCTACAGCATTTCAATGGGGCTTCTTCAGAGTAAGTGTTTTGTGGATCATGGCCACAATCTGCAAAGCAAGGTTAAGTATTTAATCGACATACATGAAAATAGGCTGTTGGGGGGAGGGGGGAATCGTCATTCCCTATTTATTTATTTATTTATTTATTTGCATTTTTATCTCACCCTCCCCTAAAGGCTCAGGTCGGCTACCAACATATATAAAACATAAAAACCAAATACAACCCTACAACTTCCCTAGGGAGTTATTTTCTAATGTTATGGGAATACACAGAGGAGGGATAAGGAGACTGTGTGTCCCAGTTAATGGCAGTCAGCCAGTCATTTAGAGTACACAGTGCAACTAAAGTCAGTGGTTTAGATTTTTGCTCAGATTTCTCGAGGCTCTGGCCTAGGTCAGTGCTTCAGTGTGTCATGGCTAATTGAACATGTGCAGGAATAATTCAGTCCATGGCAGGGAATTTTCATTACTCAAAGGTAACTTGCACTTTTAAAGAAACCGCTTCTTGCTCCCTCTTATTTTATCGGTGTTTGCATACATTTACCCTGTGAAGGTGAGATTACAGCCCTAAATTAAATGATGTGTATCATTTTAGTAACCTTTTTTTTTTTTTGTCTTACAGGCTATTTTATACTTTGCAGGGATTTCCCAGCCATATAAAAAGGTGTTGAGAACAGAGCAGAGGAAATAGCATGTCTTATTCCACAGCTCTGGAGTGCTGAGGGTGTTTTTCTATACACATATGTTTGTATATGTGTATACATTCATATATAGATTGTGTGTGTAAATATTCATATGTATTGGTCTCATTAGGAAGGATACATCAAACTGGGGACATAATGAGAGCACACTTTACTTTCATGAATTATGTGAATTTAGACCTGCAGTTGGGCACCCGCGCAGTTGGGCACCCCATAGAATCTGGGGTGCCTGACTCGCCCCGATCATGTTTGGGCACCAATAGGTGCCTGAGCATGACCCAGCAGGCTACCTGTGTCTCCCCAGGCTGACTCACTGCTTGGCGGTGGCTGCTGCTGCTCCTCCAGTCCCGGTCCCAGGCACTGCTCCCTGCTCCTCCTTGGCCCGCCACTCAGCTGAGCTGGGGTCTTTCTGCTCAGTTTCTTCTGAGCCATGGTTGGGGGATGGGGAGTAAGGAGGCCTGTTCTGGTGCGGCATAGGGGCACTATGGGGCATAGTGTGGATGCACGTGGGTCACGTGCAGCACACCAGAAGAAGCCTCCTCATTCCACGCACACACACAGAAAAAGCCGGGCCAGGGAGGAGTAGGGAACAGCGTCCAGGAACGGGAACAGAGGAGCAGCAGCAGCTGGGTGATGAGTCAGTCTGTGGAGCTGCAAGTGCCGAGATGAGCTTCCCAATAATGGGCACCTAATGGGGGGGGTGAGGGGGCTGGGTAACCCATCGGGTGCCCACTGGGGGTTCCAAAAAAATGCGGGTATTATCCGCGAGTAGCCAATGTGCTACCCGCTGCCCCCCTACATGAGATGCATCCTGTGCCAGAGTCAAAGCTCAGCAGAGTCACAAATCCATGAGCAGAATACACTAATGGCTGAAAGTGAAGTGTTTCTCATCCAACTTCCTCTTTGCCCCACCTAAGGGATGTATTTTAAATCATTTGTGGAGTGATAAGGATGTTCTCTTAGTATCTGGGTTTCTGGCTGCCGCTTCTATGTGCAGTGCTTTTGTGGGCTGCTGGCTGCAGTAGGAGATGCTGAGTGACAGTGTGGAATGTTCCTTAGGGCAATGGGTGCATGGCAATGACCAGAGACTACTAGGGATAACTTGGGTTTGCTTTTTGTTGTTCTGTTTATACCTCTCTCTTGTGTTAAACGTCGCCCCTTCACAGAACATCTCCAAAATATATGGTTCCTAATTCTAAAGTTGCTACAAGCTGAAAGTCCTGCTTGTATCAGTGTGAGAGTTTTGCTCAATGATTTTACTGGGAGCAGGATGGGACCGACCTGCTTAGTTTCACTGACTATGATAATGGTTGTCAAACTGTCATCCAACAGCTTGTGGCCTATAAAAAGTTATCTTGTTCCCCCAGCTGAAAATAACTGCACTAAGAGACAGGTAAATAAGCTACTCTGTTAAGATTAGAGAGAGTGTGGTTGCCATGTTGGTCCTCAACGTAAGAGCTGGGAGATAAAGTTTTTCAGATAATCATTTTTATTGAACCAACTTTTCTTGGTGAGGGTATGCAAACTTCCATATTCTCACCAAAACAGGCAGCATTTGGTGCAATAAGAGAGATCATCTGAACTGCATTGTATTCCTCTATCAAGACTGTGCTTCCACCTAAATAACTGCTGTAGTTACCACAAGACACAGTGATGAGAGGAAGTGGCCCATTCAATTGGGAGTGGAAGAGGAGGAGGTGTCCATGAGCCAATCTCCGAATTACTACTCACAATAATATAAATTCTGGGAGCCTTAAGATCAATATGCTTATTTAGTTGGGTGTTTTCTCTTCCAGGGAGCTCTGGAGCATGAAGAAAGCAAGACCCTTCGTTTTCAACTTGAGCTTTCTCAGATGAAAGCAGATTTTGAGAGAAAACTAGCAGAAAAGGAAGAGGAAATGGAAAATTTCAGGTACAGCATACATGCAAAATAATTTAATGGGAAAACCTCAAAAGGTTCATTGAAGTTTTAATGCTCCTTTAAGAGCATTTTCACACAAGACACTCTCCACCCACCAACTATACATGACACAGGGCACCCATAGGGCAACACTGCAGCCCTGCAACATGTATAGTGGGGGTGGGGTGGGGGGGTGGAGAGTGTCTTGTGTGAAAATGCCCTAAATCTCTTATGCTCACATCTTGAAATAGATGATAGATCTTGAACAAGGTTTCTTGTGAACCTTGGGTAACTATTTTCAGTTCTGGCCACAGGAGGGAGCATAAAGATGTGCCAAACTCTAAACTGCTCAGCAAACATTTTCCATCACAGAAAATGATACAAGATAGTTTGATACAGTTCTCACTTTTCCTCCCAACCAGGCAGCCATCCCTAGAAATATTTCCGGATTAATCAAGGCTGCAGAAGTATTTCCTAGATGGCAGTAAGTGGAAAAAGTCACAACCAGGCGGATTAGCCAAACAAGGAAGATAAGCATTCTCCAGCTAGATGTAGGAGCTAGCATAAGCGAAATGGGCAGACAGAGATGGTGCTATGTTAACCTAGTGGGAGAGGTTGGACTAAGACATTGGAGATCAGAGTTCAAATCTTCATCTCTCCATCTGTAAACTGGAATAAAAACTATCTACCTCACAGGGTTGCTGTGAAAGCGAACTTTATAAGGATTGTGTAAAGCACTTTGACCACTGAAAGCACTATATTAATAATAATGATGATCCTTTTAATGATATATTTTGCCAAATGGCCTATACCAAATAATTCTACTGCCTATGGAGCATATTCAGTCTGTTACTGCTGCCCTGAAAACAGCAGGATCTAACTTCCCAAATGCATCCTGGAAGGTACTGCGCTTATCACGAAGGCATGAGGAAAAGGTTTCTGCAAAAAAAACCTGACTATACATGAGCAGAATCAGGGGCACCTTCCTGAAGTTAAGCAATGACCAAGCTGAGAGGAGTAATGGGAAGAATGGAGCAGAGTTTAACGAGGTTCTGAAGTTCGGAGTTCGGTCTGAACTCGGTCTGTTCGGACGACTGAACACGAACATGAACTGACCGAACCAAACTCAATTCCTAACGTCGAAATGACCGAACAGTTTGGTCAGTTCAGATCGCGTTCAGGTGAGTTCGGGTGGCTAAAACGTGGTGTCAGTGTCAGGTCACTGGAAGGCCAAATGTGGCAGGGAGGGGGAGTCAGCTGACTCAGCTGAGGAGCAGACTTCCAGGCACCAGGGGTGGAGAGGCTTGGAGTAGCAGCCAGTCTGCCCAATCACCATCCCTTTTCGCCTCAGACCACTGGCTTCGTAGTCTGCGATTGGCCACGGGCTAGGCTGCATGGAGTCATTGCGGCTTGCGGTGAGGCGGGTGCAGCAAGAAACAAAACTGTCTACCTCCCCCTGTCCCAACACCTTTTGAGCTAGTCACTGTTCCTGAACAGCAGGCGTTTCAGAAGGCTCCCTCTCCCAGCATTTCCCAGCTCCTGCCATCCTCCTCCCATTTCACCCATCCAACCCATCTACCCCCATATTCTCATCCATTTATTTAGCTTAGCTTAGATAGATTAGTGGTTATTTTTTGTTTTTACCCTCCCTATGTTCCCTGTGTTCAATCTTCCTTCCTCCCTCCCACCTCCATTGAATCCTTTCCCTCTCCCATATATTCCATTCCTGATTCCCTTCCCTTCCCCTGTTTTTTCATTTAGAGTAGGATTATTAGATTGTTTTAGGTTTCGTTTCAGTTTTGTACCCATCCTTGTGTTGTTGGTGATTTCCCACTCCCCCCCCCCATCCTAGATAGATAGATAGATAGATAGATAGATATAGGAGTTAGCTTAGTGATAGAGATAGCTTAGTGATTTAGTTTTAGTTTTTGTAGGAGTAGGCCTGTTTACTTTACTTATTAGATAATCCATTTAGTTCATAGCATTTAGAATAGTTAATAGCA
>QEPC01015351.1:1306927-1335206 GCA_003113815.1 Sphenodon punctatus | reverse complement strand
GCCAAGGTCATTCACTCTGCCCGTCGCTTCGACCATGTGCAGCCTCTCCTCCTCTCCCTTCACTGGCTCCCCCTTCCTGAACGTATCCTGTTTAAACTCCTGGTTTTCACGTTCAAATTGCTCCATCACCAAGCTCCCCCTTACCTCTCAGATCTAATTTCCCTACGCACTCCTGCACGCGCTCTCCGCTCTTCCTCTGTCCCCTCCCTCACTCTTCCTCGTTTCTCCTGCTCGCCTAACCGCCTTCGACCCTTCTCCCTCGCTGCCCCTTACGCCTGGAACTCCCTCCCTGCCCACATCTGCCTTGCCTCCGCCCTCTGCTCCTTCAAATCCCTCCTCAAAACCCACCTTTTCCTTGCTGCCTTTCCCAATGCCTGCTAGTCTTTCCCCTTACTCTTACTGTCGGCCCTCCTCTGCTGACTGCTGCCACCAACTTCTCTGTAAACCAAGCCAAGCACACGCACCTGAGACTTTGCATCTGCTTGAATGTTTGTTTGTCTTCTCCCCTGTCTCTCCCACTGTACCCTCTCCCTGTCTCCCCCCCCTTTTTTGTCTTTTAGATTGTAAGCCACAGGCAGGGACCACATCTAATTCTGTGTTCTGTACAGCACCAGGCCACACAACTGGCGCTATATAAATGTTTATAATAATAATAATAACCTGCATGGTGGGTGGGTAATGGGTAGGGAGGCACTTGTCTAAAACACCCTAAATCTCTTTAATACAAACTATATGTACTAAAAAAGGGCTATTAGTGATATTGAAGGATAATATGTAGTAATCAATAATATGTACTATTAATGACTGCATGTAAGAAGTTATACATTTCTGTGGCCACGCTTGAAAGCCGCTATATTGCATTACATACTATGGGCATTGGATGACAGATCAGGAATTTGGTTTCTAATCTGCTTTTTATAAGGAACAGTACTTACCTTTCTGTGTTTGTTTTCCAGTGTGTATAATAATTGCCTAGTTTTGCATTGGTGTTGTGCGGACTGATTGAGAACCACTGCGTATGCAAAATGTTATCAGAAGATAGAATTTATTACACAAGTGCTATTTACTAGCTTCATACCAAGCTGAAATAAGGGAAATTTGGATCTTCTTCATTGTGGTATACCCAAATAGGGGGGTAGCTAGGTTGGAATGGGCCCAGATGCAAAGAATTGGGGGCGGGGGTGGCTTCCAGCCTGGTGAGTACACTGCTGTGACTCCAGAGACACTCCTGACACCGTAGCGCCTCTCATTCCCTCTGCTTGCTGCACCTGAGCCCTGGAGGCTGCGGCTGCACTGCCTGCCTCATGCCGCTGCTAGTGCTTGCTCCATCCTGTGCTGCCTGCAAGGTGGGTTCCAAGCATGCCACATGCTGCAGGCACTTCTGCTTCCGCTCAACTCAGTCTCTGCCTGGACACGCTGCAAGTAACAGGACAGGCTTTGTATGCCTGCAGCTTGGGCCCTGAGACAAATGGCCCTCCTGTCCCTATGATAGTTACGCCCCTGTACTCAAAGGTGACAGTGGGGTACTTTAACTAGCAAAGAGTCAGAGAATGAGGTGGCTTGTTAGAGATCCAAATGTTACTGAACATTGGATTTAGTAAGATGGAGATTGTAACAATATGAAAGTGTCTGTTAGCACTTTCATACTGTTACAAGGATGGGCCAGTATCTAACTCTACTGTTAGACACTCATGAGAACTATATACATATAAAATGTTTGATCCTGAAAAGGTTACCCATGTGAGGAAACAAAATTGCTGAAAGTTACAGTTTTTATGGAGCAAAACGATCCTAGTTCATATTGTTTATTGAACGTTATTCTAAAATTAGGAGAAACCAGCAAAGAACCATAGATTCACTGCAGTCCACCCTGGATTCTGAAGCCAAGAGCAGGAATGAGGCCGTCCGGCTGAAGAAGAAGATGGAAGGAGATCTCAATGAAATGGAAATCCAGCTCAGTCATGCTAACAGGCATGCCTCCGAGGCAACCAAGACTACACGCATCCTTCAGACACAAGTAAAGGTACTTCAGAGTTGCTTGTCTAAACCATTTAACAACAACTGATTCCTGCTAATGTGAATGAGTATGCAGCCATTTAAATAATAGTACATTTGGATAGAGAAAGTTCTTGTTGCAACAATAGATATTCCTACCAACAACATCCTATGCACAGGGGACCATATTCTCAAATAGTGTGGCCAGGGCAAAGTGATACTTTACTTACCTTAGCATCTTCCAGGAGTTTTATAAAAAATAAAACAAGGCCACTGAGAGACCCCAGTAGCAGAAGGTCTTTACAAAGAGGGAAATACAACAGTGTAAGGGTCCCACAACCCTCCCCCCAAGCCCAGGGACTTCCAAGAGGAGTAGACTTTTGCTAGTGAGCTGGCATAGCCAGGGGCAGATGAAGAAGATATAAAGTTAATCACTTCAGCCAGCTTTGCCACAAAAGGTTTTTGGAGCTCTAACTGCATGTTTAAATAGTCCTGCATAGGGGGAAATCCTTGAATCATCCCCTCTCCTAGAAGGCACATCCACCCCAGCTGAAGCATAAGAGCCACTCTTGGTTTGGAAGTCTCAATTTAGATCCCACTGTTAGGACCCAGGATTAGAATCAGCACCCCTGGAGGAGGTGGCTAGCTCTGCAGAGCCACCATTATGGCCTGGTTCAAGCCTTTGTACTAGCCGCTTAGGCTCTTCTCTCCCATCCTGCCAGTCTGATGGGGCTCCCCGTTCACCAGGCCCCAATTGGCTCCTGATATGCCTGCCAATGATAAAAGGCACATGCAAGGAAGAGGAAGTCAAGGGGTTCCTGCTCCAGTTCTACCTATACCTGCTTGTTTTTGGATTGTTCCTTATTTGATGCTTGTTTGGCCCTAATTCTGCTGAAACTCTTGCCTGGTCCTGATCCTGTTGTCTCTCTGCCTTGACTCAGCTTGATGCCTGACACCCACCTTTCGCCTGTCAGCTACAATATGGATGAGCTGGGTCTATTAAATACTTCCAGGGACCTATGTTCACTGTGTTTTCCTCATTGGCGATGATGGTGGAAATACATCCAGGACAGATCTCTGACTTTTTCTCACAATATATGTGGTGGGGAGAGGACAGAGAGATAGGGAAGGTTTTCAGTACTTTAGGATGCAGAATCTAAAGCAGCACTGAGACCTTCGTGGAGGGCTCTAACTCATATGGTTCAGTCTTGAGATTTCCGTAGGCTTGAAGTCAAGCTGCATGAGACCAGTGTGTGAAAATGCTGCTGTTCTGCTCCAGGAACTGCAAGTGCAGCTTGACGATTCACTGCACATGAATGAGGACTTGAAGGAACAGACAGCGGTCACTGACCGGCGGAACAACCTTCTCCAGTCGGAGCTGGATGAGCTCAGGGCTCTGCTAGACCAGACTGAACGGGGACGTAAACTGGCAGAACAAGAGCTACTGGAAGCCACTGAGCGGGTCAACCTTCTCCACACTCAGGTTTGGCTGCTTGGGATTTCCGTTGGTTTTTTATATTTACTAAACTGTGCATGAGCTAGACAGAACAAAGAGTGGTAGCTGATAATATTTCCTGAAGTTATTAATTTCCTAAGCAATTCATAGTTAAACCTGCACACATCAGAGTTGGTGCATTCATTCTCCAAATGGTGGTAAAAAATATTATCAGTATCAGCAACGTGCCTTGCCCTGAACAGCTGAAATTTGGAGACGGGTCACTGTCCCAAGGGGCCTACAGTCTAGAATATTCTTGACAAGGAAGGGGAGATGAATACAGGGAAAGACGGGGATAAATATATTCCTATTTTACAGATGGGGAATTGAATTTGAGAGTGACTTGCCCAAAATCATTTAGCGAGTTTATTGCTAAGCCAGGACTTGAATCATTATCTTCCAGGTCCAAGTCTAGCACCTTATCCACAAGGTTTTGTTGGCTACACAATTAACTGATCACTATAATTACTATGTTCTAATAGATTCCTGTGACTTTAACATAAATTTGTAGTAGAACAGAAATGATATAACATATGAAAAGTTCTGGGAAACAGAAAAGGGCCGATTAGGCAGAGAATTGCATTTCTTGTCTTAATTATTTTCTTCTCCAGGTGTCCTAGAAGTACAAAATTGGTGTTGCTGATGTGCCCAAATGTAGACTGGGCAATAGGTATTAACAAACAAGACACTAGCCAGTAGCCACGTAGGTGTAGGAATCTGACAGTGGAATCACATGTTGCTAATGATTATTCCTTCCCAAGCCAACTTGGTCCTTTTGTTTTCCTTTCTTTCTTTCTTTCTTTTTTTTAAGAATACAAGTCTGATCAATCAGAAGAAGAAGCTGGAGACTGATATCTGCCAGTTTCAGAATGAAGTAGAGGAAGCAATACAGGAGTGCCGGAATGCTGAGGAAAAAGCCAAGAAAGCCATCACAGATGTAAGGAGACTCACTGCTTTCTGCCGCCTTTGCAAGGCACAATGCCATATCCTGGCAGGCAGGGTCAGCAGTACTACCTCATGAATGCTTCTGTGGTGCTGCTAGTGACTCTTTCTTTGTTTCATGTGCTTCACAACCAAGGTTGTAAGAAGCTGATGCTGCCAGGGTGCTAATACAGGAGGGTAGGGGAGTGTTGTCTTGCTGCCTAGTTTCTCTTCTCCAGGATCTCCTAATCATCAGTGGGTTGATGTTTAAGGCAAACAAATGCCAGTATCCAGCAAGTCAAGGCTAATTAGGCCGGAAGCTGGTTGGTGGGCTCTTGACAGTCGTGTGTAATTCCCCCCCCAATCCTTTATGGAAGGGACTCCTGATTGTTGTTATTATTATTATAAACATTTATATAGCGCCAGTCGTGTGGCCTGGTGCTGTACAGAACATAGAATTAGACGCGGTCCCTGCCTGTGGCTTACAATCTAAAAGACAAAAAGGTGGGGGAGACAGGGAGAGGGGACAGTGGGAGAGACAGGGGAGAAGACAAACAAACATTCAAGCAGATGCGAAGTGATTCCAGTGATTCCACTGAAAGCAACACTTGTGTCAGGTGACAGCCAGAGAAGACATAGGAAGGCCGGGCTAGGCTTGCTACCTCTCACAGTTTGGCCTGGACACTCCCATTGACCAACATGAGAGTGTCATAGTCAAACCACGAGGAGTAGGAGTACTAGGATCCATATTACACCAGCCTTAGAACAGAGCTGTTGATCCATAGAAGAAATCTCAAACATATCACAATGGAAGCTGAAAGCAGTCAGACTAGTGGTACTTTAGCTCTTCCAGTATTGCATAATGGGGTGAATTCAGAAATGAGACCCTATAGCCATATATTAACACAATAAAGTTAAGAGACTCAGGCTCAACACAGCCAACACCTCTGTGAGGTATTCCTACAGCTATATGCAGTCATAAATCCTGAAAGAAATCCCTCTTGTACTTGGTTTCCATTAGCCCCGCTACTTTAGGTCATTCTAAAAAGGCAAGAGACAGAGCCATGAAAATTCAGTTTGTACCGGATACTGTCACCTATGTATTTTCAGCCCAGGGTGGTTGTAACCAAACACTCTTAGCATTTCAGGGCTAGTCAGTGACTCCTGTTAAAAAAAAAGAGGTGGTTTTCAGTCTAGCTGTAAGTAGGTAGGTGTCTCAGAAATGGGCACCCTGGTTTCAGCGTTAAGCGCATTTTGAGGACATCCTGGTGATGGGTGTTTCAGTACAGCTAAGGCTGTAGCTTTTTTTGGCTAAGTACAGAATTTCTCACTTACAGGCCTGCCAGTATAACACGTTTGACAAATGCCAAGTTGACAGTAGTTCTTAGTAAATCATGTTAAAACTGTGTAGCAAGTGACCCAGTTCTGTTGTCCTATGTAAAGACCTCCACACTATACAGAAGTAAAAAGCTAGATCTTAAGCCATAGAATTGGGAGTTAGATATGAAAAAACAATTATATCAGGTCCCATCCCCTCCAGGGAAGGATAAATTCTCTCAAAATACTTCCCAGAATACAGGACTGGATAAATTCTTAGAGGATAGGCCCATAAATGGCTGTTAGTCAAGTTGGTCAGGGGATGAGATCTCTGGTTGTCATAGGCTGGGTGTGAATCGCAAAGAAAGGGTCACTCCAGTGTGACCTGTTATGAATGTTTCTGATGCACCCAAAGCTGGCTACCATTGGAGACAGGCTGCTGAACTGGATGGGCCATTGGTCTGATGTGACCCAGTCTGGCATTTCTTATGTTGTTAGCTCCAGTCTGGTGCTAAATGACAAGCAAAGGGGCTTTTCAAATGTCTCTCCTAGGAGATGATGTCACGCGCAAACAGACTTTCTGTGGCATTGATTGTATTTTAGGCAGCAATGATGGCTGAGGAACTTAAAAAGGAGCAAGATACGAGTGCTCATTTGGAGAGAATGAAAAAGAACATGGAACAGACTATTAAAGATCTACAAAAAAGACTGGATGAAGCAGAGCAAATAGCCCTGAAAGGGGGCAAGAAGCAGATCCAAAAGCTGGAATCCAGGGTATGCTTTTTGTCTTGATTACAGGCTATATCATTCCTTCCTACCACACACACACACTTCTGCAGGGAGAAAATCAGAGCAGATATGAATATCCAAATCAGACTTTAGCCCATTGGAAATACATTAGGTTTGGTATAGTAATCTGGGATACTGTAGGGAAAGCTGCATCAATGATGGAGCACGCACTAGTTCTTCAGTCTAAAAATGATAAAAGTTCCTTCCAGTTCTAATATCAATTTCAAACTTCTTTGTAAACAACTTCCGAAAATTTGTCCAATTTTCTTACATTGGGGCCTCACTCCTTGTTAGAAAATCTTAGTTCTACTGCAATAGTAGTAGTTTCAGTAGTAAAAACAGAATGCAAAAGCAAAATATATAGATTGGGGGGAAAACGGTTACATTTTTAACCCTCTTACAGGTATATCAGGTGTGCATTTTTAAAAAATAATTCAAAAAGTTACTGGCCCTAGGACTTTATCCTTTTAGGACATTGTCACTGACACCCCTGTGCACATTTGTGGAAAAGCTCATTCATTTACCATTAACCCGTTGCTTTCTGTAGGCAAAAGTTACCGTGGGGTAACTTTGTATCTCGTGCAAACTTTCTATACCCTTGTAAATTTCAAATGCAAAATAATTCAAATGTTACTGGCCCTAGGACTTTGTCCTTTTAGGACATTGTCACTGGCACCCCATGCATGTTTGTGAAAATTATACTCATTTACAATTAACCCTTTGCATTCTGTGGGCAAAAAAACCCCGGGTTATACCCTGGTTGCACATCTTTTGAAAGAATTCAAACGTTACTGGACCTAGGACTTTGTCCTTTTAGGACATTTTCACTGAAACCCCTATGCATATTTGTGAAAATTTCATTCATTTACCATGTGCTTTCTGTGGGCAAAAAAATAACCCTTAGGGTAACTTTCTATACCCTGGGTATGCACTTTTTGAAATAATTCAAATGATACTGGCCCTAGGACTTTGTCCATTGTCACTGGACCCCCTGTGCACCTTTGTGCAAAATTCCATTCATTTACCATTAACCGTTTGTTTTCTTTGGGCAAAAGATACCCTGGGGTAACTTTGTACCCCAGATAGAATGGATTTTCCCACTGGGGTAGAAAGTTACCCCCCCACTCCATGTTATCTGTTGGGGTAAAACGTAGGGATGGGCGAACGTGGTTTGGATGTTTGGAGTTCCGACCAAACTCGGTCTGTTCGGACGTCCGAACCGAACGTCTGAACCAAACTCTCAAACGACCGAACAGTTCAGTCGTGTTCGGATGAGTTCGGAGGCAGGAAAAATGTCTTTCCAGGGCCAAAAATTAGGTTTCGGTTTTGATTTCGGTTTCGCTATTTTTGAATGTTCGGCCAAGTTCAGCCAAACCGAACTCGGCTGAACAGAACCATCGTACCCAAACTCGGGTTTCGAACCGAACGACCGAACATTCGAACCGCGTTATGTTCGCTCATCCCTAGTAAAACGTTACCCTAATGCAATTTCATGGTCTAATACTACTTCAATTGGCTTTGTCTTACAACAGAAGTGAAACTAAAGCAATTTTGCATAACCTGTTTGACTGGTTTCAGGTTAGCAGATAACAGGTTCCAGGGTAAACAGTTACCCCACATTTCCAACAACATTGTTATTTTAGCAGATTGGATGAGGATTAAAGTACATCCTGAAAAGATTTGCCTGATTTCACCACTGTAAATGAAAGTCCTAGATGCACTAAAAACATAGAATAATGTTGTGTTTGGACAGGTTCGTGAGCTGGAAAACGAACTGGAGGCTGAAGTGCGTCACAATTCAGAATCTCTAAAAGGAGTCCGTAAATATGAGAGGCGCATAAAAGAACTGAGTTACCAGGTACTTGGTCCTTTGTGATATAGTACTAAAACTTCTGCTTCTGGAGAAAATAAATTTTTCTTTAGCCCTGCCCACAATGGAATCCAGAAACCAAGGATTTTTGGTACAAAGGAGGATTATAAGGAGAATCTCATCTGTGCTACCATTAATGCTACTGCCAACAGTGAGATACCAAGTGTTGGCAGAGATCTAGCAGTTTCTGACCTCCTTAACCAAGTGTTAATTATTTCTGCTGAGGGGAAGCCATTGGTAATGGTTTCCTTGCTGCATGAGAATCCAGATCACTGTCTCTTACTTATGAAGGCTGTGGAGCTAGCACGAGTAAAAAGGATCAGATTTATTTTTGTCAAGGGAGTAGGCAGAGATGGCAGAGACGTAACCTGCTGAAGAAGAAAATGCCATTCAGAAGAGAGCTGCATGTTACACTATCCTTTTATAACTGGGAGTCTGTATCACTCATTCATGACACTTTCTAAGTATATTACTGATAGATAAGATGGGGACATTTTTATTTGATATCCTTTGCATGCCTTTTGCTCTCTGGGGTCACAACGATATACTTAAGTATAGGAAAAATGTTTGGGAACCAATGTGACAGATGTCTTAACATTACTATTATCCAAAAAAATACATTCACTCAGGTCGTAGGAACATTTTTGTTTACCAGAACACTTAGTGGTGGTACTAAATGAATGATGTTAGTTATAGATTTCCAGTCTGACAAAAGTAGCTGCCCACAGCAGTCTCACTTTGGCCCTTTCCACACAGGCACACCCCCCCACACACATCTGCAATTGGGGGTGTGTGTGCCAGTGTGAATGCCGCCCACGGTGGGTGGATGGCATCCATAGGAATGGTGCCCGTGGCGGGTGGGGGTGCGTGCAACCGGCTCCAATGCTGGTTGCTCCGCGCGTGGAGATAGGTCTGCTCCCGTGAGAACGGGGGCACCCCCCCACCCATCGCGAGTGCAAACCTATCCCCCACCCACCCGCAGCCCATTTGAAAAGGGCCTTTGATGCAATCCCATACAGCAGAGACACCCAAACTGTGAATTGGGATGCCAGATGGAGTCACATCATCTGTGGATGGGGTTGCAACCTGACATTCTATATACTTTGTATGTTTTTGTTACTGTTTGGAGAATCACAGAATTATATTAAAGGCCGTTTTTGCACGAACCGTGGTGGGAGGTGGGATGGGTGTGCACCAGCGGTGGGTGGAGGTGGGTGGGTGGCCTTTTCCATGGGTGCACACCCACCTCCGCCCACAGAGCCTCCTCCAGTTTGCCGGATGACTCTGTGGGTGGGTGAAGATGGGTGTTGCGCAGGAGTGCGCGCGCACCTCACTCACCGCCCGTGCTGTTTGCATGGATGCACACCCATCTCCCCACCCAGTACTGTGACATTTGCACAGACGCCCCCACCCCTCACTGCACACCCAGCAAGGGGGGGGCATCTGTGCGAAAACGGCCTAAGTCTCAACATGGCGTTACACAAACAAAATTTTGGGAACTGCTGCCATAAAGCGTACCTGCAAGTACATCAATTAACTTGATTATTTGTTTGTTTGGTTCAGACAGAGGAAGACAAGAAGAATTTGACCAGGATGCAGGAGCTGATCGATAAGCTACAGCTAAAAGTGAAAAGCTACAAACACCAAGCAGAGGAAGCTGTAAGTCTCAGACGTTGTTGTAAGATTATCAACTGTTCAATCAAATCCTACCCTTATTGACATCTGTATCCTAGGGCTCCTTAAATTCACTAAAGCTCAGTAATAAGCAAATAGCTTGTCTGAAAGTGTCCAGTTTAGCTGCAGTTCTACACCATACTGGCCTATTTCTACCTATGGCAGTCTTCAATTGTTTTTTGTGGGGGGAAACAAGGGATAAATGTCTTATCTCCTGTTTCTCCATGGAGTCAATTTTTGCAGGCTATTACAGCAGCCAGCTAAAAGTTTGGAATTGTTGGAACCTGCCTATATAGTTCCAACACGTTTGTTTCCAAATATTCTGTTGTTCAAAGATTTGTTAAAATAGGAAATATATGTGGAACTGGTAATAACCTTCCAAATGAAAAAAAAAACGTAAGTGCAACCGATTTACACCCTAGGGGGTGGGGTTGAGTAAAGCCCAAAAGGCTAAGCTCTTATTACTCAGTTACATACAAATGGCACTCTCTTTTCCTGTCTGAATGACTGGGATAAATGCTCTAACCCTTTTTTTATAGGAAGCACAAGCCAATCAGTACCTTGCAAAGTACAAGAAGCAGCAGCATGAGCTGGACGATGCTGAAGAAAGGGCTGAAATAGCAGAATCCCAAGTTAACAAACTGAGGACAAAGTCCAGAGACATTGGCATTAAAAAGGTATTCCAACATATACTGGGCCAATTATGGATGATGAAATGAGTAAATATGATTCTGCAGTGTGGTTATATTGGCTAAGGTGAACTAGTCTGGGTTGGAGTGATGTATTTCTGAATTGGACCTAAACACATGGTTTCAGTGAACCCTTCCATTGATTGTGGCATCAGCAGCAGCTGATCCAATTACCCTTCTTCCTATCCCAGTTCAACTACATGCTTGGAATCTATTGATTGGAAGGTTTCATACTAAAAGACAAACATTTTAAACTACATGCTGATGCCTAGATGTGGAAGAGTTCATACAACACAGTGGAGACTGAGGAGGAGGAGAATTGTATTGGCAATTTCCATTATAGCATATTATTATTATTATTATTAGAAGGCATTTACATAGCGCAGGCANGCTTGGCTTGGTTACATCAAGAATGATGGCTGGTTGGTCCATGTGGTGAGGATATGAGTACACAGACCTCAGGTAACAGATTGTACTGGATGGAGGGTATCAGCAGGAGTTAGGTGAGGGGAGCAAGAAGTCAGGGAAGGCAGAGCGGAAGAGGTGGGTCTTGAGGAGGGATTTGAAGGTATGAAGGGAGGGGGCGAGGCAGATGTGGGCAGGGAGGGAGTTCCAGGTGTGTGGGGCAGCTAGGGACGAAGGCGGTTAGGGGACCAGAGGAGGCGTGGGAGGGCAAGAGAGGGGGCAGAGGAGGAGCGGAGTTTACGGACGAGTACGGAGGGAAATCAGCACAGAGAGGTAGGGGGGAGCAAGGTTGTGAAGAACTTTATAGGTGAAGACTAGGAGCTTGTGCAGGATTCGTTCAGGAAGGGGGAGCCAGTGAAGAGAGGAGAGGAGGGGCTGCACCTGGTCGAAGCGACGAGCGAGGTGGATGACCCTGGCAGCAGAGTTTTGGACGGAGATAAGGGGAGAAAGGGGAGAGCGGGGGAGGCCAGTGAGAAGGGGGTTACAGTAATCGAGGCGAGAGATGACCAGGGCATGAACGAGGGTTTTGGCAGAAGAGACAGAAAGAAAAGGGTGAATCTTAGCATGTTATGGAGGGAGAAGCGACAGGATTTGGCAACAGAGTCGATGTAGGGTTTAAAAGAAAGAGGTGAGTCAAAGATGAAGCCTAAGCTACAGGTTTGGGGGACGGGAAGGATGGTGACCCCGTAGATAAGGATCGACAGGGAAAAGGGAGAGGAAGGAGGAGGGTGGAAGATAAGTTCAGTTTTAGCCATGTTGAGTTTGAGTTGACGCTGAGACATCCAGGTAGAGATATCAGAGAGACAGCTGGTGAGGCGAGCTTGAACAGATGGAGAGAGAGAGGGAGTAGATAGAGTTGAGTGTCGTCAGTGTAGAGGTGATATTGGAAGCCATGGGAGGTAATGAGTTTGCCTAGGGACAGGGTGTAGATAGAGAAGAGGAAAGGGTCAAGGGCAGAGCCTTTGGGAACACCAACCAAGAAAGGAAGGAAGGAGGAGGTGGAGTTGGCAAGAGACACCTTGAAGGAGCGGTCAGAGAGGTAGGAGGAGAACCAGTCAAGGACGGAACCATGGAAGCCAAGGGAGTGAAGTGAGTCCAGCAAGAGTGAGTGGTCAACAGTACTGAAGGCAGCAGAGAGGTCAAGGAGAACAAGAATGGAGTAGAGGCGATTCGATTTAGCCACCAGAAGATCGTTGGTGATCTTAGTCAGAGCAGTTTCAGTAGAGTGAAGGGAGCGGAAATCAGATTGGAGGGGGTGAAGGGGGGAGTTGGCAGACAGGAAGCTGAGGCAGCGGGAGTACACAAAACGTTCATGAAGCTTGGATGCAAAAGGAAGGAGTGAGACAGGTCAGTGGGTAAAACGGTCAGAGGGGTCAAGAGTGGACTCTTTGAGGATTTAAAATTTTTGTTTATTTATAACAAACATTTATATCCCACACCCTCCTGCACATCGGCAGCTCAGGGCAGCGAACAACATAACACATAATATAAATAATATAATATAAAATCCATTTAAAATACTAAAAATATTTAAAATACTAAAGGCAGAAATACTCAGGATAGGAGAGACAGTGGCAAAGCCTGAAGGCCGAGGGGATGAAGGTGGAGTGGAAGGAGCCAGTAGAGAGGGAGAGGTTGATGGTGTGCAGGAGGGAAGGGGTGACAGTGGAAGCAATGGAGGTCAGGAGGTGGGCGGGGATGGGGTCAAGGAGGCAAGTGGAAGGGTTGGAGGAGGAGAGCAGGGAGGAGATTTCCTCAAGGGAGGTGGGAGGAAAGGAGGACAGGAGAGAAGGAGGGGGAGGAGAGAGGGAGTAGGAAGAGGAGCAGGAAACGATGTCGAGGCGGATCTTGTCTATCTTGGAGGTGAAGAAGGAAGCAAGATTATTATTATTATAAGCATTTGTATATCGCCAGCTGTGTACCTGGCGCTTTACAGAACAATAAGATAGACGCGGTTCCTGCCTATGGCTTACAATCTAATAGACACGGAGGGGGAAGACAAGGTTAGGGGACATAGGGATAGACAAGGGATAAATTACATTCAAGTGGATGCGAAGTCTCAGGTGCACGTGCTTGGCATGTGCCTGAACAGAAAGGGAAGAGGGAGGAGGACAGGGGGGCTTGAGGAGGAAGTCAAAGGTGGAGAACAGGTGGTGAGGGTCCCGAGAACAGGACTCAATGTGGGAGGCATAGATAAAGCTGTCTAGCGAGGGAGATAGGAGAAGTAAAGGAGGAGAGAGAGAATTTGAATTGAAGGAAGTCAGTATGAGAGTGGAATTTGCACCAGAGGTGTTCAGCAGCACGGGTGCAGGAGCAGAGGTGGCAGATACTGGGGGTGAGCCAAGGATGGGGGTTGTGGGAGCGGGCAGGCCGGGAGGAGAGGGGGGCAAGGGAGTCAAGGGTGGAGGAGAGAGAGGCATTGAAAACCGAGACGGCAGAGTCAGGGGAGGAGGAGGAGGAGAAGACTGAGGGGAGAAGGGGGGAGAGAGAGGAGGCAAGGTCCAAGGGGTTAGTGGCCTGCAGGTCACAGAAGGGTCATGGAGACAGGGAAAGGGGGGCAGTGGGAGATGTTGAAAGAGGCAAGGAAGTGGTCAGAGATGGGCTGAGGCGCATAATTCATTAATTGAACCAGAGACCTGCCAATAATAAAAGTGCAGTTCCTTAAAGCTTGAGTTTTTAGTCAAGCTTCATAATTAATCAATAACACACACTCCCTTCCTCCCTCCGGTTACAGTCACAAGCAATTTCGCATTCTGATTTTAATACTGCAATTTCAATGAGAATCTGTGGTTGTGTAGAGAGAGAATTCTAGTAATTTGGGGAGTTTGGAGATATGCAACCTCTGACCAAGTCAGAGGGAGAAACCAACAACGCTTTCCTGTCCAGAACTTGATATGAAATCAAACAGAGAAAACCATCTCCCTGTTCTTTCAACTATGGGTGAAAGCACAGGTGATGCTGGGCTGCCACGTCCTGGGACAGGCAACCTGGGTGGAGTGCTGGGCTAGAGCACAAAACAAACATGCGCCCGGCTGGGCGCAGGACTGAGAACAGGGAACATGTGGCCGGCCATGTCTGAACCTGGGCTGTACCCAGCGCCCCGCCATGACAGCCAGCTCTCGCAACCAGTGACGGCCAGCCATGGCTGTCTGTCATGGTAGAGTTGGCCCAGGCTGGTAAACCAGCCTGGAACCACACATGCAGCTCCGGGGCAGCCTGCTTTGGCCCAATCAGAGCGGCCCCTTGCCGGGGCTATGATCCCAGAGGACTCCAGGATCACAGTCTGGGCTAACTGCCAGCACAACCTGGGATACCCCAGGTCAAACATCTGGTAGCTCCTGCACCACGGTGGGCTGAATCACTCCACTGGCACGCTTGGTTTGACCCCATGTCTTCTGTGGCAAGATTTTCCAATCTCCCCTTTACCAAATCTAAAAATGAGTCAAATATGACTACGTTTTTGGCAATTTTCTGTGGATGGAAAGAATTAAACCAAGATGGCTTGCTGGTGTGCGTCTTAATGCTTTATTTTTTCCTTCATAAAGTTCTGCTGAGAATCTTTCCAGTCAGAAGAAATAAGAATGAAAATGTATATAATACACACACATATTTAGTGAATTATTCATTTAAAATAAATAAGTTTATTTAATAAATCGATACCATATTATTGCTGCTAGTAGTACCTTTGTCTGTTAAAAGAAGCTAGCACACAGAGACACTCCTGTGCTGGGGGCCTGTCACTGAGAATCTACACAGAGTTGGGAAGGATGGGGAAACCATCTCTCTCTATTTTTTTTACTTCATAGACATGTAATCTAAAGTCACCATAGGCACCATGGCAGAAGTAGGCTTTCTATTGGAACAAGGGGAATGGAAGCTTTGATTGTAATACTTGAGCATTTCCTCTTTAGGAACCCATGCTTACACTGTACTATGCTATCTCTTATTATGTATTTCAGGTTCATGAGGAGGAGTAAATATATTGTGCTCTAAGTAACTGAAGACCCAAAATGTGTTTGCGTAGCCAAAGAGCATCAGTCAAAAGCTGACGCGGAAGAAAATTAGCAGCTTCAGAAATAAAAAATCAAGTTAAAATCCAGAATACTTGTTGCTGGTTTCTCCCCCGTCCCCAACATTTTAATGCTCTGGTATAAAAACACTTATTCATTATCTTGGAACAAAACCTAATGTTTAGTAATGAAGCTAATTAAATATGAAAGCATAGTGATATGTCTATTCACACTGAAGAAATTAACACTCTTTCTAGAGAGCCTTATTAAAGTACACAAACACTTGGGGTCCACAGTGCATCTATCTTTTGTCTGCTGCTTCGACTAGTAAAAACTCTGTATTAGTTTTCTGCCCTAACAGACAGAGCTCCATAAAGTTGCTTCCCTGTTGTGTTCTCATGAACGGCTAAGCTTCTATTTCCCATCTGGGTAGAATGGTCAGTTGGAGATGCACGAACAGTGAGAAAGGAGAGCCCACCATGAAAGGGTTACAGACGGGCCGTAACTTAGAGACCCAGGCTTCATGGCTACTCAAAGATGGCAAAACCTGGGCATAAATGAGGAAGGAACTGCATGGGGCAATGAAGTCGATGGCTAAAAGTTAGTCTTTTGTCACAGGACTGTGTTTAATGTCAGAGTAGCAAGCAGGTGAGTTGATGATGGGTGGGCTTGGGAAGAATAAGCATTTTATTGCAGGTGTTGGCACTGTAAACTGGCTATTTGTCAAAATCACCTAGAAAAGCCTTAAATTCAAACTGAGTTTGTTCCTAAGTGCTACAAAGTACCAATGTGAGAGGTTTTTTCAGTGACTTTCAGGCTTTAGAACCCAATGCTAAAATTCTTTTAATGCTCTCTAACAACATTATCATTTATTTTTGTTTTCTCGTATTCACTCTAAATCCGGCGGCCCCAGGTGCCAGAGAGCCCCATTCTTGGCTTGTGAAATGCTCAGAGAATGTTTTTTTAAATACAAAATAGATTATAAAGCTTTCAAAGCCTTGTGGCACAGTGGTGTTTTGGGTTAAACCTTCTTCTAATGTTGCTAAGTTAAGCACAAATCAGACCTAACTTCTACTGGTGGATTCAAGAGATTCAGTTACACAGGGGAAATAAGTCCAGCCTTCAGATGCAGAATGGGCATCTTACCAAACATGTATGAGTTCATGGCTCCTTCCCTCTCCTGTCAGTGTGCAAAGTGGTGCAAGTGTATTCCTACTTATAAAGTGCCAGCAATGTGCCTGGAATTGAATAATCAATCATAAATTAGATACAGGCCCTGCCCGGGAGGTGGGGAGAGGGCTTACAATGTTCGAGAATGGGCAAGGGAGAGGAGACAAGGATTATATTTGAGCCCTGCTCCTGGAGCCTCACCCTGATGGCTACCTGCGCTCACAAACCCCTTGGTGTTTGAGGATCCCACCATCATGCCTTAAGCCAGCAGGCAATTGGACCTTTGCTGGGGTGAGCCCCTCAGTGTGCAACTCGCTCCTCCAGATGTTCATCTTGGTTCCTCCTGCCTCACTTTTAACAAAAAACTGATGACCTATTTTTTCTTCAATTACCATTAGCATCCACGGCTTCTTTCCTCTCAGTGTATTCTTTCCTACTACTTTACCATTGCCTTTTAAATTGCTTTGAATGGGTTTTATATCACTACTGTATTTTGATTATGAAGTGTGGTGGTGGGGGGGCACTATAAAAATGAAATTGTTATGACCACATTCATTATTATTAGTTGTAGGAGTATTGTATTGATACAGTCCCAGCAATGTACCTGCCCTGACCCATCATTAATTAGAGACAGGTCCCTGCCCCAGAGGGCTTTCAACCTAGGCTTGACAAAGGATACCTGATTGTTGTTGTTATTATCTTTAACTATTTATACTTAAAATACTCTGAACAATCATTAATTGAGTCAGCTCTCTGCCCCATGGGGGAGACAAGGAAAGGAGAAACTAGGGTGAGACAAGAGGAGGAGCATGTCAGCAATCTCCGGGGTGGGGTGCACGGAAAACCTGATGGAAGCGGTGGTTTTTAAGAGACAGATTTGAAGGTTGGGAAGGATAAATATTTTTTGCAGAGGATAAAGTGCTAAAAAAAATCAACATTTGTTTTTTCAGTCTCCAAAATTCAACCTATTTACACCCTTTAGCCACTTCTGCTACATGCATCATACTGACAGAATAAGCAACCCACTCATATAATGGTAAAGGCTGTTTTAAAAGGTATGAACGACTGAGTAGGCAGCTAAGGACATACAAGTGAGAAAGCAATTACCCCTAACATTTACAGATTAACACAAATAGCTCACTCTCCAAACTCTTACTTGGGCTTACTCAGTCCAGGCTCATTTAAAAGGATAGCTGTACCTCTTCGATATTTGGTAGATCTACTTAAAAAAATTAATTCAAAGAGTATTCATGCCCAGTACCATATCATTTCAAATTTCTTCAGAACTTTCAATCCTGGTATCTATTCATTGGTGCTAATATTTAACTTTAAATTACACAGACATGTTAATTATTGCCAAAGTGCTTTCCTTAATTGTACCATTGTCCAAGGACATACCAGTCTTCAAGCCACTTAGCTTTTATGTGTGACAAAACTTTTTTCTTTGTTGGACTTTATAGTGTTTTAGTACATGGGGCTAGAAGTGTAAGTAAAGTGCATGAACACACCCAAAGGATTGCTTTTACCATTGTTCCCTTTCATTTCCATTACTAATAATGTGATCCTTGATATGTTTTTGGGTGACGCTATAAACTCTGTGTGTTGCAGTCATCACAGGGTATTAACAAACAAGAGTATAGCCCACTGCAGTCTGGGTTGGGTCCATGTAGCTCCCACTCACATGTTTAGTGTACAGCCTAACAAACAGGCAGTCCTTGCATGTATTTCATGTGCTTATGGGCAGCGCCCAATCACAGATTTAGTGTGGCAAACCTAATACACGGGCAGGCGTGGTCGCTTCTCACAACCCTATGGTGCTGGTGAACCTGTAGGCATAGAGGCGCTGCACGCAACCTAATTGATAGGACACTGACACGTGGGAGTGCATTCACCTGCACGGCGGTGCCACACATTGTGAGATCCTGCTGTGAGTGGAGGCTATGTGGCTGGTGCGAGTGAACACTTAATAAACAGGCAGGTGGACACCCACGTGGTATGAGCTACCGTCTCATTTGTTTACACCTTCAAAGGTTTCATCTTCAGTTGCTTCAGAGTACACGTCTGGCTTCAATGAGAAATTTTCCGACTAGCCAGAAGGAAGTGGCTCTCTCTCCTGAAATACAGAGCAAGGGATGTTCATTAGACCTAACGCTATAGGAAATGCATACAGAGAAATTTAATTGCAAAGTGTAGGATTTAAGAACATAAGTAGTGTCATATTGCTTCAGGCCAATGGTCCATCAAGCCCAGAATCCTGTCTCCAACAGTGGCCAATCTTGGTCACTTGGAAGAAGTGCCCAACAGGTCACAATGGACAATCCATTCCCTGTTATTCCACCCCAACAGTAAAAGGTTACGTCTCCAAAATCTACTTGGCTAATAGCCATTAATGGATCTATCCTCCAAGAACTTATCCAATCCCTTTTTTAAACTAGCTATATGTAAGAAGTGCCATACTGGGTCAGACCAATGGTCCATTGAACCCAGCACCTGTCTCCGAAAGTGGCCAATCTCAGTCAAGGGGGGTGCATCTGTGTGACCGCTGGTGGGGATGGGTGGGTGTGTGTGTGCATGCTCTTGCGTTCCACCCATCTCCACCGATCCCCCCCACATGGAGGCATTGGGGGCAACAGAGGTGCCTCCATTTGTGGAGATCAGTGAAGATGGGTGTGCCTCCGTGTGCTGAGCTGCACACGCACTGCCACCTCCACTCATCCACCCACGCTGCGGCGCCTCCGAGGTCCGTTTGAAAAGGGCCTTGGAAGAAGTACCCAACAGGTCACAATAGGGAGATCCATTTCCTGTTGTTTACTCCCAGCTCACGACAGTAAGAGGCTACATTCCCCAGACTTTCCTCTGGCTAATAGCTGCTAACAGACCTATCCTCCAGAAACCAGTTTCAAACCCAGCTGTCTTCTGGCAACAAATTCCACAACTTAATTGTGCACAGAGTAAAAAAATACTTTCTTTTATTTGTTTTAAATCTGCTACCTGTTAGTTTCAGAGTGTCCCCTAGTTTTATTACTACTTGAGATGATGAATAACCATTCCCTATTAACTTGTTCCACACCACTCATAGTTTTAGAAACCTCTTATCATATCCCCTCTGACATCCCCAACATGTCTAGCCTGTCTTCACAGGGGAGCCGTTCCATACCCCTTAGCATTTTTGTTGCCCTTCTCTGTACCGTCTCTATTTCAACTATATATTTTTTGAGATGGGGTGACCAGAACTGCACACAATACTCAAAGTATGGTCCCACCATAGGTTTATATAGAGGGATTATGATATTTTCAGTTTTCTTCTCTCTTTACAAATAATTCCTAACATTGTTTGCTTTTTTGACCATGGCCACACATTGAGCTGAGGAAGTGGTCAAGGCTGCACATATACTACCAGCCGTGAGCACTTCTTCCTGGCCAGTTGCTGAAATAAAATAAATACATAAATAAAATAAATAGGCAGGGGGAACAGAACTTGCAGCTTTAAAGTGTGTAAAATGTATATTGCATCAATCTGGGGAAATAATCATAAAACATTTCAAACAACATGCTTTAAAGTTGGCAAAGCTTGTTACAGGAAAGAGAAAAGCATTTGAAAAAGTGAGCCAGGCAGCAGGGGTGCCTAAACTCCTAACCCTGCTTGCAGAGCGGCAAAGAATGCAGCCAGATAATAAATTACAGCAGGTAAAGTGGGGGGAAATAGCAGCAGTTTGGAAACAGCAAATCAATGTCGATAGGGAACGCACTAGGCATGTTCATTTCGTTTTTATTAGTTACTAAACTGAATGGAGCCCCATTCATGTTCTGAAAATGGATGAATAAGCAAACGACATACATTGGCTTACACCCGTTTTCATTTATTTAATTTTTTTGTTTAATTCATTTAACATAAAAATTAAATTAATTTTTAAAAAAACCAAAAAAAAACCTGTGCATGCACAAATTGCTGCCGGGGCCATTCTCCGCATGCGTGCTAAAATGGAAAATAAATAAATAAATGAATGAAAACAAAATGGAAAATAAATAAATAAACAAAAATGACCAGAGGGTTTTACAAAAAAACCCCAACCAAATGGATGCATTTTTAACCCAGGAAACTATACAGAAAACGAAAACAGAAGAGGTAAGTGCTGCACACCCTTTGACTGCACAGGGAATGCAGGTGCGCCTGCAAATGTCAATAGGGAACACATAGGGAAGGGAAAGGATGCTACATTCCAATACTACAAGTTGCATGCCAACCTACTCCTACAAACTGTTGAGCAGTTAAAAGAAAAACAGTGCTTTGATTCTAAAACATTATTGATTTCCCCCATGACTGATGAAGACTCCGTACTAGTTTACTGCCTTTCATAAGGCTTTCATCAAAAAATAATATAATTTTAACAATACTAGAGTGAGAAATGCAAGAAAGAAAATATTTTAATTCTACCTACCTACCCCACCCAATCCCACCTCCAGACCCCCATTCTACTCACCCCAGACCCCCATTCTGCCTACACCCCCACCCAATCTCACTCCCCAGACCCCATTGTACTACCCACCCCACCCCAATCTCACCTCCAGATCCCTATTCTAATTCTACCCACCTCCTGGGCCCATATTCTGCCTGTACCCTCTCCCCCCCCCCCCACACACACACACAACCTCCCATGCTGCACCCTAGGGGGGGGAAAAGTAAAACACAAACAAATATTTAATTTTAAAGAGGAGCTCGAGGGGCCCTCAGACTTACTGGCCAACTCCCCGCAGTGCCTGCTGCATGATGGGCAACCCCATCTCATGATCTCCAAAGACAGACACAGACCAGTAGATCTCCCACCCCAAGTGTTCCCCTTCAGGGTATTGCACTCACTGCAGCATCTGTCCTGCCTGCCAGCTTGGGGGCATTTAGCTCAGCTGCCCCAGGCATTCCTAAAATAGAGAGTTTCTTCTGCCCCAGGCAATAGCACCACCCACTGGTCAGAACAGCAAACTGCCCTCTCCAATGTCTGCGGTATGGTCGGCACAAGCAGCCACCCATACTGCAAACTTCTGCAATTTGTCCCCTATAGGATTCCTTTCTGACCAGCTCTGCCTCCTCCAGCACACTCTAGCCTACAGCACTCTGAGCCTCTGGCCTCCGCTCTGCCCAGTCTCCCAGTCCCTGTCTCCTCCTCCTAGCTACTCTAACAAGTTACAACAGGGAGCAGGCCAGCGGGGAGGGACTGGGAGCCATGAGGAAAGTCTAGTGTGCCACACATTGCACAGTTCGTGCTAGCCAGCACCACAGAGACCTGGACGTGCAGTGCTTTCAGGCAGTGCAGCCAGCTGGGCCGGGCGCTGTAGCAGTAGCCGCTGCTCAGTCTTTCTAAAAGGTAAAAGGACCGGCAAAGGTAGTGCTGCTGCTGCTCTAATTGGAGGTCAGGGAGACTGGGAGTGGGAGGTAGAAGCATGCTCCTGGTACCCTACAGTGTGAACCGCACCTATTACATAGTATCAAAGGACAGAGCAGACGACTGAAATCAGTGTGATGAGAGATTTGTTTGCCTGCTAGCAGAACACACACAACTGAACTTAAAACAATTACTCTATAATAACCACTACTATGGGTGTTTTTAGATAAGCACCTCCCCACCCATCATGCATATTGCAGGGCTGTGTAGAGCACCAATGCGGCCCTGCAACATGCATAATTGGTGGGTAATGGGTGAGGAGGCGCTTGTCTAAAAATACCATGTGTATCGTCCCCTAAAGTTTACCAAATTCAGGTTCTAAAAAACTCTTAGGGCAAGTGAGTATCAAAGATGGAACACTCTGCTAAGAACAGTGCAACTTGCACTGGAGAATTTTACCTAAAGAATTACCCAAGACCATTAACTGCTGAAACAGGGAATCAGGCAGGAATAGTAGATAGAATTCCTAATTATTTTGTGAATGGGAAGTGAGTGCAGAGATGACTACAGGTATCACATATTCACAAATCAGTCTTACATGGGAAGCTATCATCTGCCTTTTGCACCCACTGGAGCTTGTAGGTGGGTTTTCAGGGTAGGGCATTTCAGCAGTTCAGCCTGTAGGTCATAAAGCTTACATATTTGTTGCAAGATAGAAATCAAATTTACTTTCAAGTTTCACAAGTACGAGAGTCATTCTTACCCTTTCGTCTGTTGAGAATTCACGTTCCTTCCACTGTTTGTGGGAGAAAAGGAGGATACTTTAACACAAGATTATTTTGTTACAGTCTGGACTTATAGGTGGGGTGGTAATTTTTTAAACAAATCTGCACCAAAGTTTGCAAAAGTGATTTCATTAAAACTGATACTGCAATGATACATACCTTTCTTAAAAAAGAGAGAATGCTGATCAGGATGATCACCACCAACAACAATAAGGTCAGGGCTATAATCCAGATGTCTATGTCTTTATTCCTTTTTTCTACAACAACAGTATTTCTTATTAGTTGCATATGAAATAGAAGATTTGGAGCTTATATACTTATCTTCTGTATAATAAACAAACATGCCTGCATGGCCTAATATTACAAACAAATACAAGAGCCCATAAACTGCACTAATCCTATTTATACTTTTTAATTTATAAAGTTCTGATTCAGGAATTAAAGGAATTGCCCTATCCTCGCCGTAACTAATTTTGTTGAACTGAAATAATTTTAAAAAACTTATTTAAGACCCTGGCATTTTAAGGGACTATAGAGTTTAAAATGATAACATCTGAAATGCAATAATAGCTGTAAATATGTTACCTCTTTACTTGACTGTCAAGATCTCTGCAAGAAGCCCCAAACCCGCTCCTAATTGGGCATTTTGAAGTAACTGCCTTTTGAAGCTACACAGCAGCTACTTATCAAATGCTGCTGGTTGTGAAGGGCAGGGTCAAGCTCTGAGTGCTGTCTGTGAATGGTGCCAGCTACCTTGTTAACATGTGGTTTAAAAAAAACCCAAACCCCATAAAAATAACCGTACCCTTCATTTGGGGAAGAGTTTAGTATGGAAAAGTGCTGCCCAATCTACTAGGTTTCAATCACAGTATAACTATGGTTGGCCCTACCATATAGGTTACACAGGTGGCTGCCTATGGTGGCAAGTTGAAGACGGCGGCTCTCCCATCCCTGATCCAGCTGCCCCACCACCGATCAGCTCTGCACTGGATAGGGATAGGAGAGGTGCTCCCTTCAACTTGCTGCCCTACGCAGCCCTGTCAATAAGCGATGCACTGGATCAGGGGTGGGAGAGGTGCCCCCTAGGCGGCTCCATTTTCTGATCCAACTTTCACTGCCACTTCTTCTGCCCTCAATCCTGCTACAGCCACTGCGAAACTCTACATTGGATTGGGGCCATATCAGCCTAGGGTAGCAAGTTGAAGGGGGCCGATTCAGCTGCCACCACCGCCAACAGTAAGCTCTGCTGCTGGATCGGGGGCACCAGGACCACCTAGGGCAGCAGAAATCGTTGCACTGAGCCTGAGTATAACCCCCCCAAATCCAGACCTCCAATATCCAGATCATTCTTTATTCTGGACATTCCTTCTTTTTATTCTAGGCATGCTTTATGAAATGTATAAGCATAAGCACCTGATTTAGTTCCAAAGAAGTCAATGGCCACTACAAAATAGCAGAACTTGGAGGAGTGAACCCATAGTAACTAACCTTTTAAATTAGTGACCCCCACTTAGCTACAGATAAAGTCAGAGAAAGCTGAGAGGACTCAACACACCATGCAGAGCATTGAACAGCTGGTGGAAGGAAAAACCTCTCCGTTTCTAAATTCAACTAATACCTGATTTAAAAACAACAACAAAATAATTCTCCTTTTTAATCTTTCCTCCGACACTTTGCTCATTTTGGTAGACTTTTCTCCTTTGAGTCTCAATGTAAAAATAGCAGCAGCTTACCTACGTGCAAATATCTGACAGTGATTTGAGTACAGTGAGGTGTTGAAATATTGCACAGGTATTCTCCATTGTCAGATTGAGTCAGATCCCTTAAAGTTAATGAGTAGTTTCTTTGGTTGATTTCCTCCAAACCAACTGAAGCAGAGTCAACTTTTTTCCAAGTAATTATCAGCTCCTTAGTATCATTGCAAACCTCTGCAGATGTGCACGGGATTGAAATCATCGTTCCTTCCTCTGAAGAAAGCGAGCCTGAAATATGCAATTGATCAAATTAAAAAACTGATTTAAAGTAAAACTTTGAGCAAGCTTCTGTGAAGAATAATTAGACCTGCTGAGCAATTTTAACTGTAGTCTCTTGTGCACTCTTTACAATGAAATACTTTGCTGTAACTGCACCTTTACTTCATTTTAAGCTTCTCTAGGTGTCTGGCTACACACATTTTAAGAGGCAGTAGAGTCTATGTAGTCCAGACTGAACAGTTAGTTTATCAAATCTTTGATTTGTCCCTCTCCTTTACCCCTCATATTCAGTCTGTTGCTAACGCCTCTTACTTCTCCCCGTATGACATAGCTAAAATTCAGCCCCGAGTACTGCAACCTCCTTCTTCTTGACCTTTTACCTCGACCCCCTCATTTACGTACAACATTCCACTGCTAAAGTCATCCACCTTACCCGCCACTTCGATCATGTTCAATCCTCTTCTCAGCTCTCTCCACTGGCTTTGTATTTAGCATACACTCTTCATTCTCACCTTCAAGGCTGTTCATGGCCTTGTTCCAATCTTTCTGCCTTGATTTCCCACCCAGGGATTTCTGCCACCACCTTCCCCTAGCTCAGAGTCTGCTGTTCCCTGAATCATCTTCACACCTTCTCCCATGCTGCCCAGTCTCCCTGGAACTCCCTCCCTGAGCATATATGCTCTGTTCCCTCCCTCATGACCTTCAAATTCCTCCTAAAAAAAACCCCTACTTCTTCCCTCAGGCCTTTTCGAGCTCCACATCCACATCTATGCTTCTCTTTATACCAGAGGTGGGGAAACGGCAGCTCAGGAGCCACATGTGGCTCTCGGGCACCTGTTCTGTGGCTCTCAACAGAGGTGGCTGCCTGGGGACAGGTCTATGTGGCTCCTTCAGAAGCAAGAGGAGACTATCACATTTTCCCCTATGTGAGCATTAATTTATTATCATAATTCGACAACCAACAATTTTTTCAAAACTGCCTTAACTCTGTCCGTTCACACACAATTTCATTCTATCAGTCTAAATCTATACAACTGTCTACAGTAACAGTGTCAGAAGTGTACACAATTTGTATACATGTAAGACAGAGTTAGGGCAGTTTTGAAAAAATAGTTTGTTCTCCAATTATGATAAATAAATTAATGCTCACAAAGAAAAAATGTGATAGTTATTGATAAATAATAAGAGTAATTATGTATGGTAAGGAATTAAGTACATATCTTACATTTATGTTGATGGTAAATTATGAAATATAGATAGAAAATGTGGACATAATTTCCATGCTTTTTGGCGTTTACGTGTTGTCGTAATGTATGTTGTGAAATATTTTTTGAACTGGAAGTGAAATTAATGTTCATGTTTTTTGGAGTTTAAGTTAGGGAAAATTGTATGTTGTTAAATGGTTTTGAAAAGGAAAGTTTTTTTGTTTTGGGAATGGTTCTGCCGTTAACCTTTTTTTAATTGTTAAGTTTTTTGTTTTTGAATATTTCCAAGTTTTTTGCGATGTGATTAATATAGTAATGAGAATGATAAGATATCACATATTTTGGAATTTTAATCCTATCCTCTAAGGTGTTTGCAATTCTCCCCCGTTTTGTGTCACCAGCAAAATTGAGAAATGCATTGTCCATGTCTTCATCTCATGAAGTTATTGATTAGCACTCTATCGTGGCTGAATACACTTTGGGGTTTACAGCCCTTGAACTAGGGGAAGGGATGTGTGGAGTTTCCTCATAGAACTTACGCTTGTATGCCATTGGCAAACCCAGGGATCTTCCAAGGAATTTAGGATTAGGCATTTGAGCTCCAACTTCTGATATTATAGGGTGGATTATCTCAAGATTAGAAAATGCTCTGCACCCCAAGAGAGGCAAGCTCCGCTTTGCAGCAGGGTTGAGTTGGCTGGAGGAGTGGAAGCCACACGTGGTGCAATCTTACTGCCCCCTAGGACATGTGCAAGCGAGGCTGGAGTGGGCCAAGTCTAATTGTGGCTCCTGGATCAGGTGTTCCTGGTGACACTCCTGCCTGTAGCTAGGGTGTAGCTAGGCTGCGCGCTGGTAGCAGCTGGATGCCTCCAGCCCCAGCATGTTGGGCAGGACCAGGCTGGTCTCTCAGTGCTGGTGGTGGATGCAGCCTCCTGCGTGGCGGTTCTGGCAGGAACATGCACATCACTATAATACATAGAGTATGCTTGCTACACAGAGTAGTTTAGATGAGATCTTTTCTTGGGCCAACTTCTGTTGCTGAGAGTATGCAAGCTTTGGGCCACAAAGGGGTCATCACTATGTCCAGAGCTTGCATACTTTCACCAACAGGAGTTGGTCCAACAATACCTCTGAACCATTTTGTCTTCATATCACACATTGGGGACCAGCACAGCAGATACTATTCACTAGCCATTATCTTTGGAACTGTTTGTTCAGTTAACCATCTTTTGCTTTCATCAGTCTGACAAGCTAAGAAACATTTATCTATGTCCATAAGCCATCACATTTCGTATTTTTAAATGTTCCCACTGTAATAGCCCAGTCTAAGGCAGCACCGAGCAAACTATTTCAGTTCCCTGTTTGAAGCACAAGGGAGCGTGAGGTTTAATCAGGTGGAAAAATAATGCAGTAATTGCAAAAACCTTTCTGCTTGGGATGTCTTTAATGTGGCTCTAAGGGAACAGTTGTCTCCAAAGTAAGATCTTACAAACATTGCCTCAAGCTGGGAAAGCAGGATTTGTAGCCTTGATGAAAGGAAGAGAATGGGAGTACAAATGTATCGGACTCAAGTTCTGCCCCCCATAAAGCTTAAAGAATATGTTTCTTAATATACATTAAAACACCATGAGTAAAGTAATAATTACAAGTAACATGTAAAGTCCCAATATGATCTATATACATTGATATCAAAACATATGAGGGGGTAGGGGATGAGAAGTAGGGATCCCCAGCTACCAGGATGTACTGGGTCCCCAAATTTCTCTTAAGGGGCCTGGGGACTTTGAATTATAACCAGATCCGTAAACAGTGGCTGTGAGTTGTATGAAGTAATAAGACTGAGTCTGCAAGCAATTCATACTTACCGGTGCCTGCGGAAGGAGTCTGTGCAGCTGAAGAGATGGCATCTGCTCACCCACAGGGGTGAGTCCAGTACAAGAGGTCAACTGAACTCCTTTGCCTCCCTGTCCAACCTCCCCCGGTATCACTTTAGGCCAGGTGGGCAGGACAAGGGCAACAAGGCACAAAGATCTGTATATAGAAGCAGCAGGTAGATTTCTTCCCCAGATTGATAATCCCAGAGCAGCTTTCTTCTCCAGCCGGGAGGAAGAAAACAAAGCCTTTGGCGAGGCTCCCCACAACCTCTCCAAGCAGCTGCCCTCTTGGGGACTTGCTGTTCCAGCAAGCAAGCCTGGTGAGCAAGCCCCCAGCTACTCCAGACCTGCCAAGCCAGGGCAAGGGAGGGAGCCCGGAAGGAGCTGGGCAGGGGATCTGATGGCTATGGTATCTTCCCTTGCAGAGGAGTTTTTACCTGCTCTCTGCGCAGCCTGATCCCCGTGCCTAAATCTTCTATGGATGGAAAGCCATGTTTCCTGCTTGTGGGGCTGAGGCAGCTCCTCTGGGCCTGGCTCCAGCTGACCTGGCTGATCAGTTTGGGGCTTGGGATGTCGTGTGGGGAGGGGGCAGCAGGAGGAGGGGCAGGGGTGTGTAGGGGGGGGAGGCAGAGTAAGGAGGGTTGGAGGCTCAGGTTGGGGCCAGGAATG
>QEPC01015351.1:1264606-1285512 GCA_003113815.1 Sphenodon punctatus | reverse complement strand
CCCCCCCCCCCCCCGGAAGTAATGGCCGTGAGAGGAGCTGCAGGATAAACACCCACGCAGGCTTAATCCTGCCCAGCCATCAAGTGGTGAGACACCAAGACTCCCCCTCCTCCTCTTCTCTCCCTCCCATCTACTAGTTGTTCTTGAGCCAAGCCCAGCAGCAGTAGGAACGAACACTGGGAGTGGGCACCCCTGCAACAACCCCAGCACAGCCCCCGGACCCACATGTTAACTCCCCCTGCCCGCTCCCAACACCCTTTGCCCACAAATTAAACCCTCCTAGTTCCCCCATCCCCACACAACCTGTCTTTCAACCTCTTGGGGGCACCATCTTCCCTGCTGACCTCTGATGGCCACCTGAGGCTAATGCGCATGCATGACATTATGAATTCTCCCACTGACTAATATGGGAAGTTACAAAATTTACAACTTTAAAACTACCAGACGGTTTAAAAAAAAAAAAAAAAAGGCACATGCCTCTGCACCTGTGACAGAGCAGAGTCCCTGAAAGCTGCTTCTCCATTAAGAGACTGGGCAAACAGCTGCAGGCACCGAAAGAAGAGAGGGGGCAGCGCCTGATAGGAAGCAGCTGTGCTGGGCCTGGCTGAGCAAGCCCAGAGAGAGTGAAAAGCCAGAGAGCGCTCAGAAGCAGGAGTTGGAAGAGACTCACTGTGCAGACAGCCAGAAAGGGGGTTGCCTGGCTGGGCTTAAGAAACTGTAAGTCAAAGTGCCATTGCCTGACTAATAGAGACTTTAATTAATTAATTTCATTATATTTATATGCTACCCCCCATGCCTACGGCATCTCGGGGCAGCTTCCAACATAATATAAAACAATTTTTAAACATAAACAAATCTATATTATCATAATTAAAACAAATTTAAAACACCCCCCACAAAAATTAACCCACACACGCCCCCACCCTCCCCTCCGAAGGCCTGGGCGAACAGCCACGTCTTACAGATACGTCAAAAGGCCAACAGGCCCGGGGCCAGGTGAACCTCCTCCGGGAGGGAGTTCCACAACCGCGGCCCGGTCACCGAGAACGCCCTCTCCATTGTGGCCCCCCGTTTACACGGGGGACCTCCAGAAAGGAGCCCCTGGTGGACCAACGGGGTTATCTGGCTGAAGAGACTGGATTAAAATAGAGACTGTGTAAGAGGCCAGAGGATGGGTGTCTGGCCAGAGACTTAGGCTGTTTTCACATGGACCGCGGTGCCCCTGCAGTCCATGGGGAATGAGCGGAGGCAGAGGCGGCGGGCAGCTTGCGGCAGCTTACACACATAAAAACAACAAACTTAAAACATCACAATAAAAGAGAAGGCAATAAATATCTCTCTCTCCCCCTTCCCTAACCCAACCCCCCCACCCTAAACCCCATCCCCCCTGCCAAACGCCTTGCGTAACAGCCAGGTCTTAGTCATATGCTGGAAGGTAGGGAGATCCGGGGCAATCCGGGCCTCTGCCGGGTGGGAATTCCACATCCGAGGTGCAGCCACCAAGAACGCCCTCTCCATAGTGCCCCCCTCGACTCATACGTTGAGGTGGGCCCTCCTGAATCACTACAGACTTACCCTATGTTGTGGATCTTTGTGTTTGAGGCTCTGGTGGGTGCTTCTTGAGCTCATGGTCATTTCAAATATATCCATGGCAGGGGCGTTTTTAGGTCCTAAAAAGGTCAGGGGCTTGTGCCCAAACTCAGGGGCGGCTGGTGGGTTTTGAGGCTGGAGAGGTAGCAAGGATGGCCGGCGAGCCAAGGGGCAAAGCCAGGGCAACGGTGGGCAGCATAACTCAGCTGCAAGGAGTTCCCAGGGTTAACATTGGATAGATGTTACTTAATCCAGCAATTTCAGTTAGGCAGGTTATATTAGGTCCTAAAAAGGTTTTTAGGTCCTAAAAAGGTCAGGGGCTTGTGCCCAAGCTCAGGGGCGGCTGGTGCGTTTTGAGGTTGGAGGGGCAGCAAGGCTGGCCTAGGGGCACTGCCTGGGGGGCGCTGCCCGACTCGTATGCATGTGAATTAACTTTAAAGGCACTTCTGGCCTTCTTCAAAATGAAGATTGTCTGTGCTCACTGCACCCTCAATGATGGTTTACAACTGGGTGTTTCCCACAATTCCAACTACAAGCATCCACAATTAGAAAGCAAGTAATAAAGTGCATGCAGAGCACTAAATTCCAAATGGCCAAGCCACAATCAAACACACAAGGCACCCCAAAAGGCAGCCTATTAAGCACATTATGCCATGTAGAGACATTCTTCTAGATATATAACCAGTTCATTTGTGCCACCAATAATCAAATTGTACTGCCCCCACCCCCTAGCCATTCTGCCCCCATGCCTGCTCCAATCCCCGCCCCCACGAAATGTGCAGAGCGGCAGCAGGCCCCACCTGCCCGCTCAGCAAGGAGAGTGGTAAGCGCATGGCAACAAATATAAATAAGATTTGTCAGTTTAGGGGAAAACTCACTTCCAGAATATTAAGCTAGCCAGAGCCCAAGCAGGGGAATTTCAATGACATTCAGGTATATTTAAAACAGGAGAGAAAAGAATTACTTTGAAATTGGGGCACCATTTAAAAGGATATATTGTTAGATATTTTAGTCTCAATATTCAGCTATAAAAGGATACGTTTTCCAATTAACTGAATTCTTAATGATTCCCCCACCGCACACACATATACACTTTAAAAGGACACCAACAGCAAAGAATCTAGTCAGTCTTTTAAAAGTATATAAGGAATAAGGTACACCTCTTTCAGAGCCCTCTGCCAACTCTGGTTTTTAGTTACACTATGCCACGTTTTTATTCATTAAAGAAATGCCTTTCTACCCTGCTGCTGTATGAGAGGCCCAGAAAAACCAAAAAGCGGAGACCAAATGATTATTCAGGAGAACTAACCTGCCAGATATACAGAAACAAATAAACAAAACAGACTCTCAGCCACACAGCAAAATTCTCTCAGTAAGAGGTGACCAACAAAATTCCCCCAACCCGCCCCCAAAATGGAGGCAACCACTTTTTCAAGTCTGCTTTGCACAAACTGTATTCTGAAATCTGCACTGACAATGCCACAGCTACTGTGGCACAGCTGGTGACAATGGGTATTTTTGGACGTTACGTGATCACGATCAACCACAGTGAATCCCCACATGGTGATCGCGATCATGGAACGTCTGTTGGGGAGAACGGAAGTTTCCGCCCCAGATGTTCACCCCCATGAATTAAGGGGGCAGCAGCCGGGGCAGCGTAGGGGGGCGGGGCTGTGCGGCCGCACATTGTGCCATGCAGCCCCGCTCCCCCCCCCCCCGGATTCCCTGCCGGGATCGGCCACTGCGTCTGTTGGCCCGTTACGCGGTGGCCCCGGCGGGGAATCAAAGGGGTGATTCCGTGCCGGGGCCAATTGGCCCCATCATGTCTGAAAATACCCAATGCCAGAGCTACTGAGAAAGAATCAGGCTGTAAGCCTCAAGTCTCTCTAGAGTAATCCCACTGATTTCAGCGAATCAACTCTGGACCATATTCTTCTCTTGCTAATCCTTGTTTCTCTCTCGTTTCCACAGTGGCCACACCAATAGTGTGGAAGATTCCACCCAGCAGCTCTACCCCATCATAGTGTGATTTCAATAGGACTATTCCAGAATAAGCAGTTGGAAGGCTGCAACCTTAAAGAGTTTGTAAACACATGAAAAAAACCAAGACCATCCTGTAAATTTCAAAGAGAGTGTTGAACCCCAGAGACCACTCTAATGCAGCATATCATGACAGAAACACACTGAGGAACAGCAGGACCCCACCTCACTTTAAAAACAAACAAAATATTTCCCCACAACACTGTTCCATTATCAATAGTGTAGTGCTATGGTCTTACATGGAGACCAAAATACTAGTATGGTGCAGGCAAGGAGCTGCTAGACGGAATCCTTATCATTCCTGGGAAAAGGAAAGGCAGCAGGAAAAAAAGGGTTAACAACAGAAGAGTATGTCCAGTTTTTTATTATCTTGTTGGCACAGCCCTTCAAAGCAGTGATCTACGCATTTCTATTTCCCTTCAGTTTCTTTGCTTTTGTTGGGTGGTATTTGGGAGTCAAGACTCTTGACTCCCAAACTTTTTGTCTGTGATCCCATTTTCAGACTTAAATACGGTGAGTGTGTGCAGTTGGGAGAGGAGGGGCTTGGAACAGGGGAAGAAGTTACTGCTTGTGCCCACTCATTGGCTGTCTTCATCTCCCCTCCAGATATATTATACAGGGGCTGGAACCCTTTGGGCAGCAGCCCGAAGGGCGACACCCAAAGGGTGTCGGCCGTTAGCGGGGCCGTGTTGGCGTTGGCGTCACCCCCCTTCGTTGTATGTCTGCTGACTTGGATGTAGCTGATTTATGCGAAGCCTCGAATAGCACTTGCCGACTTAACCCGCCGCCTGCTGCTGAAGCTCCTGCCAGGATAGCTTCCATCTCCGCCACAGCTGCTGTTCTGGGACCCCCCGCTGTCCACCTGGGCAGCACCGGCTGAGCAGGTCCCGGGCTTCGCATCTGCTCCTGTTTTTCCAACGGACAACTGCAGAGGGAAAGAGTCATAGCGCTGCACAGCCCTGGGATTTCCACCTTTGCCTGCCTGCTTGCCCCTTGGAACTGTGCTGCGAGGCGCTGGGACTCCCTCCCTGCTGTCACTGATACCTGTTACACCTGTGTGAGTGGGGAGTTGAGCACACCTGCGCCTCGGGCGGGGAAACCTCGGCGGCCTACTTAACAGCTGCTTGGACCCTGGCAGCACCAGCGGCGCCGGAGGCGTGCACCTGGGCAGTGCGCCTAAGGGCTGCGCATGGCCTTAGGCACTGGCGAGGAGCAAGGACATCCCTCCTTTTTGGACTGATTATAGGTTGTTTGACCACCTTGACTGGAGATTGTAGACTCCTGGGTAATTAAGACACTGGAGGCTTTCACTGGGGCCTAGCTGAGAATGCTTCTAGGGTTCCTCCTCATCAGTTGGGAGTGAGATATGTTAACTAGAAGGCGCACAGGTGAGCGTAAGGATGCCCCTAAGGCACCATCTAGACAAAGAGTTCTCTAGGACTTTGTGTCTGTGGCCCGAGATACTACAGGGGTAGGGGAAAAAAAGCCCCTCCTGCTTCTTCTGGGCCTATTCCTGCATCTATACAGGGGCTTGTTCTCATTCCGGGGGCTTGTCTCCAATTTTATCTCCGACTACTTCTCCTTGTTTGGGTATGTTGGATGACAGATTGCCCCCGGCACCCTCTCCAAATTTTGAGGATCCCTCCCAGGAAGGGGGGGCTGGCCAGACAGATTTGCCCTCCAGTACTCTGTTAAAGGAAATGGCTGCCCAGCTGTCCATTATTGTCAATTTGCTGAAAGAGCAGGAATCACAGCGGGGGGTGGTAAGTGAGCTCACCCACAAAATGAGGAATCTCAGTGCTAAGCTCGAGGCTCAGAGTGTGATAGAACATCCCAAGAGTCGAGTAGAGCCTATGGCGGGTACTGTGTTGCCGGCCTCTGCAACCTTAGAGAGAATGGAGGTGCCCCCAGTGGCAGAAGCATCTGCGTCTAAAAGATCTTTTATCAGACCGCCCGACAAACGGGTGGAGTCGCAGCGCTCTAAACCACTGAGACCAGGGCACGAGTGTTCAAGTTTGGTTCAGGGAGCCCTTTCATTCTATATTAGACCATTACCCAATGGTGTTTTTCCATCTTGGAAATCAAAAAAGGACATTCACCTCCATCTGTCGTCAATATTGGGCGTTTCTGTCCCTAGGAACCATATTGGGAAATTTTGTTTATTGCCATCTCAAGGGAGAACCCAGCGCTTAATTATACACTTTCGCAACCTAGACCTTGTCTCGCACCTTATACATCATACCCTCCTTTTATTTTCTTGGGGGGTACAGGTGGGGGAGGTCTTCGAGGTTAGAGATGAGGAAGTATTTTCCTCCCTAGTAGAGACACACACACACACACACCCCCTGGGTATTCCGCGGGATGGGTCGTTACTTGGAGACCCTTTGAGGAAGAAAGTGGGAACCTTGAAGCCCCATTCGGAGGAGATATCAAACAGCTCTTCTCCTCCTCCCGTAAATGAAAGGCTGTCAAATATGGTGATGCAGGTAGATGCTTGTTCATTGGCCCAGGTTAAGGTTGGGGAACAGACGGTGGTAAGGTCAGCAAGGGAGTTGGTAGCCCTCTCTGAGGAAATAGGAAGTTTAGTATTAGAGACTAGCGAGAGCTTCTGTTTTAAGCCCCTAGCAGCCACCCTGCCTCCGTGATTAGATCTCCCCATCCACCAGTTAGCTGGTGGGAAAGATGCCAGCCAGGAAGGCTCTTTTTGCTGACCTGGGTGGGATCTCGTTGGGGATAGGGGTGGCTTGGGGGCTCTATCAGGGGTAGATCAAGGAATTTCTGCCCCCACAGTAACTCACGCCTCTCCTATAGCCCAAGCCTTGAACCAAGTGGGGGCAGTGTCAGGTGTGACCAGCACAGCACCACGACGCTTATCTGTCAGTCTGCTCTTGAAATATCTCTGGCTGGCACACCCACAAAGATTGTGGTGACTTTGTAGCCTTTGTCAAATGACATCAAACTCTTTTTCTGCAAGAGACCTGGGCTGTGGACCAGATAGAATTTGAGGGCTACACTGTAGTATCCATGCCAGCGGTGTCCTTAGCTGCCAGAGGAAGAGCAAGTGGGGGCTTAGCTTGTCTGGTAGTGGACAATGCTCACTGTAGAATAGGTTCTGAGTTTAAATACCCTCCCTTTATGCTGGACTTGTTACTTAAATGTGGGTCCGTCAATTACTTATTACTAGGCATCTATATTCCCCTGGCTAATGCAGGTACCTTTAGAACCCAACTCTGGACAGATTTGGAGAATGTCATAAGCGAGCTGCTGACCAAATATCCTAACACCCCGTGTTTGGTCATGGGAGACTTTAATGCTAGGATAGGGTCTGGGGACAATGCTTTGTCCCTGTATATGGAGGAGCTTTCTGGAAACTTACATATAGCTGGTATGCAGGCTAGGGTTTCCAAAGACTTTAAACTGAACTCCTCCAGCTTAAGGTTTGCCAAGCTGGTGGTAGGCCTAAATTTTTCCATCCTAAATGGTATGGGGTCTCTCGACCCAACGGGCGAGTTCACTTTCTTGGGGGGGCAAGGTAGTAGCGTGGTGGACTTTGTTCTAGCTTCTTCTGAGGTCTTTGACTCCCTGGCCACTTTCAAGGTGGCTGCTGTCACAGTATTGGACCATCTCCCACTGGTCACGAGATTGGTGGTGTCAGAGGTTACTGGATATGAGGAGAAGGCACCTCTAAAAATTAATCTTGGCCCTTGTTTAAATAGCAACGGTGGTCCGCAACTATGGCCTCTGTTTGAAAGACCTTCCTGGAATCCAGTGAACTCCTGGAATTTAGGGAGAAGCTAATCTCAGGATCAGGAGAAGTGGGGGAGGTTGTACTGTATGTTAAGTTGGTATCCCAACTCCAGCAACTAAGCCTAGAGGCGCTAGGGAAGGACCCATGTCGTAGGCTTGCTTATTTTGCACGCCAGAGATGGTTTGATTCCGAGTGCTGAAGGGCTAGGTGGAAACTCCATGAAGCTTATAGGAAATACCGAGCAGGGCTGGTATTTTTTTCCCTTGGCCTGGTACTTGCAGGAAAAAAGAGTATACAAGGACCTTATTAGGTCAAAAAAGAAAGCATACAGAGACAAGATGTGGCAGGATTTTTTTATAGCAGGCAGTTCAAATGATTCTAAGACCTTTTGGCAGATTGTTAATGGTGCTGTATCTACCCCTAGAGTAGAGCGGCCCATGCCGATTGCACCCCAAGACTGGGTTAATTTCATCGAGATGTCCCAGATCGACCAGACTAGTGGGGAAAGTTTCGGCTCTGATGTGACCAGTTTTGCTCAGCAGGCCATTCCTGAATGGCCCCCGGTTTCTGAATTGGAGATAGGGCTAATAGTCGAATCTTCCCGTAATGGTAAAGCCCCTTTAGTCGAGGCCATCAAGGAAAACCAAGAATGGTGGCTCCCGATGTTGGCTAAGCTTTTCACCAGGATAAATAATACAGGGATTATACCCAATGGTTGGACTCGGGCCGTAGTGGTCCCTATCTATAAGACGGGACAGAGGTCAGACCCAGCAAACTACAGGCAGATAAGTCTGATTAGCGTAGTGTGTAAAATCTATGCCAAGCTCCTTCTTGCCAGACTAACAGAGTGGATGGATTGTAATCAGACAATCCACCATGAGCAGGCAGGGTTTCGTAAGGGCAGGGCAACTCTAGACCACTGTCTGGTACTCCACCATTTGGTGGAAAAATATAGAGCTACCAATGGAAAGCTTTATGCTGCCTTTTTAGATCTAAAGGCGGCATTTGACATGATTAATAGATCCCTTCTTTGGGTGAAGCTGTCTGCCCTTGGTATTGACCCCAGGTTACTCCTACTCATCCGGGTGCTGTATATGGATACGACAGTGGCAGTTAAGGTTGATTCGGCAGGCCATCTTGCTCCGGATACCCTGGTCAATCATGGGGTAAAACAGGGGTGTGTCCTTGCGCTGGCCCTGTTCAACCTATTCATTAACGATTTCATCCCAGGCCTGAGGAAAGAAAGATATTTCCCCCCGAAACTGGCATCTAGATCCATTGGCTCTCTTTTCTACGCTGACGACTTGGTTTTGTTATCGCAGACCAAGGTGGGACTGTGGTGGCAACTCTGGGCCTTTGTTAGCTATTGTCAAGCCAATTGTTTAACGATTAACTGTGCCAAATCGAATATCGTGGTGTTTGCTCAGAGTAGGAGGATCCACCTGTGGATTGTGGATGGATTATGCTTCCAGCAAGTTAAGGGATATAAATACTTGGTTTGAACTTTGCGTCCACTGGATGGTGGACAGAGCATCTGGCTAGGGTGGAAGTAGCAGCCAAGAGCCAACTAGCGGCTATATTGAGATTCTTTGCCGGGACAGGGAAGAGCAATCTGCCTATGGCTATTAAGGTATTTAAGGTAAAGGTCAAGCCGTCTTTCCTGTATGGCGCTTTGCTCTGGGCCCCCTTGTGGAGGAAAAGTTTGAATTCCTTGCAACTGAAATTGCTTAATTCCCTTACCAATCTACCTAGGGTGACCCCAGCTGCCGCTATCCGTTTGGAGGCGGGCACCCCGGGTTGGACGTCAGTCGCATGGGAGCAGGCAGCTCTCTTCTGGCTCAAAGCAAGCAGAGCCCCTTTTGGCAACTTGCTTCATGATATCTTCTTGGATTCCTTTGTCAGCCCCTGGCGCCAGGCAACTGCGGGCCATCTGGCCCGCTCTGGCCTGTCAGAGACTTATCTGGCTACTAGAACCTATGAAGCAGCTAAGCAGGAGATCGTTACCCGCTTTCGGGATGCAGACCGGCAAGAGGAATTGGCACCGGTAGCAACATCTCGCCATATGGTGGGATACACCTCATGGGCTCCGCAGTTGGGTATAGGGGCAAGTTATTTTGGTGTAGTCTCAACCTTTAAAGAGAAGCACCTATTTCTCTCTGCCAGGGTTAACACACTCCCTACAAAGGTGCTCGAAGGACGTGTAGCTAAGATCCCCTATGGGGATCGCTTATGTCCTTTTGATATTATGGCTGTGGAGTCCACGTGCCATGTGCTTTTTGAGTGTCATCTTTATGATGCAATCCGGACTGAGATATTACAGCCTTTTATCGGAAGATTTCCAGGAGCAACAGGCGGGTTTTTGACACAAATGGCTCTCAGGGATGTAGATCCTGTGGTCACTTCACGTGTTATGAGGTTTTTATTGTTAGCTATGAGTCTGAGGAGGAATTTTCTTGAATCCAGGTGCCCACTGGAACTGGACTGAAAGTCTCCTTTTAGACCAAAATTTTCTTTTAAATTTTACCTATTCAATTAGTAAATTTTGGTTTTATAAACTATCAAATATTTAGTTGTTGGGGAAGAGCGAATACAATGTATTGACTATTTGTCTACCAGCTATGGAATATAGGCAAGGCGGGGGTAGGTACGTTAAATTTTACTATATTGTGGAACAGTTGTTGGTTATTATGTCTGTTGGTATGTTTGTTGTGGTTCTGTACTTTTGCTTGTAATATGACAATGATCTAAGATCACGTCTAATAAATATATCTGATATGATATGACTTAAATACAATTCTGTGATCCCCACAACTAAAAAAAACATGTAAAGTAGATCAAAGTAATGACCCCATCCATAAATGGCTCTTCCTTAGACCATGGCAGAGGCACGTCATTCCCCCTCCACTCGCCTTCAGTTCTCCCCCCCCCGCTAGCCAGACCCAGGCCGGTGTTTGGGCGTTTCCCCCCCCCCCGGGCCCGCTCCCCTTCAGTTCTCGCCCCCGACCCCGCTACCCAGAGTAAGGGGGCAGCTTCAAAAAGTTCAGCAAGACCGCAACCAGTGCCTTGTGTACCCAGACTGAGGACGCTGACGCATGCAAAGTGCATTCTCGTGTGGCACATTGCATCAGGGAGGCGGGGCTTGGATTCCGAGTTCGGTGGTGAGGCATCGGCCCGGCCGGGGGTGGGGGTGGCAGGGGCCCATTTGTCAGCCGGCGGGGCTGGGAGGGGCGGATTAATTTTTTTTTGTCTGCCCGAGATTTGGGACTCCAGGGAAAAGATCTGGGGCTTTAGCCCGGTCAGCCCACCCTTAGTGACACCCCTGACCATGGCATTTCCATGTAGTTGGGGCTGAAAACATTACCGCCCAACACTTGGAGCTGAATTTCTTTTGAGAAGAAAGCGGCTCGGGGTATAGGGAACGTGAACCCGCTGAAGAAGAGCTTATTGCCCTATATGAGATTTGGACACTCCCAGAAGTGCGGGGTGCCCTGGCGAGCGGTAATGTCTTCAGCCCCCACTATATGGTTTTGCTTTCACTTGCAGTCATTTTTAGAAATGGAAAATTTTTCACAGAAAAATACATTAGTGGAAAATTCCTCCAAGCCCTGAAACATTTTCTGCAGAAATATTTGTTAGTGGAAAATTTTCCACAGAAAAGTTTCCTCCCCACATCACAACGAGCGAAAGGGTGTCTTTAGACATAACATCAACGGGTGTCTGAATGTGTGTTGACCTTGATATGAGCACTAGTTTGGCCTTGTGTTCACCATGTGGCACTGCTTAGACACACAGCCCATCTTGGGGCAAATCGGTGTTTTGCTTGCCACGCAATCTCAGCACGCAAGCGCTGCCACCTCGTTCCCCATGTTGTACCTGCTAACACGCCACGCGATATCATTAGACACAGCATTGGCCACGTTGGCCTTGTGATGCAATGGTGTTCACATCATGTGTTCAACAGATGTTCAACAGGTGGCCAAATTGGTGTTGGGATTGCTATGGTGCTTGGTATGCAACAACCAAACACATGCTTAGGGGTTTTGACACTGATCTTTGTTATGTCTAAAGATGCCCAAAGGTTATTTTCAGCCACCAAGTGCTGGCAGGTATAAACCTCCAATGGGGGGCAGGCATAGCAAAGGCTGGAATGCCTCCTGGGACAAACAGCTAGGGCTGTTTCTTGTTCCCATGATTTGGAAGGAGGAAGGGGACAACTGGGAGAGGCTGGTGCTCTTCATTGCTACTTTATGGTTATTTTTTTTCAGAAAACATTTGAGGTTTTTGTTTTTCTTACATTGTACATTCTGGCCATGTTGTCGTGTACTTATTGCAGGGGTGGGAACTCCCAGCTTGTGGCTAGATTTTATTTAGCACCTTTCCAGCTCCGGCATCTGGCCTGCAGATCCAGTCGTCACCCTCAAGCACTAAAAGGAGTGCACTCAGTGGGAACGGGGCAGAGATGAGGGCATGCACTCTAGGATAAGGGGTGAATCAATGGGACAGATCTATGATCTGGACCTCCTTTCCCTTCCCCCATCCTGAGTACAACTCTTAATCATCCCCACTCCTAGCTACCCTCCAGAGCTTGCACTAACTTTCAAAGGGTCCTAGGTGAGGGAGGAAAAGGTTCCCCAATCCCCACTTCTGATTCACTGGAAGTCTCTGGACAACTAGATACCAGAAATGCCAATATTATATTTAAAATGTTAATTTTAAGGAATTCATATGTACTTAATAACTCTCTCTACTACTTTCTCATAGCAAACAGGTTGCACTTACCAGAAAGAGTAAACAATTCGAACAGAAGGATGAGGAAAGGTAAAGTTTTCTGTGTCTTCATATCCTCCTTGCTTTATCGTAGTTTCATTGCTGTCTAGTTACAAAATGGGGAAAAGTTTAGGCATATGGAAAGAAACAAATAAGCTAATAAGGGCCTTGGCCCTGAAGAATGTAACATGCAGCTAAGTGTGATGAAAGGGTAGTTTATTTTTCTCAGACAGCAAAAGCAACCCTTTGATAAAATTAAAATGGCGAGCAGGCTGAGAGAAGCTGTATTTTTCAAACTAAATATAGCCATGTCTGTTCTCATACAGGGTTTTTTTTGGCTTTGGACTTTGGTCATATGAGACGGCCAATTACAACAGGGGAAGAAAAATAGTGCTCCTCACATCCCATTGAAATTAGTGATGGAAGATGCAATTGGCTCAGTGTGGTTTTATTTTATTTTTTAGGTTTTAAAAAATGTCTATAAGGAGTTTGTGAGTTGCTTTTTTAGGGATTGTGCAAAAAGTTATGGGAAGCATTTTTTTAAATGTATGTATTTGAATTTTTACCCCACCTTTACCAAATGGCTCAGAGCAGCTTACAAAACAAATAAAAACAATATATATATATAAAACTGTATAAAAAACCCAAACCCCCAACCTTTCCCCTCCCCAGCCCCACAACAACCACACAAAATCACACCTCGCTCACACCCCAACCCCCCATTCCCTATCCCTAGAATGGGAAGGGGTAGCAAAGTTGTGACACAGGTGACAATTTTTACTTTATTTTTTATATTTTTTAACCCACCCTTATCTGAAGAGTCAGGGCAGCTCACAACATTGAAATTTAAAATATCAAAATATCAAATACAATAATCCATAAAAATCCCTTAAAACCCAATCATCCCACCCATCCCAGGCTTTACCCGCACCATTTCTCCTCCCCAAACCCACCTCTCTACCCAAACCCACTGAACCCTATTCATGCCTACCAAATGCCTGGCCAAACAAAAAGGTCTCCTCTGGAGGACAATCAGGCTTGGGCTTAGGTGGACCTGCAAGGGGAGGAAGTTCCATAATTGTAGGGCAGCAACCAAGAACACCCTCGTGCGCCCTCGACGTAGCAACTTCATGGATAGTTGGCACTCGCAAGAGGGCACCCTTGGCCAGCCTCAGAGGCTGCAACGGGACATAGGCGAAGAGGCGGTTTTTCAGATACCTGGGGCCCAGGCCATTTAGTGCTTTATAGGTTAAAACCAGCACTTTTTTCTCCAAGTTTTCCTCCAAGGCCACACAAAATAAGGAACGGAGAGTGAAGACACCACCACTCAAAAAGCTGCACAGACTGTCACTCCAACCTGATTCCCTATTCTCTAAGTACAGGAGTCCCTAAAGTTTGGGGGATGTAAGAGGGACTTAAGGCTCCAGATACAGACCAGAGATGACGGTGGAAATTTTATTATATAGTTGTTATTATTATTATTTATTTATTATAAGCAAAACTTAAAACAAATAACAATAAAACCATCATTTCCCACCCACCCCCATACCATATTCCATCCCTCACCCTACCCGTCTCTCTCACCAAACGCCTGGTGGAACAGCCAAGTTTTACACTGACGCCTGAAGGAGGGAAGACCCCGGGTCAAACTAACCTCTGCCCGGGAGACAGTTCCAAAACTGGGGAGCGGCAACCAAGAATGCCATCTCCAATGTGGCCACCTGCTGAACATGGGGGAATCTCCAAAAGGATGCCCCCAGCCAACCGCAACAGCCGTTCCAGAACCCAGGGAGTGAGGTGGTCCTGCAGGTAGGTGGGGCCAAGGCTATATACGGTTTTAAAGGTCAACACCATGAATCGGGCCTGGTAGACAACAGGCAGCCAGTGCTGAGAATGGAGCACTGGTGTTATGTGCTCTCGGCGGCCCGTACCCATCAGGAGACAGGTCGCCGCATTCTGCACCAGCTGTAGCCTCTGGACTGGCACCTTGGGTAACCCCACATAGAGTGCGTTACAGTAATCAAGCCTCAAAGTAATGAAGGCATGGATGAATATGGCAAGGTCACAGTCTGAGACTTAAGGCCGTAACCACTGCACCAGATGTAATTTGGCAAATGCGCTCCTCGCCACAGCTGCCACCTGGGCATCCAGGCAGAGCTGTGAACTGAGGAGCACCCCCCAGACTGGATCCTATTTGACATACAAATCGGAGGTGGGGCTACAAGTCAGTTTGTTCCCGGATCAACAATTTTCTCCAAAGGGGGAAATAACTGGGCCAGATGTTCCTTACCCAAATTCTGTCCGATGTTAGTTATCTCCTGTTGCTCAGAATAAATCTCCCCCCTCGCTTGTACAAACCGGGGACTTTCTAAGGTGCCTGAACCATGAATCTCTTCATTTGTCAAATTTCCCCCCCTCCCAGAGGGCAAAATTTCCTCTAGTGTTGGAATTACAGCAGGATAGTCCTCATGGTTTCCCACTAAGCAGTCAGATCCCTTTTCCTTATTCTTAGGAGAACCTTCAGGACTCCTTCCTAAGTTTAAAGAATCTTGACGTTTCCTTATTTTACTACCTATTTTCCTTTTCCCCTGATCGTGATCCAAAACACAGATTTTAGGGGGATCTTCATCTAGAACTAATAGGGGTTCATCAAAGAATCCCCACCCCTGCTCTCTAGATACTCCCTCCTGTCCTATCTCAGCTGGTTTTATCATTTTACTTTCCTCCTTGGCTGCTTTGGGGTTCCCCATAATAGTTACATGGTTCCCTTTGTCACTTATCCCCTCATCCACTGAGCTATGTCTCTTCTGTTTGGGCCCCTTGTCCCCTCCTTTTTTTGTTTTCTTTTTCCCTATACCCCTTTTAGTCCTATCGTCAAGTTGTACTTGTGCTTGTATTTCAGGTGGTTATGAATTTTATAGTGATTGTAGCTTATGGTGCTGAGGTTTGTGCCCGTTTCTTTTATTGTCTGTTGCTGTGAAGTTTAAATTTTATTTTATTTTTTTAAAAAGCCAGAGTAACATAGTTGTTTTTTGGTATGGATTTAAAATCAAAATAACTCAAAATGAATGCAACATCTTTTCCCTTCTTTTCTCTCCTGTGAATTTTAACCCACCAACCCCCCATCTCACTTCATTCCATCCATTATCCTCTAGTTTAAGGTTCTTCTTCTCTCTCTCTCCAAATCCACCATAGCTTTCATATTTATCCCATTCCCTTACCTCCCAGTCTCCTTGAATACGAACAGCAGCAGGAACTGTATGAGTTGCAGAGCAGAGCAAGTTCACAAGCTAGGAGTTGTTTTACAACTTTAACTCAGTCACTCCTACCTGCAAACAGCTGATAAAGAAAAGCAAAGTCACACTTGAGCAGCACGTGCCCCACCAGCAGCTCCCTATAGCTTCCGCTGTTATGAAATCAGGCTATTGGCCCCAGCTGAAATCATGAGACAAACTGGACAATAAAGTAACTATTAACTATTAATCACACTGGTTGTTTTTTCTAAGTACACAGAGTGCAATGTAAAAACTAGAAAGGACTCTGGAGGATAGTCTGATTCCCTAATTCCTGTTCAGAACTGGACAGATATCCCCCAAATGTCATACTCCCTTCTCCCAATTCATGGATTCCACTGCAGGTAGATGAGGAATGATCTATTAATTATTATTATAAGCATTTGTATAGCGCCAGCTGTGTACCTGGCACTTTACAGAACAATGGGATAGACGTGGTCCCTGCCTACAGCTTACAATCTAATAGACTAGGAGGGGGAAGACAAGGAGAGGAGACATAGGGAGAGACAAGGGATAAAAACATTAAAGCGGATTCAAAGGTGGTGTAGGATAGGCCTGAAATGACAAATCGCGGAGAAGACTGTTTCCATCAGAAACAGGTCATTTACCTTCATTTGCTCAATGCAGAAACTTACCAGCTTTTCCACTGTTTTTACCATTTGCCATTTTTCACAAGTTGAACAGAGCAGCTACAGGCAAGTCCCATGTGTGTCCAGGTTGCTGACTTAAGAGTTGTAAATGTTACATTAGCCACAGACCAGGTTTTTTGCATGCAAGCAATTCTGCACTGGCAAAAACATACGCCCTAACAAACATGACACAGTACGTACCCACATTGAGTGGATAGTATCATGTTTGTTATCACTCAAGGACATATGCAGAAACTACTCCAAGCTTGAGTAATTTCAGGATTACAGACTATATATAATATTGATCATGGAACTTCCAGAGTAGAGGGTCTTCTAGCAAGGTCCAGAACCAGATATGTACAGGCTGTTTAACTTCATAGGAACCTGTGTTAGGGGCCCCTAGCAAACTTAGGACCCCCAATACATAGGGCCTATGAGTGAAGTTGAGATGTTTACGTGAATGTGAGAAGCACTAGCCAAAAATACAGGTCAATGGGAATGGTGGGATGCTAATACATATTACACCCCATACTTGTTCAGGATTACCAGCATGGGTAATCCTGACCATGCACTGGGTTGTGTACACATGTATACACGTAGCAGCTCGTGGGTAGCACTGGTCTAGTCAGTGGCTACCCACAGTGATGTGGGGCGGAAAACTTTCCACAACAGAAAATTTTCCACTACCAAATTTTTCTGTGGAAAATTTTCCAGAGCTATAGGAAATTTTTGTACTGGAAAATGTTCCAATTCAAATTTTTCTTATGCAAATTATATGCAAATTAATGTTAATGCAAATAATAAATTTGCATGGGAAAATTTTCCGATTCAAAATTTTCCAGAAAACCCCCATCACTGGCTACCCATAAGTTGTTGTGGGGATGGGGGCTTACCAGTCCTGGGAAGGAGCCGAGACAGGTCCTGGAGAGAGTCAGCAAGCCACAGCTGCTCCTGCCACCACTGCTGGCTACTTATTAGGACCCAACTGTGGTGCAGGTGGCATAAGAAATAGTGGTAGCTCAATGACACTTCATTGGACTCACTACTGCTCCTGCTGCTTGGACCCCTGCAAAGAGGCAAATCGTGGGGAACAGCAAGTGATGGAAGGCAAGAGCACTGGTGGTTCACTGATACTCCCAGGTCCCTCTGCTGTTCCCTGGTACCAGGTAAGTGTGCGGAAACAGGAACAAGCAGGAAGAGCACCTCCATATCATGACAGATTTGTCCGAGTACAGGAAGGTACAAGTACATTCGTTCATCCAAGTCTGAGCCTCTTTTGGAGGCAGTTTAAGACCTTTCTTTTTAGTAAAGCATTTGGCAGGCAGAGTTAGGGATTAAGTGATAGGCTGGGTGGTTGGAGTTGGGTTGGGTCAGGGTCCTACTGTTTAGTATTCCAGGAAGGGGTAAATCCTGAATACCACCGCCCCCAAAACCGGAACTGGTTTGGACCTGCAAGAGCCCAAATTCCCCCCAATTTGGGCCCGAGGACATAACTCCTCAGCACACAATCCATCCTCTAGACCATCATACTGGCCGGGGGGCACCAGGGGAGCCAACTGGGGAAGATCTTCACTTAAAATACCCAAACCCTTATGGGTTACCCCAGGCCCAACCCACTCCCTTCCAATCAACTGTTGCAGAACTGAATTTAGCAAACCCTGTTGCCCCTGAGCCAAACTGACTAAGTCACTAATTTTACTCAATAAAGAATTGACTAGCTCCCCCATGGCCACACAAGATTTCTCAATTCGATCAAGGCGGCAACAGTCCAATAAGTGCGCAGAACTGGACGTGGCAGATAAGTCGGGCCCATGAGTGACTAAAGGGTCCGAGCAACACAGTTCTGGGTCACAATGGCCAACCTTCAGGTGGTCCTTGTCAAAATTTGGTGAGACATTTGGGCCCCGGGTCATAGCCAATTCAGTGGGATGAGTTGGTACTCCTTCTACAGGAACCAAATGATGGGAACAACGGGAATAATACCTGTCCAGCCGTTGTTGCGATTCTTGGGGCAGGTCCACAGTGGGAGGTTCCATTTGACGGGCAGCTTTCTTGGTAGCCCTTCTGCCTCCCATAATGAATGCTAGCCAACAAATTCCCCAATACCCCTAGACCACAGGCAAACACCCCACCCTGGCACCTAACACCTCCAGCCTAAGTTACATACACCCACTGGGCCCAGCGGGGCTTCTAACCCCCTATACCCCATTGGACCCCGAAGGGCCCCAAAGGGCTGCACCCTTTGGCTGCGGCCCTTTGGCTGAGGCCCTTTGGCTTGCGGCCGCTGGCGGCGTTCTTAAATGGCCCCGCCCTGGCTTCGGGTGGCCTGGCTGTGGTGGAGGGCAGGTAAGTGGGGGGGGGTACCCAGGTGGGAGAATCCCCCACTCACACTCCTCCTCTTCTTTTCTCCCTGCAGGTGTCCTGAAGTCTCTCGAAGCTGCAGCCCAGCAGCGGAGCCAGCCCAGCAGGAACAGGCAGCTGGATGGTGAGTAGGGTTCTTGGAGCAGAGTGTTTTACTCCCTCCTGGCTTGGGCCTGTAGCAGGTGGAGATGGACTTCCTGGAGAGGGTGATGAGGAACCAGAGCACTCTGTTACAGTAACAGTTTCCTTTTTCTAAGGGATGAATCCATGTGTGTCGGGGGGCGGGAGGGGGCATGAATTTGTGACCATGTATCGGATGGACTGAGTTAGTTTGTGTTTTGGGGGGGGGCAGTAAACACTCTGCTCCAGTTCCACTCCTGTCACCCCTTTGAGTAGCACTCTGGGCTGCACGGCCCTCTGGGGCCAAGACAGCAAGTCAGAGTTAGACCACATATACCAACCTTGTGCAATGTCAGGGTCTGTGAGGGATTGCTGGGGAAGAAGCTGAATCGCTACCCTAGGAGCCCTTTCCCCATTGCCCTGTAGTGCAGCACTGCACCACCTCACACACCATATCCTGTTGTCACATTGCCCTGTACCTCAGCCCACACACCTATTCATCCTTCTTTTACACAGTATCCCACCCACAACATTACCCATATGTTCGCTGCTGCTACCTTATCCATTGCCCTTCCCACTCCTTATCCCCAAACTACCACCCATACATTACAATCCTGACTCCATGCTCTTCCACCATGCCAACATCTCCACTGTCATGTCATACCTCATCCTGCCACATCCAATAGGCACACCATCTCAGCAGCCAGAGCTGAGCAGTTCTGGGGGCCAAGGGAAGTTACCAAACAATAATTTTTAAATTATTATTCTAAATTAAAGTTTGTAAAATTTATGAACTTATGATTTATTTTCCAATTTAGTAATATTATTACATTTCTGACAGACTTAAGGTAATTCCCACAAAAGAAAAGTATCCTAGGTCATCTTTAATAATGATGACTGTCAAAAATTCCTATGTTAAGAGGAGGCTCATACAACCATTTCATGTGAGGCCCCCGATTTTCCTGGATCCAGCACTGCTTCTTATTCATCTTAAGTCCCTTCAATGCTGATTCAGTGGAGAGAATCTTGGGTCATTAACATGACTTTCTGTTACCCAGATTTTTCTGCATTGTTTCCCTCCATCAAGAACCTAGCAGACAGGGTTGATGTTTTCTTTAGTTTCCGACACTTTGCAAAAAACAGTCGTAGAACTGCTATACCAAGGCTGATCCTCAAACACTGGATTGGAGTAATCCCACTGACCTCGAGTAAGTAATTCACATTACAGCAGGCCTTCCATTATCAAATGACCTACAATTTCTCCCTGCCACAGCTCTGTTGAAGCCAATGGAATTACACAGGAATGAAAAAAAGGCATTTAAGACCCAATTGTACAAACAGGGTTGTCACCTCTCACAGTCTGAGCCTGAGACTCCCATAGGCCAAAATGGGGAGTCTCAGGGTCAAACTGTAAGAAGTGGCAACCCAACTACAAAGGCTGTGCTAGTAGAATTTATTTATTTATACTGACATTTTTATCCCACTCCTTCCTGCCTCTGGCAGCTCGGGGCAGCTCACAATAGAAAAACAACAATAAAAACAATAAAATTACAATAAATAACAAAATAAGAATAATATCAATATAAAACCCACGACCCTATGGGTTTAGACTCCATAAAAAGCAGCCCCACCCTAATCCCCCTACCTACTACCCGTCTCCTCTGCCAAAAGCCTGGTGAAATAGGCAGGTCTTACAAAGGCGTCTGAAGGAGGGGAGATCTGGGGACAAACAGGCCTCAACCAGCAGGGAGTTCCACAACCACGTCACAACACTAGGAACATCCTCTCAAACGTGACCTCCCACGTGACCTCCCACAACAGTCCCACAACAGTCTTCGTACAGTCTTCATACTTCTTCAAATAAGTACTCATCTTATATTCCATTATTACATCTGAGCCATAAATTACTTGAGGAAAGAGTCTAAACCGTATTTTGTTTAATGAAACCACTTGAAAGCAAAACAAGAGAGTATTTCCTTTTGGTTGAAATCCCACTGAAACTACTCCAGACTTGTGTATCTTTCAGCTATCAAACTTTTGAAGTAATATTTCGTTCTAACAAATTTATTTATTTATTTATTTTATAAATTTCTACCCCGCCCCTCCTGCCATGCAGTTCGGGGCGGCTTCCATACATTAAAAAACAATAAAATCAATTAAAAATCATCTTAAATATTATAAAATATTAAAACAGGGCTAGATACAATAATAAAAACCAGAAATAGGTGGGGGAGCTAAAAAAACCCCACCCTACTCACCCTCCCTCCCAAAGGCCTGGGCGAACAGCCAGGTCTTACAGCTTCGCCGGAATGTTAACAGGCTAGGGGCCAGGCGAGCTTCCTCCGGAAGGGAGTTCCA
>QEPC01015351.1:1251374-1261406 GCA_003113815.1 Sphenodon punctatus | reverse complement strand
CCCCCTTACCTACAACCCCCACCCTACCACCCTAGCCCTGTACTAAAGAGCCCACACAAAACAACAATCCACCCCCCTGCCACCCCCTGCAGCACCCCAAAGTGCCGCGCCCTTTGGCCGCGGCCTGCGGCTCAGCCGCTGTCCCCGGGGCTTTAAGCCCCCAGCTACTTCTGGGGGGGGAGGGGAGGGGATAGGTCAGCCCACGTGGCTGGCCTCTGTGTTTCCCCCCTCTCCCCCAAGCTCACTGTTTGTTGTTTTTTCCCCGCAGGTCAAATTGCAAGGACTGAGTTTTTATGCTCCTGAGTTCTTTTGCACACTTCTTTTTAAAAGTATTAACAAAACTGAAACAGTGTATAACTTTACAAACTCTGCCACTGTAAAACTTAATTTACTCCCCCAAGTCAATGTAGTAGCTACAGATTTTTTTTACAAGTCTGACTAAAAATCAAAGTTCAACAAACATAACATAACAGCTGATTTCTTATCATGGAAGTGAAAGGTGAGGTTTGCATGAAATAACCTGGCAACAGCTTATTGCAAAATATGCATAAGTGCTTACAGGAATTAGAAATGCAAGAGCTTTGCTAATAAGCATGGGCAGGTATGGAAAGTTGAAAGTAGCCAACAGAGTGTATTAGTCTACATTACCATTGTTGTTGCACAAAACTATGTATGACCACATGTATGTGCTATAATTTTCTACAGCAATTCATCCCCCTGGAGATCTCTGGCATCTTTAATTTCAGCTGACCAATATTTAATACCTATTTTCCATGGCAGTAGTTGATGTACATTCTCTGTACTTTAACAGTCCAGGGCAGTGTTGGAACACTCCTAGTGCCCAGACTGGTCAAATTTCTTTGGACTGGATCTTACATACTTGTTCTTTCTGTTCTTCCTCACTCCCACCTCTGAAGCTGTTAACAGTTTGTAACGTACTTATCTAAGAAATGGGTGACTTGTATATTCAGGAATGTGAAAAGTAACACCTCCCTTCTCTGTCTCAGGGCAAGTTCATATAAAATTGTGCATAACACTACATATTATTTTTACAACTATTTGTGTGATCAGAGATTAAATTATCACCCACTGCTCAACTTGGGGTAGTGGACAGTACGTTACACCAGTGGAAAGTTACCATAATTGTGTAATCCCTCTCTTTAGATGGAGACAAAGAAGTTCATATGATAACTTTTATTGGACCAATTTCTGTAAGCGCTAGTATGCAAGCTTTCAAGCCACACAGAACCCCTTTTCAGGCATATGAGAAGTCAAATTATTATTTACAGTGCCACAATGTGCCTGGCACTGAAAAGTCATGATTAGAGACGGGTCCCTGCCCCAAAGGGCTTAAAATTTAGAATGGACAACAAACAGGGAGGAACGGGGATACATTCATGAAGTTGAGAAGTTGCAGGTGTGTGCGCTCAACTAATGTTAAGAAGTCAATTCTAACTTAAGAACATAAGCAGCGCCATACTGAGTCAGACCAATGGCCCATCAAGCCCAGCATCCTGTCCTCTGACACTGGTCAATCTCGATCACATGAGAGAAGAACCAACAGCCACAATGGGCAAGCCATTCCCCGTTGTTCACTCCCAGCTCCCGACAGTAAGAAGTTCATCCCGTAAGCTACTTGGTAAATAGCCACTAATGGACCTACTCTCCAAGAACTTATCCAGGACTTTTTTAAACCCTGCTATACTACTAGCCTTGACAACATCCTCTGGCAACAAATTCCATAAGTTAATTATGCATTGAGTGAAAAAGTACTTCCTTTTATTTGTTTTAAATCTGCCGGCAGCTAGTTTCATGGAGTGTCCCCAAGTTCTAGTACTATTTGAGAGGGTAAACCACCATTCCCTATCTACTCATTACACACCACTCAAGATTTTATAAAGCTCTATCATGTCCCCTCTCGGTCTTCTCTAAGCTGAAGAGACCCAACTTGTCAAGCCTCTCTTTGTATGGAAGCCATTCCATACCCTTTATCATTCTCGTTGCTTTTCTTTGTACCTTTTCTAGTTCAGCTACGTTTTTTTTCAGATGGGACGACCAGAACTACATACAGTATTCCAGGTGCAGTCGCACCATTGATTTGTACAGAGGCATCATGACATCCTCAGTTTTATTCTCTATCCCTTTGCGAATAACTCCTAACATTCTATTTGCTTTTTTGACTGCTGCTGCACACTGGGCTGAGGATTTCAGTGTATTGTCCACAATCACTCACAGATCCTTTTCCTGAGTGGTAACTCCCAGCTTAGTACCCAGCCTTGTGTACTCATAGTTTGGGTTATTTTTCCCTATGTGCATCAGTTTACACTTGTCCACATTAAATCTCATCTGCCATTTAGATGCTCAGGCACCCAGTCTCATAAGATCCTGTTGCGGTTCTTCAGTCTGCACATGTTTTACCTACCTTGAATAACGTGGTGTCATCTGCAAATTTGATCACCTCACTCTTAACGCCCTTTTCCAGGTCATTAATGAGTACATTAAACAGCACCGGTCCCAATACAGATCCTGGGGCACACCCCTTTTTACATCTCTCCATTGTGAAAACTGACCATTCAGTCCTACTCTTTGCTTCCTATCCTTTAACCAGTTACCAATTCATAGTAAAACACTACCTCCTATCCCATGGCTTTTTAATCCGACTTCTTACATTACCTAAGGAAAAGCACTGTGTAGTCCAAAAGCTTGCACGTTCACGCCAACAGAAGTTAGTTAGTCCAATAAAAATAAAAACATCTGAACTACTTTGCCTCCATCTCTTACAAGCTGAATCTGGTTCAGAAGAGGGCAGCAAAGATGATAAAAGGTTTACAAAACAAGTCTTATGAAGAAAGGTTGAAGGAACTGTGCATGATTAGTTTTGCAAACAGAAGATTAAAGGGAGATAGGATAGCTGTCTTCAGATATCTAGCAGCTTGCCACCAAGATGATGGCAAGGAACTGTTCTTCATTGCTACAGAGGGCAGGACTATAAATAATGGGCTCAAATTAGAGGAAGGTAGATTTGTGTTAGATATCAAGAAATATTTCCTAGCAATAAGAGCTGTGCAGCAATGGAACAAGTTGCCTCGGGAGGTCATAGGCTCTCTATCACTGGAGGGTTAAAAAAAAAAAAAAAAGGTTGGACGGTCATCTGTCAGAGTGTTGTAGTTTTTGTTATCCTGCAAGCAAGCAGAAGAATGAACTAGCTAAACGTCAAGGATCCTTCCAGCTCTGAAGTTATATGATTTTGAACCACTGCAGAATGACCGCTTCCATGCACCTAAATGGAAGGATTTATATGTTTCCCTGTCTTCTCTATGCAGATGACATGGTCATACTATCACTCACTCCTTATAGGGTTGAAAAGAGCTTTATCTGCCCTAGGACGATCATGCTCACACTGAGTCCTTGGTAATAAATTACCATAAAACTGAAGTTATGGTATGCAGACAAGATAGATCTGTTTATAGGTGGACAATAGATGGAAACATGATTGAACAAGTGCATTTTTTAATTCATATCTTGGGGTTGGATTTGCTAGTATGGGTTCATGAAATTCCCATATTTTGAATTTTTAATCTAAGCAGTTTTATGATTTTTACAGACAACAGGGAGGATGACATATTTCTTCAGCAATACAGGTTTATAAATCAAAGGTCTGGGCACAACGTTATATGCTTCAGAAATGTGGAGTTTAGATACAGGGGATAAATTAGATAGAATACAAAATTATTTTATAAGAACTTTACTGAATAGGGAGAAGTCCATGCCCCCTTCCCTTCTTAGAACAGAGCTGGGGTTGCTTTCTCGATCTACTTCGGCATTTTGGAATAGGGCAATGTTTTGGCATGATTTATATGAAGGTAGAGAGGATGACCTTATAAAATGGGTCATAAAGGAATAATTTGTATTTAAGCAGTATGCTTTGGCTCCATTGATATCCCAAGTGGCTAAATGTTTCATAAGAATACAACTGCAAGAAGATCAGTTGAAACTATTGAATAGTGTTCAATATTAAAAATTAGTTCAACAAAAGATATGGGATATCTCAATTCAGGAGGACTTAATGTTGATTGGAGAATCCAGAATTGCCCCATAGTTGTCTGACTTTAAAGTAGATCACCAATATGAAACCTATTTTGATACACTGGGTGAAAACAGACATGACGTTAACCACCCTTGGTGGTTATTTATGCATGTTGCAGGGCTGTATTGGTGCCCTATGCAGCCCTGAAACATGCATAAATGACCACCAAGGGTGGTTAAAGGGTGGTTAGCATCATGTCTGTTTTCACCCACTGTCACCATATTTGAGAATAGGCATGAGCTCTATTGAGATAAATCATAACAGTCATAAGACTAACAAACTGAACTGAACTAGTGGTATTTCACTACACATTTTGTTACACTGAAATGTGGAAAAATAAAATACTAACTACTGTGTTCAAGTTGTCAGAACTTCTGAACAGGTTCATTCCATTCTTGTTGGCTGTTTTATACTTGAATTAGAAAATGTGTCAGTGTGTAGAACTTAATAGCAAGTGAAAAATCAGTTTTAGGGTTGGGGGAAAACTTAAGAATATGCAAGCTAACACAAGAAGAATCCCAAACCCAGAGTTTTCCTTAAGTAAATATTCTCAAGTATAGGGGTTCTAAAACACAAGCCCACGGCTAGTTTTTATTTGGCCCCTTGCTGGTTTCTGGATCTGGCCCCAAGATCAAGTTCTTACCACCAACCACTGAAAGACTGAGTGCAAGATAAGTGAGCAGAGATGAGGCCATGTGCACAAGGACAGAGGATGTTTTTAAGTTAGAACAGCATTGAGGGGGGTGCGTGGCTGCTGAGTGGCACAGCTGCAGGGTGTCCATGCATATGACGTGTGTTGGGTACCTACGTGGGATCCACTTCACATGGGCAGCTCCCAGCATGGCTGCCCTGGACACGGAGGCGACCACCGTGGGCCACACGGGACACTCTGGATTTTTCAGCAGTGCTTCAGGCGTGGCCATGGGTAGCTGCTGCATGGGTCATGGGAGTGCGCCTCCCCACACACCAGCGTCAAACAAGCAATTGAATGCATGGACATGGGTCACGGGAGTGCGCCTCCCCACACACCAGCGTCAAACAAGCAATTGAATGCGTGGACGGTGGGAGGCCATGCATGGACATGTCTCATTTAAAAACACCCAGAGACCAGATCCATGATCTAGAACCTCCCATTCCTGAGTGCACCCCCAACCCCTGCACAGCCCTTGGAGCTTGTTCCAACTCTCAAAGTGGCCCTGGGATGGAAAATGTTCCCTATCCCTGTTCCAAAGGAATATATTATTACACACAACAAAATAATTACATCACTCTTTAGTTTAGAATGTGCCTTGTATTTAAAGGCTCACCTTAAAAGTTATTTTTAAAATGACCCCACTCGAGTTGCTTCTCCTCTGGGAGGAAAGCAAGTGAAGCCAAATGAACCTATTAATTTATCTTTTCTGGTCTCAGGTAGCCAAGCTTTTTCCACAATTAGTTTTCAGGCTGAAAGTAACTCACCCAAGTACACCCTGAGAGCCCACATTCAAGACAAATTCCAAATTTCCTAGCTCAAAGTGCTACATATACTATTCATAGTATCACAAAGCTCTCACAACTCAAATTATGTCATCTTTAATCAAAATTAGTTTGGCCCTCTAAGCATTCACTGGCTATAAATAGTGAAATTATTACTTACTTTGCCTGAGATCAACACTGCCACTTGAACTTGATCATATGGAGACTTTAGATCTGTGTAACTAAAGGTGTGGTTGAGTAATCTGCCACAAAGGCAGAAAGCATTTCTTGGAAACGCAAACATCATATCAGTCTCTTTTATTGGGTAAGGCTGATACTTGAAACCTTAAAGCTGTGGGAACTCACTAGCTGTACATATGCATTTGCCTCACACATATTAAAATAGCACAATTTATCTTCAAATTGTTAATGTAAAGAGCTGTTTTGAATTATATTTGATATTTTAGTTAATGAGAACTAGTTAGCAAATTAACTGAGTATTTGTTTTTGTTATAACCATTTGTTAAAATAATGAAAATGGCAAATGTGAGACTTTGGGGTAAAATAACAAGAATAGCATTGGGTTATTTTTATCAATATTGTAGCCTTTTGTGCTCTGCAGGCAGAAGTGAGCAGGCTGTCTTGCACTAGAGCTGTTTAAGCATATAGAACGTGCCTGCCACTAGAAAGCTGAATCACCCAGACTGCTGATGAGAGGAAGCTGGAATGTGGCTTGTCCTGTCCAGGTCAGCTGATGAAGTGATGAGGGAGGAAAGCATCAGTTTAGCAGCACCTGTGAGTTCCAGGGAGGAGGTTGCCAAAAAGTGATGTTCTGTCTTGTGGAGACCTGGGACTAATGAATTAGACCCTCCTGCCTGGCCTTGATTCCCAGCAGTTTGTACACTGTAGAGGACATTAGCTGACATCAAGTCCATTGTATTAATTTGTTTGATCTTTATTTGTTGATCTTTATTTATTTGATCTTTTAGGAAGAAGGGTTAAAAATAAACCTAGGGGCTCCTAGGCATCTGCTTCCTGAACGCGGACAACACAGGTCCCCTGGTTTACGGAGGACCTGCAGCGGATGAAGCGAGGATGGCAGTTGGAGCAACGGCGGTGTCATGCTCAGGCTGAAGCTGACCAATTGCGGCATAGACTAAGTTTATGAACCTATGCAGCGGCTGTGCGGGCAGGAAAGAAGCAGTTCTTTGCTGCCCTCGTAGCAGCCGCAAAGTCGCGTCCAGCTGAGCTTTTCCAGGTGGTGAGGGGACTGGTCAGTCTGGCCTCCCTCCTCCTGGAACTAGCGTTCGCTGTGACATGTTTGTCGACTTTTTTGTGGACAAAATTGCTCGAATTCACCACGACTTTGACGCTGCGCTTATTACCGTGGGTTTCGGCTGGGTGCTGCCTCTGCTCAAAAAAACATAATTTGACATTGACTCCCTGGCCAGTTATCGGCCGGTTTATAACCTTCCCTTTTTAGGGAAGGTTATTGAACATGTTATGGCTCAGCAGCTTCAGGGGCAACTAGACTGTATCAGTTTTCTGGACCCCTTGCAGTCTGGCTTCCATCCAGGTTTTGGCACTGAGACTGCACTTGTGGTCTTGGTCGACTGTCTGTACTGTGAGCTGGACCAGGGTCATTCGACCCTGTTGATCCTGTTAGATCTCTCGGTGGCATTTGATACCGTTGACCATGAGATGTTGGTGGCTCACTTACAGGACCGAGCCGTGGTGGGTGGGACTGTTCTTGAATGGTTCTGTTCTTTCCTGGCCAGGAAAACTCAACAAGTGGTGCTGGGTGACTGTTCATCATCTCCCCGGAATCTCACATGTGGAGTCCTGCCAGGTTCTATTTTGTCCCCTCTCCTGTTCAACATATACATGCAGCTGTTGGGCAAGGTCGTCAGAGGGTTTGGTGTGTGGTGTCATCAGTATGCAGACATCAGCATCAGTATGCTGATGACACCCAACTTTACCTCTCTTTTTCAACTGACCCAGGCCCGGCAGTCTTGGTGCTTACCCAGTGTTTGATGGCTGTGGAGGACTTGATGAGGGCGAGTCATCTGAAGGGGAATCCCGACAAGACAGAGGTGATTCTGGTGCAAGGGGCTAAGGGAGTGGTGGCACCCGTCATTGACAGGGCCTGTCTTCCATTGGTCCCTCAAGTTCGCAGTCTGGGGGTGCTCCTCAACTAGCGGCTCCGCCTGGATGTCCAAGTGGAGGCTGTGGTGAGGGGTGCGTTTCGCCAATTACATCTGGTGCATCGGCTTTGGATGTACATCTCTGACACCAACCTAGCCATCATCCTCCACGCTTTCATCACCTCAGAACTGAACTACTGCAGTGCACCTTTTACATGGTGCTACCCTTGGTAACCGGAGACTGCAGCTGGGGCAGAATATGGCAGCTTGTCTTATGGGGGCAGGTTGCTGCAAGCACATTACACCAGTGCTTCGCCCTCTGCACTGGCTGCCTATAGGCCGTTTTCACACAGTCACTCTTAATACTGATAAAATGGGTGTTACATTTTATTATACATGTTGCAGGGCTGCAGGTGTGCTCTATGGGTGCCCTGCAACATGTATAACATGTGACACACATTTTATCAGTATTAAGAGTGACTGTGTGAAAACGGCCGTAGTCTTCCGGGCCCGATTGAAGGTGTTGGTTTTGACCTATAAAGTCCTATATGGCCTGGGCCCGGCTTACCTGCAGGATTGCGTCACTCCCAGGGTCCTGGATCAGCCCCTGCGGTTGACTGGGAGTGCCCTCCTTGGGATCGCCCGAGTTTCTCGGGTGGTGACAATGAAGAGGGCGTTCTCGGTGGCTGCACCGAAGCTGTGGAACTCCCTCCCAACAGCTGCCCGCTTGGCCCCGGACCTCCCCTCTTTCCAAAGACAGTGTAAGACCTGGCTGTGCTGCCAGTGTTTTGGTTAGGGAGAAGGGTGATGGGTGGGAGGTCAGGGAGTGGGGAGAAGCCTTTTTAGCTCCTCTGGGGTATTTTTATGACTGTTTTATAATTTTGTATTTATTGTGTTAGCTAGGCTTATGCATTTTTATACATATTTATATGGCTTTAATATCTTGTAAGCTGCCCCAAGCTGCTGTAGCAGAAGGGGGCGGCTAAGAAATTAAATGAAATAAATAAATAAAATAAAGCAACTGTTAACCTTACAGGCCTCTGAGGCATTAAGTATCTAGTAGCAGGGTTATGAGTTGCCTAGGGTGCTCCTAGCCGTTACCGTTTAGGGACATAGACAGAGGTGTTACAATTGTTAAAAAGGATACATATTTAAGAGTACCTTGTTCTAAGATCATTTTTTGGTGGTGGTGTTGACATCAGACATCAACAGGTAAAGCGAGGTTTAGAAACATGCACCGGTTTTTCTGAGACTGCTTATTCCAGAGAAGTTTCTTTTATTTCAGAGGAAGACTATGGCCCTTTTCAGACACTCTAATACTGATAAAATGGGTGTTACATTTTATTATACATGCTGCAGGGCACCCAGATGGCAGCATGTGGTTTCAGAGCTGCAGCTACAAACTATATATATATATAACACTAGCAATGTGCCTAGCACTGAAAAGTCATTAGATTGTGAGCTCTCGGGCAAGGACCGTGTCTATCTTGCTCTCTGTAAAGTGCCAGCACAATGATTTGCAACAGGCCCCTGCCCCAAGGAGTTTACAATCAAGGATGGACAAGGAGTGGGGTGAGGGAGGGAGAAGGGCCAGGGATCCATTCAAGTTGACACTGTAAGAGCACATGCTTAGCTTAGTTACAAGGGAAGGAGGAGGATCCTGAAGGGTGACAGTATAAGGAGAAGCATAAATTAGCAATTAATGGGGGCAACTAGCTGTTCTTGCTGCTGCCCAAACCCTCCCAACCGCCTGGGAGCCATGAAGCTGAAGTTGGTTCCTTATTCCCAGTTCCTTATTATTCCCATTTCTTAATCCCTTTTCCAAAGCTAAATTGACACAAATAAAGGTTGTTATTCATTAATTAGACATCACAAAGAGTTGGAATTTTGTCAAAAATCTGTATGTACTAATAAAATTGTAAAATAATATCATAAATCAATCACAGAACTCCAAATAAGTAGCCATGTTTGGGCTAGGCTAACAGGGCAAACTGCTTTTCGGGTCACCCCAGTCCACATCTCCCTGTCATGGGGGGACTCTTCCCCACGAACCCTGGCCAGACCCCTGACCGACCCGGACCACGATTTCAACCTGGCATCTCCCACCTCCCACACACAACCCCCCCCACCCCCCGTATCTGCTAAATACATAGCCTCAAATAAGAAGCTAGATTTGGGCTGGGATTGCGGGGGGAAATCCTTTTTTTTATATTATATATATATATATATATATTTCTTTTTATTTTAACTTTAACAATATAATATCACATTCCAATCAAAATATTACATTTATTCCCCCTTCCCCACCTCTCTCCCCTCTCCACCCTGCCTCCCCGTCCCCTCCCT
>QEPC01015351.1:1225258-1238938 GCA_003113815.1 Sphenodon punctatus | reverse complement strand
GGGGTTGGATGAAGAGAGCAGAGCGGAGATTTCCTCGAGAGAGGCAGAAGGGAAGGATGTGAGGGGGGAGGGGTGGTGCGAGAGGAGGAGGTGGGTGGGAAGCAATGTCCTGACGGATCTTGTCAATCTTTGAGGTGAAGAATGACGCAAGATCCTGAGCAGCAAGGGAAGAGGGCGGAGGAGGGCAGGGGGGTTTAAGAAGGGAGTCAAAAGTAGAGAAGAGGCGGTGAGGGTCGCGAGAGATAGATTTGATCCTGGAGGCATAATAGCGTTGTCTAGCTAGGGAGATAGCCGAGGAGAGGGAGAATTTGTAGTGGAGGAAGCCAGGGAGGGAGTGGGATTTGCGCCAGAGAAGTTCGGCAGCCCGGGTGCAGGAGTGGAGGTAGCGGATGTTAGGCGTGAGCCATGGGCGGGGGTTTGGGGGCCGGATGGGGCGGGAAGAGAGGGGGGCAAGAGAGTCAAGGGTCGAGGAGCGAGAGGTGTTGAGAGCGGAGATGGCAGAGTCAGGGGAGGAGGAGGAGAAAACGGAGGGGAGGAGTGGGGATAGAGAGGAGGCAAACTTGATCTAGCACTTGATAATACCCAAAAGTACATGATGCTGCAAATTCATTTGTGAAATGGGAATAACTTCATGGAGCTTAAGTTTACATGAACGTTTGGAAAGTTAGGACAAAAGATTTAGTATTTTACCTTCTACTGACCTTTTTGTTTAAATAAGATTTGGTGAAAAATATATTCAAAGTAACTTTTTTCTGTATTTCTTTAATATTTAAATTTGAAATTGGCCTCTTGCAGACAATTCATCCATTAGGATGAAACATCCCCCCCCCCCCCCCACATTGTGATATGTTCAGTGCTTATTTTTCAATTATAGATTGTTTCTACTAAATTACGAATTAAATCTTTTCATGTAGTTAATGAATTTATTTATTTTTACCCTGCTAGAATTCTGATTTGTCATTTTGAAACTTAATGTTTCCTATATGAAGTTGTTTGGGTTTTTCTTTCAGCTTTGACTCTTAATTTCAATTTGGGTAGATAATGTATTTCAAATAAAATATTAAAAGACTTGAAGTAAGGTGTACAAGGCATTTATATGCCGCCCTGAGATGCTTGTAGCAGGAGGGGGCAGCATATAAATTTTAATAATAAATAAATAAATAAATAGAGGGTCTAATGGGAGATCAGTTTATGAATTGTTATATGATCAGAACATGCTCCCTGACCAATTACAAGAATCTTTTAAATTTTATATTTAGAACCTTTCATCATAATCAGCTAGAAACTAGCCCGTCTGTATGGTTCACTTACAATACAGAAGTGGTGTACTTGAATGTAATCAGTGGGTGATTTCAGACGTGACGGGGTGAATATTCACCCCACCACGACCACAGTCAAACGCGACTGCGGTGAACGTCTGTTCGCTACCCGCCAGATGTTCACCACAGTCAAACACGGCCCGCGTTTGCTTTGATCACGCTTCGTTACCTCACCACCCGGAGGTAACGAAGCGTGATCAAAGGCCACCACGGCCATGGTGAAGGGTTCGTCATGTCTGTTGACTCACCCTTCACCACAGTCGGGGTTTGCTGTCCCGGTCCCGGGCGGGCGGTGCGGCCGAATAGGCCGCACTTCCTGCCCGTCACACTGGGGCGCAGGCCGACAGCAGCGCGCAGGGGGCAGGGCTGTGCGACCGCATGCAGCCTCGCCCGGCCCCGCCCTCTAGATGTGTATAAGAGACAGGCCGCACGCAGCACCACACGGCCCCGCCCCCTCCACGGTGGGGTGGAACAACAGACATTACGGCCACCGGAATTGACCGCGGGCCATGGTGTCTCGTTTCCCACTGGTGGGGGTGAAGGGGGGGAACGTCTGTTCGCCCACCCCTTGACCCCCACCCGTGGTCCGAACCACACCATGGCCCGCAGTCAATTCCGGCAGCCGTAACGTCTGAAATCACCCAATGTTATACTTGTACTTTAACATTATTGTGGCTTAAAGCAGCTTTAGGATATTAAGTGAATAGCTCATAATAAATCTGTAAGGAAAGCTGCTTTTGTGTGAAGTGCTGTCCTGAAATGAAGAAGTTATTCTTGGAGCGCTTGAGAGTAACTTTATTTTTACTTTTTTCTTTTAAAACAGACACTACTTTACATTGCCCACTAACCCCGGTGAACAGTTCTACATGTTCTGCACCCTTGCAGCTTGGCTGATTAATAAAGCAGGACATCCTTTTGAGCAGCCACAAGAATATGATGACCCCAATGCCATGATATCAAGTATACTGTCAGAGCTGCGGTCATTTGTAAGTGCAGAACTTAGGTGTTGGTTTTTATTTTCTGCCATCCCATTGTCTTACATACATGCATATTAACCTCACAAACTGATGGAATTGCTTTTCAGTTTTCAGCAGCATCTAGGTAACTTAGGCTGTAAGACTTCAATCCTCAAAGTACTCTACTAGTAAAATCTCTTTTCGCTTCAATCACTTTGCATGTTATCTCTTTCAAAAGTGACGTTGTCACTTAAGAACTGGGTTTTTTAAAAATGTGTCTGACACAAATAAATTGAGCCTCTTACCTAAAGAAAAAATGGGTTCTTAGAACAGTAGCATTCTTGTCTGAGTAGACATCAAACTTGAGCCAGGGAGAGCAGCGTTCAAATTCCATCTTAGTCATGAACTTACTTGGGTGGCCCATTACAAGTCACCATTTCTCAGCCTCCATTCCCATTTGTGAAATTAGAATAAAGGCTACTGGACAGAGCCTGCTGCTTTAAGAAGGTAGCACTGGCCAGCAAGGCAGGCATATGTGGTAATGGGATTGTGCTGCTGTTGGCCCTAAAGGGAGATGCAGGTGCAATCCCTAAGAAAGGAAGAGGTTGCATCAGACTATGGCTATGCAAACCTCTAGTGCCAGTGGGAATAGCCTGAATGGCTAACTGGGCCCAGCTGTTGTAGGGCATGTCAGAGCCAGTCCAAAACCTAAGGAAGTCTGAGTTAGGCTCAGAAGAGAGAGGTTGGAAGAAGCAGGAGCAGAAGGGAAGTCAGCATGGAGACCAAGCAGCCCAGGAGTGAGGACTGGATTTGTGAGAGAGTGATAGAGAACATGGCTGGCTATGGACTCTGGGGGCGGGGGGGGGGGAGAGGAGTGAACACCTATTTGTAAGGAAGCACACTATAGACCTGATTCCTTTGGGGACCTGGGTCTTTGGGGGGATTGAATCATGACAGCATGTACCCCTCAGGGACCCCACCCTGCTACAATGACCTAGGTCACAGGATGAAGTAGAGGGTGAACTAGATAAGGATTGTAAAACTTTGAATATGAAAAGTGCTATAGAAATTATTAATCATAATAAATTCCTTGCTGTTGGCCAAGAATTAGCCAGCGTCATAGTTAAGGTTGTATCAAAGAAGTTTGGCTTAACCAGAGACTTAAATCTGTATCAGAGGGCACGTTACTTACCATGCATGATTTTCCTCCAGGAAAGAATCTGGAAGGCAAAGTATGTGGGACCGCCCCCCCCACCCTTGCATTTTTGCTGGCGATCATTTGGGGGATTGTAGAGCTGGATTCCTTGTAGAGCTGGATTCCTTGACTCTGCAATCCCCCGTAGAATTGTAGGCAAAAGTATATGTGGGAGGCAGTCCCGCATTACAAACCCCGCGCATACTTTAGGAACATATGAAGTGTCAAAGGCAGCTGGTGGCCCGGCTGTGCCACAGGTGCGCACCACAGGCAGCGTGAGGAAAGGGGAGTGGGGGAGGTTGGTGGAGGGGGGAAGGGAGTAGGGGGGGTATGGCCTTCTCCCTTTCAATGAGAGAAGGGGAGAGAGACCAAGGGGGGTGGAAACAGACTCTCCGGTGGCAGAGGAGAGTCGGGAGGGGGGGCAGGCTATGTCTGGGCAAGGGGGCAGGCTATGTCTCCCGGTGAGACGGGGAAGTGTAACCCAAATGATAGGGTCTCAGGGGGAGGGGAGGGAGAGTGGTGAGGCGGGATAGGTACTTAGTGCACGTCCCGCTCACTTCTCCCCCAGCAGATGAGCAGGTGGAACCTGGTCAGGGGGCCCCCAGCCCAGTTTTGGTGCTGTTAAACGTGAGATCGGTGGCAAATAAGGTGACAACAGTCCAGGAGGTAATCCTGGACTGTGCCGCCGAACTCGTGTGTATCACGGAGACCTGGCTAGACAATGAATCAGGGCCAATCCTGGCTGATCTGCATGCCTCTGATCTTGTTCCAGGCGTCCATTGCCCAGGCGGAGGCTCCGCAGACCTCCTTGGTTCTCTGAGGAGCTGCGGATGCTGAAGCAAGAGGGGCAATGGTTGGAGTGATGGTGGCGTCGTTCTCGGGCTGAAGGTGACAGATTGCAACATAGAGCTCGTTTACGAGCCTATGCCATGGCTATGCGGTCAGCAAAGAGGGAATTCTTTGCTACCCTCATAGCATCTGCAAAATCCTATCCTGCGGAGCTGTTCCAGGTTGTACAGGGGCTGGTCAGTCCAGCCTCCCTCGACCCTGGAGTTGAGCTGCCATCTGCCCGCTGTGACCTTTTTGTGGATTATTTTGCGGAGAAAATCACTCGTATTCACCAAGACCTTGCTGCCGCAATTAATATAGTGGAGGAGGTAGAGGTGGTGGAAACCCCAGCTTGTCTGATTTTTGTGGGATCGGTTTCAGTCGGTGACACCCACTGACACAGTGGGGGTGCTGGGGACTGTTTGAGCCACCTCTTGCGAACTAGATCCTTGCCCGTCCTGGCTGATTAAGAGCTGCTGGGAGACAATGTGGCTGTTGCTGGCTGGGGTGGTCAATGCCTCCCTATGGGAGGGCAGAGTGCCAAGCTGCCTCAAGGAGGCAGTGGTGCGGCCTCTGCTCAAGAAACCATCGCTTGATGTTGACTCCCCGGCCAGCTATCGGCCTGTCTCTAACCTTCCCTTTTTAGGGAAGGTTATTGAATGGGTAGTGGCTCAGCAGCTCCAAGGGATCTTGACTGCGTCAGTTATCTAGATCCCTCGCAGTTGGCTTTTGTCTGGGGCATGGCACTGAGACAGCATTAGTGGCTTTGGTGGATGATCTGTGCCAGGAAAAGGGCAAGGGTCAATCGACCCTTTTGCTCCTATTAGATCTGTCGGCTGCATTTGATACTGTTGACCACAAGATGTTGGTGACGCGCCTGCGGGACAGTGCAGGGGTGGGCGGGATCGTTCTTGAGTGGTTCCGCTCATTTCTGACCAGGAGAACTCAGCGGGTGGTGCTCGGTGATTATTTTTCATCTCACTGAAACCTCTCGTGGGGTCCCGCAGGGTTCTGTCTTGTCCTCGCTCCCGTTCAACGTGTAGATGCAGCCGCTCGGCGAGGTGATCAGGGGGTACGGGGTGAGGTGTCATCAGTATGCGGATGACACCCAACTGTACCTCTCATTTTCAGCTGACCCAGGCCCAGCTGTCTCGGTGCCTACCCGGTGTTTGGCAGCTGTGGGGGACTGGATGAGGGCTAATCGACTGCAACTGAACAAGACGGAGGTGGTGTTAGTGGGTAAGTCGATGAAGATGATGATCCCCTCGGTTGAGGTTTTTTTCCCTCCATTGGCTTCCCAGGTGCGGAACCTGGGGGTGCTCCTCGATGCGCAGCTCCGCCTGGATCGCCAGGTGGAGGCTGTGGCGAGGAGTGCCTTCTGCTAGTTACATCTGGTGCAGCGGCTTCAGCTGCTGGTTTTGGTTCCGGTCTGGCCACGATCATCCATGCTTTTATCACCTCTCGGTTAGACAACTGTAATGTGCTCTACGTGGGACTACCTATGGTGACGGCTCGGAAGCTGCAGCTGGTGCGGAATGCAGCAGCCTGACTCCTGGTGGGGCTGGGTTACCGGGAGCACACCACACCAGTGCTCTGATCTCTGCATTGGCTGCCGATAGAATTCTGGGCCCGATTCAAAGTGTTGGTTTTGACCTATAAAGCCTTACACGGTCTGGGCTCTGCCTATTTTGCAAGATCGCCTCACTCCCCCGGGTTCTGGACCAGCCCCTGTGGTCATCTGGGGGTGCCCTGTTGGAGGTCCCTCAGGTTTCTCAGGGGGCCACGCAGGACAGGGCATTCTCAGTGTCCACGCCGTGCCTGTGGAGTTCCCTCCCGGTGGGCGCCCGACTGGCCCCGAACCTCCCAGTTTTCCGCAGGAATTGTAAGACCTGGCTGTTCTGTCAGACGTTTGGCGAGGGAGAAGGGTGAGGGTTGGGTGGATGGGGGCGGTTGGGGTTTTTCTCTCCTCGCTTTTACTTTGACTGTTGTTGTGATGTTTTTATGTTTTATTGTATTTTATTGATTTTTATATAGTTAGCTGCCCCGGGTTGCCTGGCCGGAGGGGCAGAGTATAATTTTTTTAAATTTAAATAAATTAATCCTGGTTCAAACCAATGGTCCATCTAGCCCAGCATCCTGTCTCCAACAGTGGCCAATCACAGTAACTTGGGAGAAGCACCCAACAGGTCCTAATGCGGGATCCATTCCCTGTTGTTTCCGCCCAGCTCCCATCATGTTTCCTGATACTATCAGGTCCATTAGCAGCTATTAGCCAATCTTCCAGAAACTTGTCCAAACGTCTTTTAAATTCAGCTATAGTACTGGCCCTTACCACAACCTCTGGCAGTAGATTCCACAACCCAATGATATGCTGAGTGAAAAAATATTTTCTTTTATTTGTTTTAAACTTGCCAACCATGAATTTCATGGGGTGTCCCCTAGTTCTAGTACTAGCTGAGAGGGTAAATAACTGCTCCTTCTTTATTAGTTCCACACCACTCATCATTTTATAGACTTCTATCATATCTCCTCTTAGTCGTCTCTTCTCCAAGATAAAGAGCCCCAACCTACCAAGCCTCTCCTCATATTGGAGCCCTTTCATGCCCTTGATCATTTTTGTTGCCCTTCTCTGTACCTTTTCGAGGTATGGTCGCACCATTGATTTGTATAGAGGCATTATGACCTCCTCAGTTATTCTCCATCCCCTTCCAAATAATTCCTAATATTCTGTTTGCTTTTTTGACTGCTGCTGTGTGCTGCGCTGTAGATTTAATTGTATTGTCCACAACCACCCCCAGATCCTTTTCCTGAGTGGTAACTCCTAGCTTAGTACCCAGCATTGTGTACGCATAGTTTGGATTATTTTTCCCTACGTGCATCACTTTGCACTTGTCCACATTAAATCTCATTTGCCATTTAGATGCCCAGGCACCCAGTGTCGTAAGATCCTGTTGCAGTTCCTCACAGTCTGCTCGTGTTTTAACTACCTTGAATAACTTGGTGTCATCTGCAAATTTGATCACCTCACTCTTAACACCCTTTTCCAAATCATTAATGAATACATTAAACAGCACCGGTCCCAATACAGATCCCTGAGGCACACCACTTTTTACATCTCTCCATTGTGAAAACTGACCATTTAGTCCTACCCTTTGCTTTCTATCTTTTAACCAGTTTCTGATCCATAGTAAGACACTACCTCCTATCCCATGACTTTTTAATTTTCTCAAGAGTCTCTCATGAGGGACCTTATCAAATGCCTTCTGGAAATCCAGGTACACTATATCTACTGGGTCTCCCTTGTCCACATGCTTATTTACACCCTCAAAGAATTCCAACAGGTTAGTGAGGCATGACTTACCTTTACTAAATCCGTGTTGACTCTTCCTCCATTAAGCCATGTTTGTTAACGTGCCCTGTAATTCTGTCCTTAATTATGGTTTCCACTATTTTGCCTGGCACAGACATCAAACCTACTGGTCTGTAGTTTTCAGGATTGCCTCTGGATCCTTTTTTAAATATTGGGGTTACATTTGCCACTCTCCAGTCCTTGGGTACAGTGGCAGATTTTAGTGACAGGTTACAAATTACTAACCGTAGGTCTGTGATTTCATATTTGAGTTCTTCAGAACTTGGAGGTGAATGCCATCTGGTCCTGGTGACTTGCCTTCTGGATTCTTTCCCGGAGGAAACTTGTAAGTGGTAAGTTACATGGGAAAGCGCTCTTCATCTCAATAAAAAGACCCAAAACAAAACTGAGAGTAAACTTTGAGCAGAATTGGGATTTTCTTTCTAGTTTGATTACAGTTGAATTTAATGTAAAATGTTAAGATCTCTTGTCTTTAGTAGACTTTCCCAACATTGCCTTACTCCTGTTGTCTTCAGAATATCTGAACTAGTCTTCTAAAGAACTTAGCAGTAGTGATTATTTTAGAATCCAATGTCTAATTATTTTAGAACCCTCCTAAAACCCACTTCTTCCTAAAAACCTAACTCCCCTTCCCCTATTACTCTTTATGCTTCTCCTTATATGGTCTCATCTTGTGAAACTGCATCCTCGCCCCCTCACTCAGAATCTAGTTCCCTGAAATTAAGTGAAGCACGTGCACCTGCAACATCTCGACCTCATGAATGTACTCTTGTCTCTCCTGATGTTCACCTCTCCCTTGTCTCCCCCTCCCTTGTCTCTTAGTTTGTAAGCCCCTTAGGGGTAGGAACCTGTCTGGAACTATTTATTGTTCACTGCAAGGTACATTGCTGGTGCTATATAAAGATTCTCCTCCTCCTTTGTAGCCAAGCTAAGCATATGCATCTGCAACTTTTGCTTTGGGCTTAACTATCTAGTAGAACTTGAAAAGGTTCAGAGAAGCTCAAAAAAGATGTTCAGAAGTATAGAACAGCATCTTTTACGTTTGGGATCAACACAGCAGCCACATTTGCTCTAGACATAACAGGAAGAAACAGAACCTAGGGTGCTAGTTCTAAAGCTTAGCTACTTGTCCACATAGCTAAATATTCTGCTACCTTGTAGTAAAATGGTTGTGTGACCTACTGTGTTAGTTTGATAGTTGGCTGGTTCTCAAACTTTTTGCCAGCATAACCTCATTTTGAGACTTAAGTATAATCCCGTGAACTGAGACAGGAGAGACATGCAGATGACAATGTCATTGGGTATTTTCAGATGTTACGAGATCACGCTCAACCACTTTGAATCCCCACATGGTGATCATGATCCCGTGACATCTGTTTGGGGGAACGGAAGATCCCCTCTAGATGTTCACCCCCGTGAATCACGGGGGGGAATCACATTCAACACGCAAACGAAGGTCCTGGCCGGACCTTCTCCGTTCGCATGTTGAATGTGATTCTCCCCCCGTGATCAAGGGGACCATAACGTGTGTCCCCCTACCACGGCCCGGAATCAGCAGTGGGATTCCGGGCCGTGGTCAATGTGGGCAGGCGCTGCGGCCATATTGGCCGCAGCAACCTGCCTGTCTCCCAAGAGGGCGGCCGGGCAGCCTAGGGAGCTGGGGGGCGAGGGCGGGCAGCCGCACGTTGTGCCGTGCGGCCCCGCCATCTCCCCTATTTCCCACCGGGATTAGCCGGCACGTCTGTTGGACGTGTCGGTTTGATCCCAGCAGGGGTTCAATGGGTGATTCCATGACGGGTCCAATACAGGTCCCGTCACGTCTGAAAATACTCATTTGGGATCACGACCCCATCTGTAGGCGTAGTTTGGAGTAATGATCCACAGCTTGGGAACCTCTGCTGTTGTTACTGAATTGAAAATAAAATTGCATCTATATCTAAAGGGCATGAAATCTGCAGGTGCCTGGGAGCCATTGGCACTCAGAAAACTCAGGCTGGCAACTTGTTCAGGGGTGTAGTGGGGCAAGAACCGTTTAATATCAGGATAAAGGCTGGTGACTGACTTTTTTGTTTTGTTTTTGCTCCTGGAGTTCGATCTGAAATTTCATGCCCTGTATTTTGGTAACTTAAGGGTAGGATTCTGAAATGAAGATTCAGGGTTGGCTAATGTCGTATGTGTATGACATTTTGTTTCAGTTTTAAAAATAAATGACTTGTATGAAAGCGGTTCTCATTGTGTGAATTAAATATGATAGAACAAATAGACCTGTAACTGCAGATCCAGCCACCAATCAACACCAGAAAAAAAGAGGATCTGTCTTAGAAAACCGATATAAATAAAACAAAATAAGTACTTTTATAAATAACTATATGTAACATATATTGAAAATTTATTACAAGTAAAAATATTACAAAATATATGAACTTGAGGCAACGATACATAATATGTAAAGTTGGCTGTGTAGAGGGGGTGCTGTGTTTGGCTAGGACTAGAGGAGGGGAGAGCTGCCAATGGAGGATTGCCCTGCCACTCTAGCCTTGCAGCCCTCCCTCCCACAGGTCATCCAGGCAAGGCGGGGCCCGGCGGGCTGGCTGTGGCCTCCTCTCTGAAACTATATTCTCAACTACGCTCAGAGCAAGCGCCGGCACAACCCGTCAGATCGTGCCTCTTCAACCTGGTATGATGTGGAGTGCTGGAGGGCTAGGGGGGAGTTAAATGAGATCTACAGACTATACCGAGATGGGGCCCATGCTGTCCTTCCGGCTCAGTATTTCCATCAGAAGAGGATTTACAAGGATTTGATCCACCAGAAGAAGAGACTGTACTATGATGCCAAGTGACAGGAACTCTTGAGGGCTAGCCTTGCGAATGACTCTCGTGCTTTCTGGCGTACCATTAATGGAACCTCTTCTCAATCGAGAGTGGCCCGGTCCATTCCAATCCCCCCTCTTACTTGGGTGAAGTTTATAGAAGCTTCCCAGACATCCACCCCTGAAGAGCCAGGCTCGGGACTGTACGGCCTTAGTTTTTTGGATCCACCTCTTTCTGAATGGCCTTCGGTCACGGAAGAAGAATTGAGAACAATCATAGTCTTTCCACAGTGGCAAAACCCCTGGCCCAGACTTGATCCAGGTGGAGGCTATTAAAGGGTATTTGGATTGGTGGTTACCGATCTTGGCCACTTTGTTCACTAGGATAAATAACACTGGAAATATACCTAAAAGCTGGTCTCGAGCTATCGTGATACCTATATATAAGAAAGGGTGCAGATCTGACCCGGCCAGTTATAGGCAGATCAGCCTTATCAGTGTAGTGGCCAAGATTTACGCCAGATACCTTCTGGCCAGACTAACAGAGTGGATAGATCATAATCAGATTCTGTGCCCTGAACAGGCAGGCTTCCAGAGGGGCAGATCCACGCTGGACCACTGCCTACTTCTCCACCATTTGATAGAGAAATACAGAGTCAAGAACGGGAAGTTCTACACCGCTTTCCTCTTTTGAAATCGGCCTTTGATTCAGTTAAGCGCCCACTTCTGTGGGAAAAACTGTCTGCTTTAAAGATCGACATTAGGCTCCTTCTCCTAATTCGGACTCTGTATGCTAACACCACCGTGGCAGTTAAGGTGGATACTGTGGGCCAGCTTACATCAGATATTGGGGTGGACCAAGGGGTAAAGCAGGGTTGTGTCCTTGCCTCCTCCCTGTTTAACCTCTTAATTAATGATCTTGTACCTCAGACGAGACGAGAGAGATTTTCCCCCCCCCCAAACTGGCATCAAAGTCGATCTGCGTTCTTTTATATGCCGACAATCTGGTTCTCCTCTCCCAGACCAGGGTGGGATTGTTGAGACAGCTTACAACTTTTGTCAGCTATTGCCGGGTTAACTCGCTTTCCATCAAGTCCAACATTTTTGTCTTCTCTCGTAATAGACAGATTTACAGGTGGCCTATTGGGGACACTCAATTCCAGCAAGCCAAATCATATAAATATCTGGGGCTTTGCTTTACCACTGACGGCCGTTGGAACAAACATATTAGAGCGCTTGAAGTGACTGCAAAGTGTCAAATGCTAGCGATCCTGAGACTGTTTTCTGGGTCAGGGAGGAAGAATCTCAAGATTGCCTTGAAAGTCTTCGAAGCCAAGGTTAGAGCATTATTTCTTTACAGGGCCGAATTATGGGGTCCTTTGACCAAGAGTGATCTGAATTCTTTGCAGACCAGGTTCCTAGGTATACTTACAAAACTCCCGCGTGGGACCATGGCTGCAGCCATAAGATTAGAGACAGGCACTCAAGGCTGGTCTATGGTGGCTTGGGAGCGGGTGTCCTTATATTGGGCAAAAGCGAGTAGGGCCCTTCAGGATAGTCTTCTTCACTTACTGTTTTCAGACACCTTTATTAGCCCCTGGCGGGTGGCAATAACTCAGTATTTAACCCACATTGGTCTTTCGACCCTGTATATCCAGGCCAAAACTCTGGCAGCTGCGAAGCGGGAGATAGCCACCAGGGTGAGAGATGTAGACTATCGGGAAGACCTTGCAAGGGTGGCAGGATCTCGCCATTTGTGGGGGTACAGTTTATGGGTACCACAGATCGGTCATAGAGCACGTTATTTTGGAACAAGTGCTACCTTTAGGGAAAAGTATCTATTCCTTTGTGCCATAGTTAATGCGCTGCCCACAAACGTTCTAGCTGGACATTTTGCGGGGATCCCGTATGAAGATCGCCTGTGCCCTTATGATGCAAAGGCTACAGAATCGACACAACATATTCTGTTCGAGTGCCACCTTTATGATCCCATACGAGGAAAGTATCTGCAACCTGGTGTGACTAGCGGGTTTCTGACCCAGATGGCTCTTGCTGATGTGCAGCCAGAGGTATCTTCCCTTGTCATGAAATTTCTGCTACAAGCCATGGAGATGAGGACGAAATTTCTGAACTACAAGCTGTAGGAGCCTTCTACACTTGCGGGTATTTCTTTACCATCTCCTTAGGTGATATTTGCTCTTGCCACTAGTTTTGGTTAGGGCAAGGTAACACCAAGCGCCTCCACTATTACTACTGCTGTAACTATGGCTAGGTTAGACTGACTGCTTTCTCCAGTCGTTATATGTTTCGTCTTGCCTGTAATGAATTGTGCTGCCGCCATAAGCCCTTGGAAGGGCAAGGCGATTTTATGATTCTCTCTTGGATATTATTATAATCAGGATCCAGCTTTGTCTATAGCTAATGTAACATGATGCCATTAGATTCATTCTTATGTATAAGCCCCAGGGAATTCCAGTTGTTATCATAAGCCCCATAAAGGGCAGGGTTTTTTGTGCATGCTCTCCCTCTTAGGTGTTTAGACCAACAATACCTGTAGTTATCTTACACTGTGCATATGTGCTGGTCACTGCAAATGCGCTGATGAATTAGTGCAGCCCAAGGCTAAACAACAAGGAATCAAATTATTATTGATTTAATGGTCTTGTTGTAGAGGTTAGGAATTTATTTTGGGTTACTGACTAAGGATGTAAGCCGTGGGAAGCCTTTATTGTCTTTTTACGTTCAGCTACAGCCTTTATTTTTATTTTATTTCAAACTTTTTGATGGACCTTAGCAGCCTCATTCCAGAGGTTAGAAAGTCCCTCCTAATCTTTTGACTGGGGGGGTTAATCCTCACAAGGCAGTGAAACTGATAGTTATGTATTTTTTTCCCTTTTGTAATTGTTTTGTTTGCCTTGTTTTTTCTATGCTGCTGTATATGTTGACAATGACCTAAGGTCACGTCTTTCTATTAATAAACTTGAACTAATATGTAAAACAACCAAGCAGGTAAAACTTCACTCATGAATGTGAAAAGTAGCCAATGCGAGATCTTCATCAAGACTTTCCTTCTTATAAAAATTGCCAGTTGCAATATATAGTGCATCTATATACACAATATAAATATAAGAAAAAAAGGAAAGGGCATATATGCCCATCAAGCCTCGGTGGCATCAAGGTCTCTCCCCCCCCCCCCCCCCCC
>QEPC01015351.1:1143967-1225158 GCA_003113815.1 Sphenodon punctatus | reverse complement strand
CCCCCCCCCCCCCTTTTGTTTGACCCCCCCCCTGTCAAGCCGGCTCATGTGCAAGCAACCTATTATAAATTTTAAAAATGCATTCACTGCTTTAAAAATAAGACTTTCTCTCAAATCAATCTTGAGATGTAATTTTGCAGGCCTAATCCTACCTACTCTTGTTACATTTTGTGGTAAAATGCTTATGCATTGAGGCTGCATGAGGGAAAGAGGATTGTTAACATGCTTAAAGGTGAACATGTGCTTAAACTTTTCCAGAACTGGGGCCTAATTAAACAGAGCCCATACCTATATTTCTTCTTTTATAGTGAGGAATAAAGTTAGGAAAGAACTGCTCTCTTAAAAGAGACAGTCATGGAAAGGTTTGTGTGGTTGGGGGTTTTTTTCCCCCCAACTATGTATAAAATATACAGGAATCATTGTTCAGTGTTTCCTCCATTGCCACCAATGGGGAAAATGCGGTGAACATGGGTCCCTGAAAATATGTAATAAAAGACAATGTGGGGGGAGATCTAGTGACTAACCTGAGGAGGATTGAAACCAGACTGTTCCACAGCCAGCTGCTTCTCAAAGCCGAAGGAGACAGTATGGCAAATTGCCATTTTATAATCAGAATGCCGCTCTGTGGAAACGTTTGTTCATAGGCAGGGACCTGTGTTCACTGCCTTTTTCCCCATTGACAACAATGGGAGAAACACAGTGAATGCAGGTCATTGCTCACACGGCATCACCTTCTGAATGTTAAAGATGTTTCCTCTCACGCTAAATAAGTAGACTCACAATATATAACTACTATTGATAGTCTAGCTAAGCAAAAAAGGAGAAGGTTTGGCATTTGTTGGATGTTCAGAGGGTGATGAAAATTTATTTGGACAGGACTTATTCATTCAGGCAAACCTCTTTGTTGTTTATCCCCCATCATCTTTATTGTAAAGGGAAGAACTCCTCTACGGCTACAGTTTTTAAGTGGAATTCCTCTTCTGTATCGGATGCATATACGACAGAAGGAGTTACTCCCCTGCAATCAGTTTCAGCCCATTCAGGGGAGGGTGGGGGGCTGCTACTTCCTGGGCTTTTAAGTGTAGACCGGATTACACTGAAATTTGTAGAGTGCGACTTAGTATCGCCTCATACTTTCACTAGGTATTATAAAATCAGGATTCTGCAGAAGCTGCCTTTGGCAGGAGGCCCTACAGGCGGTTTTATGATTCTCCTGCATAGCTTAGGGTTATCCTGCCCTAGATTCCTTTGGGATACTGCTTTGAAATGTCCCCAGAGTATCCAGGATGGCTGCCCAGGAAACATAGGGAGAAAGAAAAATTGAGACACTTATCTGGTGAATTTTTCTTCTCCTGGGATGTGCAGGACGGGAGCTCTTGCAGCCTGGGATGATCCCCGCGTAGACCACTAGGAGGCAGACTACAGTAAAACTGAGACTGGCTGTGTGTAGAGGGGGTTCGTCCCTCCTACTTGCCAGTTGCTTCTCTGCCTCTGAACTGTTAGGAGGTAGGCTGGGGAGCTCTCTCCCTTTCTGGAGTCTGCAGAGCTCCCAGTTTTCTAAATTTTTCTTTTAATGTCTTTCTTTAATTTGCTGTGGTGTGACTTGGTGCCTCTGCGCATTTTGGCACCTAGGCTCCTCAGGTTCCGTCCCCTCGGGCACGGAATCCTGGGAAGGGCAGGCGCGGCAGGACCCCTTCAGGTGCCCCGCATGCTTCTCCGGTCCCGTCTCCGTCCTAGCCCAATTGCGGGCTCCTGCTCCCGGGTTGCGCTGCCTCCCAGAACAGGGAGGCTTCCCCCAGCGCCTCAACAACTAAAAGGGCAGTGTGGCTGCATCCCTCAGAGCTCTGCTTCCTCGGTCCAGGCACTTCTCCCGCCGCGGCAGTCCAGTGTTGCTTTTTGGCGGGCTCCGCCATTTTGCCCGCTTCTTTCTCCCCGGACAGGCCAGATTTAAATTTTTTGTTGGCGGGAGTCACCATTTTTATTTTTATTTTCATATTTTTGGGCCCACAGCTGAATTTATCCTCTCCCTCCGTTGATGGGGAGGACATTACTCTTTTGACCAGCCTCTCTCTGACGGGCGGCCGCTGCCCCGTGTTGTTTAAACAATTCATTTAATAATTAATTTTTTCCTTTTTGTGTGTGACTGGCTGGACTGCTGATGGGGGGGCGAGTGACCCGCAGGAGTTTTTTACTCTCCTGCCCCCTACTCCATTATGGCACCAGTCACCCGAAGCTCAGCCAGTGGCCACAGCTCGGAGGCCCCAGCATCCCCCCTCCGCCCCCCCCAAGGCCCATCCTCAGCAGACGCTGGCAGGACTGGCCTTTTGTAGATCGAGTTATTACAGCTCAAGGCTCTAAATAAGATAATCTCTGCGTTAGATTCCATGCAGCACAGAGATAAGCCCAGATCAAGAAAAAGGGCCCGTTCCTCCCCACCCCCCCCCCCCCCCCCCCCCCATCAGGGCCGGTAAGGGTCAGTCTAAACAGGCAGGCAAAACTAAGCACCTGGCCCGCAAGCGCAGAGAAATCGCAGGGCTCCCCCTTGTGGAACAGATTGGATCCTCCTCTGATAAGGAGGACCTCCCTACCCTCCCCCCATGGGGGGGGGGCTTCCAGTGCGACAGAACCTCGATCCAGTCATGACCCTTCCTGAGAGGGGATATCCCCAGAGGACAATGTACCGGATCACTTGAGGGCGGATTCTCCCTCTCAGCATGATGACGAAGAGGTCGATGAGATTTCAGATCAAGGGGATTATCAGTGGGAACAGGAGGACCTTCTGCCCCTCTTGCTCCCCCTTCTTCCTGCAGTGAGCAGGATTGTGAGTTTCTGGGGTCCCACAAAACCCTTTACTAGGGTTCAGAGGGTCCTGGACCTGGTAGCGAAGTCCAGTAAGGACAGCCCCTCGAATTCCTCTGAGGATGAATCTGATCAGGAGTACATCCCCAAACCTACCTCAAGAGATCAGGGTATTGTTCTGGATAGGGCCTTTGAAAAAATTATTACAAGTGAGTGGCTGCAGCCCAATAAGGCTCTGAAGCTGAACAAAACACAGCAGGCGCTTTATTCCTTTTCAAAAAAGAAGGCCCAGCTCTTTTCTGTCCCCAGGGTTGACGCAAGTGCTGCCTCGCTGGCCCGTAAGTCTGTATTCCCTTCTGAAGGGGATGTATACCCAAAGGATCCCACGGAGAGGGGAGTCGAAGCAGCGCTTCGCCGGGTCTATGAGGCTGTTTCGGCCACGCTGCGTATGTCCCTGGTTTCATCCTACTGCTCCAGAGCCATCCTTAATTGGTTCAACCTTGGCCAAAGCCCGGAGGTTTCTGATCAGATGACTCGTAAGGTCTCCAGGAATATCACTCTCGCCACTTTGTTTATTACCATGGTCTCTACAGACGCTACAGCCTGGTCTGCCCGGGCCATGGCAGCCAACATCTCAGCCAGATGTAGACTGTGACTGAGATCCTGGAGAGCTGACAACCATGCTAAAAACTTCCTGGTGTTGGGCCCATTTAAGGGGGGGGGAATTGTTTGGGGCCAACCTTGACCGGGTTCTTAAGGACGCCAGTGACAAGGACAGGAAGCTATCGCTCCAGCAATTCTCTAGCCCCAGGCGTCCCCGTGGCTTTAACAGATCTTTTTGTTCCCCCCTTCCAAGGAGAGGTGATACAATCTGGTCCAATCCTTCCTGGACCTCCCGAGGCAGGGGACCCAGAGGCCAAGGCTGCAGGGCTGGTAGATTTTCCTCGGGCCAACGGGCACCCAGGACCACCCTTCATCTCACCAAGCTAAACAGGATTCCTGACAACTCCCATCCCAAGCCGCATGCCATCAATGCCCAGACTCTGGTAGGTGCACGCCTATTGGCGTTTTCCCCTTTCTGGCACAACACCACCGCGGACTCTTGGGTGACAGAAACAGTGTCTTGCGGGTATGCAAAAAATTCCGTTATCCTCCCAGGCAACTCTACAAGTTATCCCCTCCCTCCCCATATGAGACAGATTGAAACAGGTCATCATGGAAGCGGAGATCCGCTGTCTAGAAGACATATGGGCCATAGAGCCAGTTCCCCTTGCCCGGAGAGGCCAAGGACTATACTCCATCTTGTTCTTGGTCTTAAACAAGTCAGACCAATGGCGAGCGGTCCTAGACCTCAAGACCTTAAACAGGTTTCTCCATCTAAAGAGGTTCAAAATGGAGGCTTTGGCGTCCATTACCAAGGCCATTCAGCAGGGGGAATGGCTCGCATCTGTGGATCTGCGTGACGCTTACTTACACATCCCCATCTGACCACTTCATCGCAAGTGGCTCCACTTCTAGTATGCCTCTCGCTGTTGGCAGTTCTGGGCTCTGCCCTTCGGCCTTGCCACTGCTCCCCGAACCTTTTACCAAGGTTCTAATTCCCCTCATCACCAGCCTTTGAGTACGGGGCATCACTCTCCAGACTTATCTGGACGATATCCTGGTACGAGCTCCTTCCTGTTTCCAGGCGGTATCAGCAGTGCAGTCCCCCCTGCAGGTCCTTGCGGAACACGGGTTCGTTATAAATGAGGAAAAGAGTCGTCTTCTCCCCACGCAACGCATAGAGCATCTCGGGGTGATTCTCGACACTCGCGTGGATTGCATCTTCCTGGCGGAGGCCCGTCAACGCAAGATTCAGGCCATCATTCAGCAGACCCTCTCTCGTCCCCAAGTTTCGCTCTCTCACCTGGCGTCTCTACAGGGGCTTCTGGTCTCCTGCATACAGCACCTGGCTTGGGTCAGGCATCACTTCCACCCTCTCCAGGCTTTTCTCCGCCCTTACCAGCGCCACATTATGGAGAAGACCAGAATGTGGCTCTCTTCTCTCTCCGCCCCCCCGCCCCCAACGGCTCCTCCACTCCTTTGTATGGTGGATCCTTCCGCATCGGTTTCGGGAAGACGTCCCTCTGACCGATCCTGTGTGAAAGGTCATCACGACCGACGCCAGTCTCCTGAGTTGGGGGGGCGCATATGGATACGAAATTCATCCAGGGCACCTGGCAGCCAAGGGACCGGGAGCATTCGATGAATTGGATGGAACTCAGAGCCATCCATCTAGCTCTCCTCCACTTCGCTCCTCAGATAAAGGGTTCTCATCTCCTGGTTCTGACGTACAACACCTCAGCAGTGGCATGCGTCCACAACCAGGGGGGCTCTTGAGCCCCAGCCCTGCACAAGGAGGCCTCCAGCCTCCTATCTTGGGCTGAAACAAATCTTCTGTCTCTTTCAGCCAAGCATATCAAGGGGGAAGAGAATATCACGGCGGACTGGCTCAGCCGCAGGCAGGTGGATCCAGGGGAGTGGTCCCTCTCCGCGACGGCATTTCATCGGATATGCAGCCACTTCAGCCCCCCTATAATTGACCTCTTTGCATTGACTCAGAATACCAAATGCGCGAGGTTCTTCTCTTGGTCCCGCTCTCCTCAGGCAAAGGCGGTGGATGCTTGACTCACTCGCTGGCCCCAGCGGCTCCTGTATGCATTCCCTCCTTTCTCGATCCTCAGCAATGTGATCGCCAAGGTCCGTCAGGAACAGGCGACGATAATACTTGTAGCCCCCCGGTGGGTGTCGTAACCACTCTTTTTTCGTCCAGACGTCTTTCCACCATTCGTATCTACCAGGCTACTTGGAGGGTTTTCGTAGACTGGTGTGTAGCACATCAGGTAGACCCTAGGAAACCGTGGATTAGCTCCATCCTGCACTTTCTGGAAAAGGGTCTAGATAAGGGTCTCTGGGCTAGCGCACTCACCCGTCAGGTGGCAGCCCTCAACAAGAATCTGATGACTATTAGGGGTATCTCAGGGCACCCACATGTCTGGCAATTTCTGTGAGGAGCCAGGGCTCTGGCTCCCCCTGTGGTTCACCGCTTCCCAACCTGGCAGTTGAATTTTGTTTTAAGGGCTCTCACCGAACCCCCCTTTGAGCCTTTGCGTTCCGTATCACTTTTCGTCCTTACCATTAAGGTGACCTTTTTGATGGCAATCGCCTCCGCTAGAAGGGTCTCCGAGCTCGGAGCACTGTCTATCAATCCTTCGCTGTGCGTCTTCAAACCAAATTCAGTCATTTTACGCCTCGACCCAGGCTTTGTGCCAAAGGTGAATTCTTCGTTCCATAGACAGGAAGAGATCATCCTTCCCTCCTTCTGCCCCAAACCAGTCCACAGGTTGGAAAAGAAGTGGCACATATTGGACCTTGGTAGGGCCTTAAAGATCTACATTAAGAGGACGGCCTCCTTTAGGAAATCTTCAGCCCTTCTACTGGAGTCTACTATTTGAAAAAGGGGCAATAAGGCCTCTCGTCCAGCAATTGGGGGCTGGATTGCGGCATGTATTTCGGAGGCATACAAGACCTCCCGAGTCATCCCGCCTCAGTCTATTCTTCCCCACTCCACCCGTGGGGCAGCTGCCTCTGCAGCATTCAGTGCCAGGGCTCCCTATTCAGAAATTTGTAGGGCAGCCACTTGGGCAACTCCCCATTCCTTTACCCAACATTATAAGGTGGACTTGATGGACTCAGCTGATGCGACCTTTAGTCGCAGGGTCCTTCAGTCAGTCCTTCTCTAGCTTTGATCCCCCTGTTTCCCTCCCTACTCGAAACTGCTCTGGTAAATCCCAGGCTGCAAGAGCTCCTATCCTGCACATCCCAGGAGAAAGGGCAATTGGTTTACTTACCGGTGAATTGCCCTTCTGGGTAATGTGCAGGATGGGAGCTCGACCCTCCCGCTGGGCGGAGATCAAGGGCTTGAGGTTTTTCACAGAGGGTGATTCTGAACTTGGGAGTCTAAGATGCGGATCGGGATTCGGTTCTTCTCCCTCCCCGTCAGCATTTCAGTCGGTTATACTTTTTATCATTGTTAAATTTTAATATAGTTTCTTTTAGGTGTTTTTTTTGGTGTTTTTATAGGTTTGAGAACAACTGGCAAGTGGGAGGGATAAACTCCGTCTACACATGGCCAGTCTCAGCTTTACTGTCGTCTGCCTCCTACTGGTCTATGCAGGGATCATCCCAGGCTGCAAGAGCTGCCATCCTGCACATTACCCAGAAGAGCAATTCACCGGTAAGTAAACCAATTGCCCTTTCTATGTCGGTCTCTTGGGCAGCCCGCCATCCCTCCCTTTATGGCACGATGCAGATTTGAGGTTGACATTTTGAGGTTTCATTGGCCACTCTTCTCAAGGTGAACTGTTTCATGGTTATTCATAGTTGTAGCCTTGTTGGGCTTGTCAGTTTTATCCCCTTATTTCAGGAATTTGATGTTAGATTCACTGTTTTATTACAACTGGTGCATAGGGGTCAAATTCCCACTGAGCATTCTCTGCAAAACTTGGTCTGCCTCCTGCCAGTCGTGGTGGGGATCTTCCGCAGAGTATCCAGGATGGCTGCCCAGGAGACCTACATAGAAGTAATAATAAGTTTTATTAGTGTTTAGCCACAGCCATTACACAAAACACAACCGACCAAATACAACATAAAATTATACCAAAACCAAATACAACATTAAATTATACAAAAAACACAATGGAAACGTATATCCTAGATACTCTTAACAATCAAGAGTTTCCGCTCAGGGGGGGTTCTTTGGGCCAGCTCGACTCCTCCTAATAAAAAGGCCCTGAGCAAAAAATTTCCCACTGCTGTCGTAACTTTAACCTCCTTCCCTGCCAGTAAATATGGTAGCAGCCGCACTTGCGTCCCTGGCCAAGTGTCCCTACAGGGGTGTAGTAACCAGTGTTCTCGGAGGTCGTTATAGATTTCACAACGAATTAGCACATGCTCCACAGTGTCAGGCACCTGCATTGTGCATTTACACTGGCATAAATCCGGCTGAATACTCAAACATCGCCCCTCCGTAGTACCCGAGGGGAGTATATTCAATCTAGCCATGGTAAAGCATCTCCAGGATTGCAATTTCATATCAAACCCTAAATAGGGTGCAGCACAGGGCACATAAACCTGCGGTAGAGTCCCGCATGTATTTGTCAGAGATTTCTTCCCCCTTGCATCTGCTATCTCCTCTTGCATACTGATGTCAGTTATCCTTTGCTTAACTAGATTCCTAGCACCCAGATAACCCAGAGGTGTTAAACAGTCAGAGGAAAGTCCTAACTTTCCAAGCCTGTTTTTTGTCTGCAACACCCAGCGGTCCCAGATACCTTCCCGGAAGGCTGATGTGGCGAGGGGGGGCCACCCTCCCATAGCACAACCTTAGCCAGTAACCCAAGGTCAGACACCAGATCTGGGCCTCCGTCGGGAGCATCCCGCACTCTAAACGTACAGCGCTACATGGAGTGCAGTTCGGTATACCTAAAATAGACCTTAGAAATCTAGTTTGAATCCTTTCCAGGAGGGAAAACCTCCCCAAAGCCCAGATCTGGGCCCCATATAACAATTGTGTCAGGCACTTAGCCTTATATACCCTAACTGCCGGCATAACAAGATTACCCCCATTGGTTCTGAAATAATGGAGGATGGATTTTCCAGCAATCCTAGCTTGTCTGGCCGCCTCTTTAGCCTGCATTACCCAGGCCCCATTAGCCTGGAAAATCAGCCCCAGGCACTTATAAACCATAACTTGCTCCAGGTCCTGACCACTTAGAGTCCATTTATGTATCTTTCGTCTCCTTGAAATTATTATTTTAGTTTTGCCATAATTGACCTCCAGATAATTCTGGGTGCAAAACTGGCCCAATGCCACCAACTGTCTCTTAAGGCCCACCCGGGACCTGGCAAGCAAGACGGCATCATCTGCGTAAAGGAGGACGACTACATCCTTACCCCCAACTCGGGGGGTGATTAAGGGGCGATGTAACTTCCCCAATCAAATCATTCAAATAGAAGTTGAATAGAGTAGAGGCGAGCATGCAGCCCTGTTTTACCCCACGTTCAGTCGCAGTCGGCCTGGTATATGTTCCCTCCTGATCTAACCTGACTCGGAGGGAAGTATTTGAATATAGTCCTTGGATTAGCCAAAGCAACCTTTTATCAATAGAAGTTTTAGAAAGTTTGGCCCACAGATGGTTTCGCGATACCAGGTCGAATGCGACCCAGAAGTCAACAAATGCCGCGTACAGCCCCGTACCCCTAGCATATTTGTTTATTCCTACATAGAAGAAAAATTCACAAGGTAAGTGCCCCAATTTTCCTTTCTCTATTTGTAACCAATTTCCATCTTATTAATAATAATAATAATTCTCGTTCTTATTGCAACAACCCTGGAAGGTAGATCAATGTTTTCCATTTTTTTCTCTGTGGCCCCCTCTTTGACCATTGCTAATCAACAACTTGCCAATTTCCCATTCGCACATACCTCTATTCTGCTGTTGTTCCCCTCTCTTCCTTGCTATGGGTGCTAGACCATTTTTGGAACACTCTACACTGTAAATTCAGTGATACTGGTGAAGAAACAAAATATGATAGGTGGATAGCAATTAATAATGTGTCTCTTTGTCTTAGGGGAGGTCTGTGGATTTTCCTCCTTCAAAATTAAAGGCTGGTTACGGAGAGCAAGCATGTTACGTGCTTGATTGCTTAGCTGAAGAAGCCCTGAAACATATAAGCTTTAGCTGGAAAAGGTATAATGTCCTTGCAGAAATCCTTTTTCTGTACTTGGCGTTTCATTAGCTTTGATGAGTTGAGCAAGGCTTGAAATAATGGGCCAAGTTGATTTAAGGGTAGGGTGCCTGGGGCAGTTGGGGGTGGTAGTTCAGTCTGGCTCTGAATTAGAGAGAACAAGTTTTATATACTGTTTACAGCTGTGTCCATAAGACAGATGTTCATATGTAAGGGCTTACATTTGAGCTTGATTAGGACAAAAGTGAGACTGGCTGAGCCTGGTCTCTGAACATTCTTGCATTCCAAAACCATTACATTTTCTCACAATAGGCAATTGGTGCATTGAGGTGTCATATTTGGAATAGCAGAAGTGTTCAGGTCAGGACTGAAGAGCACTGACAGGGTATTGCATGTTTAAGACTGCACTGCTGTGTCTGCCCAATACTTAGCATATAGCCATTTCTGCTGCTTAAATGCCATAATGTCTGCTTGTTCTGTCTGACTAGCAGGGAGCTGTGTTTACTGCATTTTTTTCCATTGCTGTCAGTAGATGGAGAAAACTCAGTGAACAAGGGTTCCTGCTAGCTAGGGAACGCTATAATGAAACACACTGAGTTAACCATGAAAAGCCCTTGCAATCCAAGAAAAGCTGCATCTTTTTAAGCACTAGCTGAGCCTACATTTAATAGTTGTTTCTAACTTGCTGCATTTTGAACACTAGAGATCAGTGAGTGCTGTTTTGTTTTTTTCTTCAAGGCCATTGTACCCAACAGAAGAGCTAGAAGAAGAAACCATAACAGAAGATGACGCAGAACTGACCCTTAATAAAGTGGAGGAAGAAATTGCAGTAGGTGTACCCAGTTGTTGCTACCTTAATTTAATCAAAGCGTTGTCTGAGCTAAGGTTCCTTTATCCTTTCAATTTTTTCTTATTTTGTTTTTTATTGGTACCCTAAGATTGTTTAGGCTACAGGATTGGTGTGGCAAAATGAAGAGATTGAGTTTACTACACACATATCTCATTTGAATTGGCATGGATGTCTCTCTGTAACTGTTTGGCTACCCATACAATCCTATTTTGACAAACGTCATAAACTAAGTAACACATACAGTCAGAGCAAACTCTTACCTGGAATTGGCGAGGCCAATAAGAGAGGCAAATGGTAGAAACAAACATCACTCCAGAGCTCAGAAGCTCCTGCACAAACTCCTCTTCTGAGCTTCTTTCCTAAAAGGGGAGACAAACTCCGTGATGCAGGCTATTTCATAATATCTCTCCAACTCAGCCAAATAGTTTTTCAACTTGTGAGCTCTTTTATGTTATCTGCAGGGCCAAGCCAGAGCCATGAATGTACTCGTATCTCTCCCAATGTTCGCCTCTCCCTCGTCTCTTAGATTGTACTAATTTGTACTGTTAGTGCCTCATCTGTCAAGTGTAGCATTATAGACCTGTCTGTAACTGTACAGTCTGTAACTGTACAAACTATAGATTGTACAGCGCCAAGTACACTGCTTGTGCTATATTATAATTATTGATTATAAGCATTTATATAGCACCAGCGATGTACCTGGCGCTTTACAGACAATAAGATAGACACGGTCCCTGCCCGAGAGCTCACAATCTAAAGAATAAATTATTAATAATAATAATAATTCCTATGTGGGTTGTAGTGAACCGTAGTGGGAGTGGCAGTATGATTTTCCCAGCTGGCAACACTCTCTTAACTTGAATTGCGTGGGTTGTTTTTTTTTTTTAAACTGTAGGTTATTTATATCTGTTTTGATCTAGACTTTAAAGTATCATGCATGTTTATGGGGCTATAAGAGTAATGTATACATTTGTATGGCATAAAACCTGAGATGCTTTGTTTCTTTTCTAGCAGACTCTTGTTCTTTTAAAAAAAAATTAAAAATTGCCTGAATATTTGGTGTTGGCTTATAAAGCCAAATTAGTTTAAATATTGACACCTTCTAACTGTGTAACATAGTAGAGAAAGGAGCGTATTGGGATACCCTTCAGTGGAGGGGTTAAATAAGAGGTTGGATAAAACCTTTGGGAAGGATGGTTTAGTTCTAGTTATTTTGTCTTACAGCAGCAGGTTGGACTTGATGGTCCTCCAGGTCTCTTTGAGCCCTATTGTTCTCGGTTTCTTCAAGTAATAGCTTACAGCTTAAGGATAATTGACAGTTCAAGTAAGCACTTATTCTCTTGTGTCCTCAAGTTAAATGCCACGAAGCTGGGGAATTGAGAGCTAAGGTATCCTACACCACCTAGAACAGACATGCCATCTTGACTCAGTAGTTTTGGATGTGTGTAACTGCTGTTTTCCAGGCCATGATTGGCAGGCATTAACAAACATGGTCCACTGTTGTATGCACACGCAGTGGTTCACTAAAGCTACTGCAGGCATGGATGTAACCACCTTAACTTGCACTACTACGACATAGAAGTGGAGAGGGTATGTTAAAGAGTTGCTTTATAATTGCATGGAATATGGAAGCGTGCAAAGAGTGGCATAAGAGTTAAGCCTGTGATGTCTAACCTTGTTATCGCCTAGTGAACCACCATATGTTCATGGAGCTCGACAGGCCACAGTTCTGAACATCTGCGAGAGGGTTAGACATTGGGCAATTTTACACACACCTTAAAGTGCTGGTCTTTCAGTCTTCTGGGTTTACAAGTCCACAAGTAAGTTCGGGATGCATTCTTGACACACGCACTGCCCTGAGGCAGCCTAAAGTAGCCACAGCTGTAGACGTGAGGGACTGCCATGGAAACCAAGTGACCACAGCTGCCTGGAGCAAAGTAGTTTACCAGGAGAACTTTTTACACACAAAAGGTCTGGGAGATGTTCTATGCAGATGTTCAAACAGCCAGATGTTTAAGATCTGGGTGAGTGATTTAGACACACAGAAAGTTCCGGATGTAACAACAAACATGCAGGAGAAATGTTTGTGTAAAAACGCCCATTGACTGTGTTAGTGCCTCATCTGTCAAGTGTAGAATTAAAATCCTCACTCTGTTCAGCTCTGGGGCATCTTTCCCAGGAAGACTTTAGACTCAAAGCAGCTGTTTATACACAGTTCTGTTAGAGGGAGGTAGCCCAACACAGCTGAGAGTCCTTATAGGACCAAGATTCCATTTGTAGTTTCCAGCCTGCCTTTTGCAGTGTCCCACAGTTGTCTTCTCAGCAGTTCTCAATTCTTGGTGTCCTGTCATTGACCAGGAAGAGGCAAGTCTCTTGATGGTGCTGACAGCTCTTGGGAATTCCTAAGAGGTAGTCCTCGGAGGCCTTCACCAGTAGTTCTCAGGCCTATGCCTGAGAGGATAGTCCACAGTCCTCCTTCTGGTGGGATGGTCATTCTGGCTCACAGTTCTGTCCAGTATCTTGCAGGTTTTTCTCTCCTTGAGTTCCCTGCCTGCAGGCATTTCCTGTCCAGGTGTCCCTGACCCTGGATGTTTCATCATGTATGATCACTGGTCCACCCTGGCATCTCCCTCTGAGAACCTCCTCATGACCATTCCCTCACTAGGGCAATCAAAATTCACTCCAGGCTCCCTTCACTAGATCCCCCAACTACCTGCCCTAGTTATATCCTGGCGGTCTTTTGATCTGAACTCTTCCTTCCCTAGGCATCTAGCTCCAAGATATGATCCTCTTCAGCCTCTGGCCAAGCTCCTGGCTCCTTTACTTCTAGGGATGTGGGCATAATGATCTTGGCCTCTATCCAGGCCCAAGAGCATCCCCCTTGTGGCTCCCTAGGGACCGACCTGCCTTCCATTCCCTACCACCACACTGGCAAGTATACTATTGGAGTTGTGACTATTGAAGAGGGGGCTCAGTCCTCCTGTCCACATGGCTACTCAGCAGGGCCACACTCCTCAACCTGCATGGTCCCCAAACCCCACTACCTGTCGGGGGTTCCAGGCCCACAACAATGTTTCTGAAGTGGTGCTTTGTTGTTTCATCCCATTCTTATAGGTGACTGTCTAGCACAAGAGTGTCTTCATCTGCAGCCAGTTCCTGGGTACAAGCAGCAATACCCATCACCTTCCTCCTAAATGGGCCCTTCCGCCTTTTATAAGCCCAGTTTACAGTCACCTCACCAGGCTAATGAGCCCTAGGTGACCAGTAACAGGGTGCTGAATAGGCATGGGCTTAATACTGTGAGGATTTACCCACAACATCCTGCCACAGGGTCCCTTGCTAACCTCTCATTCCCTCAGCCACCTGTGGACTGTGTGTACATGCACACTTTCATCCCTTCGTTGTGTTGGAAACTTGGGATTTGTAAAGTCTTTCAAATTTGTATTTTCAAGCCATCCTTGCATTGTAAAATGTATGTATTTCCAGCCCTCTTTATCATATTTTCCAGTACATTCTCTTGCTTCTAGCATATAGGTGAAATGTAAATGAGAGCTTTAACACCAAATACCTGTACGGCCTCCTCTAGAGACCAGTAGGACAAGGTTCCCAAACCTTTTGTCTATGTGATCCTATTTTGGGACTTAAATATAGTCCCATGACCTCAACAGCAACAAAGCCACGCAGAGTGTATCCAACATCAGCTGGGATCATGATCCCGTCGGCAGATGGTGAGGTTCTTCTTCCCCACTTGAGGTCTCAACCCACAGTGTGGGGACGTCTGCAGCAGGACCTTTGATAATGCTTTAGTACAATCCTTGAAGTCCTGACTCTACTACTTTGAGATGCGGTTAGCTTCTGGACTGGAGGTCACACACAATTTTACCTTAAATTGAGTTGCAACTGCTTCTGGATTGAGAGCTGCCATTTATATAGGCAGAATAAGACTTGTGTACTATAAATGTGGTCCGAAAACTCTTCACCTTGGCTTTATAAATTTGTCTCTTGGTTACAACGCTTGTGCAGTACCTGTATAGGCAGACTTTGCATGCCTCACTGAGCTAAGTAAATGCTCTGATACATATTTCATGGACCCATAGCTGTGCATATGGTATATATTAATTCTCTTGTGTGGAAGTGCATTGTAAGATAGTGCCAATCCATTCTAGGGAGTGTTTCCACAATCTCATGATTTCTTAATTCCTCTCTTGATTTGGGAGCAGAAACATCATGCCTTTAGAGAGCACATGCTTTTGCGTAGTGCTGTACACAAAACAGCCTATAAAGCACACAAAATGGGAACTAGATGAACTTTTCTTTTACCATCTCAGGATCTGAGAATCTCATGTGGATTTTTACAGAATATGGCATGTTTCTCTCTAGTTTCCCTGACTTAAGTGAACTGTCTAATTTTACAACGAGAGAACTGAACCTCCCTTTCTAAAAGCATTTGCATACCAAAAATACTGCCTGCTGCGCCTCTAGGATTTGAACCATGGAAAGTATCAGGGGAATGGGTCTTGACACCTTACCCCATAAGGGGGGGATCTGTTCAGCAATTGTTTAATATTTTATTTTGCTGTTGACATGACATTGCTTGCTTCTGGTCAGGATTATTATTTAGGATCCTATTGCATATTGTGCACCTTTCAGCTTGTAGGCCCTGCTGCCACTAGTTCAGTTCTCCCCAACACCAACCATATCCCTAAATGTCACTGTATTTTTCAGATCTCCCTTGCCTTGACCCGACTCTGATCTCTGTCTCCTCACAAGACCCTATTGCTAGAGTCTGGGCTTAGGTTTTGCAGCTTTGGAGAGCTGCAGCAGTCCATGTGGAGGTCAGGGACTTGGAAGCAATGGAAGTGGGCTGAGTATATTCTCTAATACAAAGTGAACTCTCCTGTATATGTTTTATTTGCCACCAGTTCCTGGGTGCACTTATCACACAGATCCCTCCCCACCCCCCCAAAATCCTTTTCTAAAAATCTTGCAAGTCAACCAAATCACTTCTGCAAAATTCTAGGTGCGGTAACCCCCTGAGAATTGCTGTGATCCTCTTTCCAATTGGAGGTCAGATTTGGATTCATAGAGGAAGCTCTTTTACCCAAGACCATGGGCTCATCAAGTGAGCCATCTCTAGAGACCAGACTGTCACTAATCCTGAAAGAAATGGGAACAGTCAAAGAGGAGAGATGAATTAAACATCTTGCTACAGGAGATTTTCAATAACTACTTATTTATGGATTAAATTGTATGGAAAGTACTTGCTCTGTTTAAGCTTGTACAATAAACTCTCAACCTCTGGTAGAAAATTGCCCTTTTTCTTTTTCTTAAAATTATGTACCAGGTCAATAACAATAGAAAATTTCATTCACAATATTCCAGCATGTACATAATTAACAATATTTTGCAGCATATTAGGGGGAGTGGGGAGGAGAAAGGGAATCTCCAAGCACTATAAATATGATATATCAGGAAGCTCATTATATATTATTAGTAGTATTTATTATTTCATTAGCATTTATATAGCACCAGCGATGTACCTGGCACTTTACAAAAAACAAGATAGACACGGTCCCTGCCCAAGAGCTTACAGTCTAAAGATATACTCATCATATCAAAGCATCTCAATTATTTCAATATTTATGTAGTATTATTTTCCTTTGTAAAGCACATTACATTACTCTTTGCATCCAAAAAATGCCCTTTCTAGCAGAAACCACACACATGTCAGTCAGTTGATATAGTTCAGGTTTTGTTTTATTTTATTGCTCCCAGAAGTGAAAAAATATTGGCTTCCTGGAAAGCATAGTCTTTGCCTCTTTCTCTAGGGATGAAGCAAAGTGAGATGTGTCCTCAGCATCCCTGAAAGATCTTACCTCAATTCCTGTTGTTTTGGAATCGTGTACCAGTTTGGTACACGATTTGGTACATTGGGTTCTTTCAGCTCATCTTCTGAAACCTTTTCCGTTCCAGTTCACTTAAGCAAAACTCTGACCCGCTTTTCAGGTTCAGCCAGGTTCCCTGGCTTGGTTGCCTCATTACTGCAGCATAGTTGTTAAGATAAGATATGCTCAGCGCAATATCAGAGTACTTGGTAAGAGATACTCCTTATTGTAGTAAGATGTTTTTCTGTTAAGAAAAGTGTTAAGTCTAACTCCTGGTGTTTGAATTACAACAAATGAAAGTGGTATCTTGCTAATATACTTTTCCTTCAATCTGTTCTCACAAAAGTATTTGTTCTGCTGTAGTTCAGAAAAAGTGTTCTGTTTTTAAAACTAAAATATTGCAATACTTGCTAAAGAATGTTGTACTTTGTTTTAAAGGAAGAAGAGACCGATAATGAAGAAAATTTTATTGATCTGAATATTCTAAAGGCACAGACTTACAGATCAGTAAGTTATCTTGCGCTTCAGTCTACTAAAATACAGTAGATATTTTACATTTTGTATAATATATATATATATATGTTTTTAACCTGAAAATGTTAATGGACAGTGTGATTCTTCATGGAGATAGTTTCTGCTAGCAGTTAATGCAAGTCTTATCCTTACAGAGGATCACGCCCATAGTTCGTACTTTAAAAACAAACAAGCAAACAAAAAACACCAATTGAAAAGGTAGAAATCAGATTTTAGCTACCAAACAGTAAAATATCCACTAGCGGTTCAAAAGTCAAAGAATTACGCTAAATACAGTATGTTTTCTTAGGCCCTTTTCAAACAGACGCACCCCTCCCCTTGCCCGGGGGGAGGAGGGGCGGTGTCCGTTTGAATGCCGCGGCAGGCACAGGAGGAATGGTTGAAAGTCTCTGGGAACGCTGCCACCCATCACCAACACACAGAGCAACAGGCACAATGCTGGAGGCTCCATGCATGGGGATGGGTGGGGGTCTGTGGGAACACACCACTGCCCATCCACCGTGCCACCCCCCATCCCCTCCATGCACCCATGCCAATTTGAAAAGGGCCTTCATTAGGTCACAGAGCAATATTATTAAATTTCAGGACTGTTTTCCACCTTTGTTTATATTATTGACTCAGTTTTATTAGTGGCATTTTCTTTAGTAAAATTTTCAAAAGCATGTAGGTAATTTTGGAACATACCCCATTGAGTTCCCCGCCCCCAGTATCACTTAAACACCTTTTGAAAACGTTATTCTAATAACAAGAAATCATATTCAGTATTATAGACCAGGGATGGGGAACCGCCAGCCCAGAGGCAAAATGCGGCCCATGACTGGTTTTTATGTGGCCCCTTTCCAGTTCCTAGATCTGGCCCCTGGATCCAATTCCAACCCCCTAAGCATTGCAAAACTGAGCTCAGGGTGAGGGAGTAGAGATTAGGGCATGCATACACAAGGATAGAGGACAGAACCATGATCTGGACCCTCTTCTTTCTGAGCACACCCCTTAAACATCCCTGCCCTGGCTCCTATGTGGCCCTCGGAGCTTGTATTCATTTTCAAAGTGGCCTCTGAGGTCACTTTCCCACATGACCAAAATGCACCTAATTTACCTCTGGGAAAAGCTCCAGGAGGCAAATCAGGCACAGGTTTTGTCACATGGGAAAGCTAAACTGTGCAGTCTTGGCAGCAATCCTTTGGGGAATGTAGAGCCAGGGTATTAAATGCGAAATAAATAAATCCAGCTCTGCATCCCCCGCAGGATTGCCACCTGGGTTCCCACATGACAACCCGCACCTGCTTTCCCTCCTGGAGCTTTTCCTGGATGCAGATTAGGTACATTTTGTCATGTGGGAAAGCGCCCAGAAGGGGGAAAGGTTCCCTATGCCTGGTATGTCATCTTAAGTCGACTTTATTTTTTCCAGATGATGGAGTATTGTTGTGCACTGCAGCTTAAATACGTATCCGTTTTTAAAAAAAACCTTTTTCTTTAGGATATGAATGACTCAAAACAAGAAGAGATTTTAGAGTCCACAACAGATGCAGCAGAATGGAACTTGGAAGTGGAACGTGTTCTTCCGCAGCTGAAAGTTACCATCAGAACTGACAATAAGGTGTGTAATGGCATACGTCTGCAGTGTGCTTTTATTTGTGTGTGACTTTGAATTAGCAAGTTGTGCTGGCCACCTGACATTTTTATGCAAGTCTTTATACCACACTGAATAGTTTACAATCAGCAGATGTTCCAAATTTCAACTACTTCTACTTGAACCTAGTTTGAACTACTTCTCACTTGCTCTCAAACTGCAAGAAATAGCAGCTAGACTGCAGAGGTGCAATTAAAACCTACTCCATACATATTGGAAAACCTGAAAATAGATGCATGGAACTAAATTATTACTAAGCACTTGAATTCCAGCTGCTGTGCTTTCTTTAAAACATGAAAAACATTTCAAACTTACCTTTGAAGGTTATCATGAAGAGTCTTGTTGAGAAGCTGTACAGATGCAGTAAGAAAATTGATTTCTTCTAAACAGGCTTTAAGGCAAAGGTTCCCAAACTCTGCCTGTGATTTCCATTTGATACTTAAATATGAACCTTTCACTCCAGATCCAGCCTTCAGTCTAGGGAAAAGGAAAGGAGGGAGAATGGTGCTAAGCCCCAGGCTCAGCACGCTTTTCATTTAAGATTGAAGGCTGGATTTGAACCATTATGGTGCAATATGCAGGGATGAAAAGCAAATGTGTTAACTGCCACTTGACAGATTAATGTTTAATAGGAATTTCAGAGCAGAAGCTTCAAGCTATCAAGAAATTAGGCAAGATCAAATTATTCCTTACAAAATGCAGCACACTTAATTGACTTGGGAGGTGGGGGTCAAGGGGGAGTCGTTCAACTTTAAAAGAAATTGTAGTTAACCAAGTCCAACTCATGTGAATTACACCTTAGTTATCTCCTTGTTCCCATCTCTGTATCATCATCTTTGTCTGATGAGAAAAACGGGAAGCAAGGTTTTGCCAGCTTCCATGTCGTTGTCCTCAGAGCACTTCCCTAATAGAAGACAGGAGTCCCTCTTAGCCCAGCTTGTTCCATTCAGTATTGAGAAAAGCTTCAGGCTTCCTGTACAGCCTCCAGTACATGCACAAAGCCAATAGAATGTTGGCTGGCAGTTACGAGATGGTGCATTAAATCCAGTATTGCTGCAAATCCTAAAAGTACATTTTTAAATCCCTGTAAACTTGACAGACCATAACCAGTTTCCAACAGACCAGTAACCTGTGAACCATCTCGCTGCCAAGTTTTAAGCCTTTGCTACCTACCATGACGTTTATCTTCAGTTCCAGCAGCATTGGCCTTAATCCTAAACAGCTTGTGTTGTACATCCATGAAAGTAAAGGCAGTAAAACCTTGCAAGTCTTGGAAGCTGCTGGATGTGTAATCTCGCTCCCTGCTTTTATGGGATCTGATCCTGCATACACATACAGATGTGTTGGCTAATCTTTAAGCAGGTCATTCTTGCTGCCATAGTTTCAAATGAAAATTCTAGAGAGAAGTCTAGGCATTTACATTTCCTCCCAAACTTAGAGATCAGTAATGCATGTTTACTATCCTCCCTGTCCACATCCGCCTTGCACCCTCCCTTCATACCTTCAAATCTCTCCTTAAAACTCACCTCTTTCACTCTGCTCTGTCTGACCCCTTGTCTCTCCCTCTGTTCCCCTTCCTAAGTCTCTCCCCCAGCTCCTGTCTCTCAGATTGTAAGCCCTAGGGGCAGGGACCGTATCTGCTTTATTACTTTGTAAAGTGCCAGGTACACTGCTGGCGCTATATAAATGTTTGTTAATAATAATAATAATAATANAGAAGTCAACAAATGCCGCGTACAGCCCCGTACCCCTAGCATATTTGTTTATTCCTACATAGAAGAAAAATTCACAAGGTAAGTGCCCCAATTTTCCTTTCTCTATTTGTAACCAATTTCCATCTTATTAATAATAATAATAATTCTCGTTCTTATTGCAACAACCCTGGAAGGTAGATCAATGTTTTCCATTTTTTTCTCTGTGGCCCCCTCTTTGACCATTGCTAATCAACAACTTGCCAATTTCCCATTCGCACATACCTCTATTCTGCTGTTGTTCCCCTCTCTTCCTTGCTATGGGTGCTAGACCATTTTTGGAACACTCTACACTGTAAATTCAGTGATACTGGTGAAGAAACAAAATATGATAGGTGGATAGCAATTAATAATGTGTCTCTTTGTCTTAGGGGAGGTCTGTGGATTTTCCTCCTTCAAAATTAAAGGCTGGTTACGGAGAGCAAGCATGTTACGTGCTTGATTGCTTAGCTGAAGAAGCCCTGAAACATATAAGCTTTAGCTGGAAAAGGTATAATGTCCTTGCAGAAATCCTTTTTCTGTACTTGGCGTTTCATTAGCTTTGATGAGTTGAGCAAGGCTTGAAATAATGGGCCAAGTTGATTTAAGGGTAGGGTGCCTGGGGCAGTTGGGGGTGGTAGTTCAGTCTGGCTCTGAATTAGAGAGAACAAGTTTTATATACTGTTTACAGCTGTGTCCATAAGACAGATGTTCATATGTAAGGGCTTACATTTGAGCTTGATTAGGACAAAAGTGAGACTGGCTGAGCCTGGTCTCTGAACATTCTTGCATTCCAAAACCATTACATTTTCTCACAATAGGCAATTGGTGCATTGAGGTGTCATATTTGGAATAGCAGAAGTGTTCAGGTCAGGACTGAAGAGCACTGACAGGGTATTGCATGTTTAAGACTGCACTGCTGTGTCTGCCCAATACTTAGCATATAGCCATTTCTGCTGCTTAAATGCCATAATGTCTGCTTGTTCTGTCTGACTAGCAGGGAGCTGTGTTTACTGCATTTTTTTCCATTGCTGTCAGTAGATGGAGAAAACTCAGTGAACAAGGGTTCCTGCTAGCTAGGGAACGCTATAATGAAACACACTGAGTTAACCATGAAAAGCCCTTGCAATCCAAGAAAAGCTGCATCTTTTTAAGCACTAGCTGAGCCTACATTTAATAGTTGTTTCTAACTTGCTGCATTTTGAACACTAGAGATCAGTGAGTGCTGTTTTGTTTTTTTCTTCAAGGCCATTGTACCCAACAGAAGAGCTAGAAGAAGAAACCATAACAGAAGATGACGCAGAACTGACCCTTAATAAAGTGGAGGAAGAAATTGCAGTAGGTGTACCCAGTTGTTGCTACCTTAATTTAATCAAAGCGTTGTCTGAGCTAAGGTTCCTTTATCCTTTCAATTTTTTCTTATTTTGTTTTTTATTGGTACCCTAAGATTGTTTAGGCTACAGGATTGGTGTGGCAAAATGAAGAGATTGAGTTTACTACACACATATCTCATTTGAATTGGCATGGATGTCTCTCTGTAACTGTTTGGCTACCCATACAATCCTATTTTGACAAACGTCATAAACTAAGTAACACATACAGTCAGAGCAAACTCTTACCTGGAATTGGCGAGGCCAATAAGAGAGGCAAATGGTAGAAACAAACATCACTCCAGAGCTCAGAAGCTCCTGCACAAACTCCTCTTCTGAGCTTCTTTCCTAAAAGGGGAGACAAACTCCGTGATGCAGGCTATTTCATAATATCTCTCCAACTCAGCCAAATAGTTTTTCAACTTGTGAGCTCTTTTATGTTATCTGCAGGGCCAAGCCAGAGCCATGAATGTACTCGTATCTCTCCCAATGTTCGCCTCTCCCTCGTCTCTTAGATTGTACTAATTTGTACTGTTAGTGCCTCATCTGTCAAGTGTAGCATTATAGACCTGTCTGTAACTGTACAGTCTGTAACTGTACAAACTATAGATTGTACAGCGCCAAGTACACTGCTTGTGCTATATTATAATTATTGATTATAAGCATTTATATAGCACCAGCGATGTACCTGGCGCTTTACAGACAATAAGATAGACACGGTCCCTGCCCGAGAGCTCACAATCTAAAGAATAAATTATTAATAATAATAATAATAATAATATTATCCAGCAGCTGTGGGTACATTTTTTCCCCTTTGTCTCAGAGAAGCGGATCAGGTAGTATTGCTTTTTCATTTCCTTTGTTTTTCAGTTCAGTTTCAATTACTTTACCACCTTCATCAGGAGGAAAGGAATTAACACTTTATGCATTGTTAAGTCTTTTGATGTAGTAGGTGTTCTCTCACGCACACAAAAACACCATGCCAAAGATCTAAAGAAACAAGTGGAGGTACAATTGAGATTGGTACCTGGAGGTAGAAGTGCTATCATGAGGATCCGACCCATTGGAGAGTGTTGTCTCATCCCCTTCAGTAAGGAGGTCCACAATTAGTTTTGAACCCACATGCTGCCCCTTATTCCTGGAACTCCCTCCCTGCACATAACGTTCTGCTCTTCCTCTCTACCTTTTTAAATCACTTCCAAAAGCCTGCCTCTTCTATCAAGCTTCCCTTTTCTCCCCCTGCCCCAGACAGTCCTCTGGATGGGTAGCTCCTCCCATGACCGACAGGAGGCAGAAGATAGATAGTTGCTTTGCGCGTGTTCCTCTCCAGCTACCCCCGCAATCGACTCCAGTCCGTTCTTCTGCCTCGAACTGGCAAGACAGATTTTTCAGTGCTCCGGTTGGGAGCGAGCTAGACCATCCCTAATCTAGGGGCTGACAGACGGGGCCGTAGGGTTTCCTATTCTGTGCCACGTCCCTGGAAACAGCGCTAGGACCCAGCCAGCTCTCTTGCATACGCCTGAGAGCAGGTAAGCGGGCCAAGGATTTATCAGCTTCAACACTTAGTGCCCGCTCTCCCCAGTCCGAACGGCCTCCTGCAGTGGCAGTGAGGCAGTTCAGTCCGGCCCTTCCTCCCAAGACATAGGAGGAACCTTTTAAGCCGGATCTCTCTCACCCACGCAGTAGCGGAGGGAGAGAGAGAGGTCATGGAGACCAGCCACAGGATGGAGGTAGGTCCGTTCCAACGGCGGGAGGTTGTTGAAAAGGAAAGGGATCTTCGCAGCCCTCAGGTCTCTGAGGTTCTCCTCGCCTCTTCTATTTCTCTGCAGGTTGCCTCGCAGGGAGACCTGGCTCCTGCTACCACGCTACCCCCTCTGGATACGCTGTGTAGCCCTTCTGGCCCCCTTCTGGCCCTTAATGCCACCATGGGCAAGATTATGCAGTCCCTCTCTTGGCTATGTGATAGACAGGGGAAAAAGAAAAAAGGGGCCCCAGGTGCAGAAAAGCCCACAAGTCTAAAAAGAGGTAGATAAAAAAGGCGGGAAAGTCGCTTCAGCCGCCAGGGGGCATTGCTTCCCGCCTCCTGGATTCTCCTCCGTCCTCTACTAGTAGCAGCTCGTCCGAGGAAAGGGGGTGGGGGTGCAGAAAAATTAGCTCTCTGAGCCTCCTTTCAGATTCTGAAGCAGACTCCCCTCAACTTCTCTCAGATCTAAAGGAGGGTGAGTAGCAGGACACTCCATCTGCTCACAAAGACCAGGACAGACAATTCCCCCTCCATTATAGGAAGGAATTACTCTCTCAGGTCATAAAAGCCCTCCAAGGACCAATCCTCTGACTCGGAGGAAGAAGATGACAGGGAGCTTATTCCTTCTGTTCAGGGCAAGGATAAGGGCCTGCTGCTTGACAGAGCTTTTGAAAAATTAGTGCTTTCAGAGCAGAAATCACAAGGGAAGGGGTTTAAGTTGAATAAGACCCAGGAGGCCCTATATAGTTTCTCCAGGAAAAAGGAGGGCGTATTTAAAAACCCCAAGGTGGATGAAGCTGCTGCCTCCCTGGCGAGACAGATGGTTTTTCCTACAGAGGGTGACTGCTACCCTAAGGATCCCACAGACAGAGCTATTGAGGAAGTCCTGAGGAAGGTCTTAGAATCTTCTGCGGCTTCTCTGAGAGTGAATATTTTGTCATCTTACGTGGCAAGGACCATGATGGCATGGGTGCAGGAGATGCAATCCACGGACATCTCGGAGAGGAGATCTAAGGTCCTGTCCTCTCGAGTTATGTTGGCAATTGCCATGTTGACGGACGCTACCACGGACATCCTCGCCTGGTCGGCCTGCTCAGCGTCCCTCTCAGTTGTGGCTAGGCGGAGGATCTGGTTACGGTCCTGGCAGGGGGACGCAACAGCAAAAAACTTATTGGTGGCAGGCCCCTATAAAGGCTTCAAGCTATTTGTAACATGTCTGGACAAGGTGTTGGCGGACACTACTGATAGGGCTAAAACCAAGACTTTGCAACAATTTGGGGCCAAAAAGAAAACCTTTCGGGCCCCATTTTTTAGGTTTGGGGGCCCTTCTACGTCCTTCGCCAAACGTAGTCAGAACCAGGACAGAGATTCTAGATAGCCCTTTCGATTTTAGAGGGCAGAGACAACGTAGACCTGATAAGTTTAAGCCACGCGAGTCCTCTGCCTCCCAGCCTAGTAAGCAGGCATGACTCGTGGGGGGACGTGGAGATAGGGGGCAGGCTTCAGCTTTTCTCCAACGTCTGGGAAAAATCAATCTCAGGCGTATGGGTTTTACAGCTTGTTCGTCAAGGCTATGCCTTAGACCTGCGTGGAACCCCAAGAAGCAGGTTCCTGCCTTCCCCGGTTTCCAAAGATCCTGCCAATGTCCACAGAGCTAAACAGGCTATGGTCCATAGGAGCCATAGAAATAATCCCTCTCGAGGAAAGGGGTATGGGCCTCTATTTTATAATGTTTTTTGGTGGCGAAAAAGTTGGGTCAATGGAGAGCAGGTCTGGATCTAAAATTGCTAAACAAGTGGGTAAAACCACAGAAATTCAAGATGGAAACGGTCAATTCAATCTGCCAGGGCCTGTCGAGAAGAGATTGGATGGCATCTCTGGATTTAAAGGAGGCCTACCTCCACATTCCAATCCTCCCTGCGCACAGGAAAAGGCTCAGGTTTGTGTACGACCAGAACCATTGGCAATTCAAGGCCCTGCCATTCGGCCTCTCCTCAGCCCCCAGAACGTTCTCCAAGACCCTGATTACCCTGATAGCGAATCTGCTCCGGGAGGGGATCCATGTTTTCCCTTACCTCAACGATCTCCTGATCAGAGCACCATCTCAGTAGAAGGCGGCAGCAGATGTAGCCAGGGTCATCCGTTATCTGAACAGCCACGGTTTTATTGTGAACCTCCCCAAGAGCCAGTTGGTACCAAGTCACAGGATAAAGCACTTGGGCATAGTCCTATACACGACCTTAGATTCCGTGTTTGTTCCACAGAAGCGACAGGAAAAGATTCCCTCTATTGTTGTTTTTCTTCAAGCCAGTCTTCAGCTAAGGCTCAAGACGCTGGCAAGCTTACTGGGTTTGATGGTATCTTGCTCCCACCAGATCCAGTGGGCGCGCTGCAAGCTCAGACCCTTGCAGCGGCTGCTCAGGCTTTTCCAGAGAGAGCTTACTCTGGAAAGCAATCCCTGGGTGTGTATTCCTGCCCATCTAAAGTCCTGCATGTCTTGCTGGTTGGACCCAGCAATCTGCAAGAGGAGTGCCCCTCATGGAGCCCTCCCAAAAGGACGCCAACTTGAGAGGTTGGGGAGCCCACATGGATGATCTATCGATCCAGGGGCTTTGGTCCAGGGAGGAATCATCCAGGAGCATAAGCTTCCTGGAGTTGAGGGCGATTCGCCTCGTTCTGGAACAGTTTGCTCACCACCTCCTCAATGCACATACCCTCGTTTACATGGACACCACCACAGCGAAAGCCTATGTAAATCATCAGGGGGGTTCGAGGTCTCCGTACCTGCAAAGGGAGGTCAGGAAACTCTTGGATTGGGCCCAGGTTCACCTGGCTTCCCTGAAGGCATTACATATAAAGGGGACAGACAACTGCCGAGCAGATTGACTCAGCAGGAGGGAGTTAGATCCACACAAATGGGCCCTGAAAAAGATGGTGTTCAGACAGATCACGGGAACTTTCGGACAACCGATCCTGGATCTGTTTGCCAGCCAGGAGAACGCTCAAGTGGAGCTTTTCATGGCAAGGTCACGGTCCAAGGGTGCCGGGGCCATAGATGCTCTGAACCAGAGGTGACTGCCGGGTCGTCTCTATGCTTTTCCCCCTCTTCCTTTGCTAGCAAGGACTGTAGCAAAAATCAAGAGAAAGGGCTCAGGTAATCTTGGTAGCTCCATGGTGGCCGAGGTGTCCTTGGTTCTCAGACCTCGTGGAACTGAGTGTGGAGAAGTCTCTCCCTCTACCGCCAATTCAGGATTTGCTGTCTCAGGGACCCCTATTCTTCGAGAACGTGAGGTCTCTTAAAATTGACAGCATGGAAATTGAGCGCATAGCTCTCCAGAGGAAGGGCTATTCAGGGGCGGTGCTTGAGACCCTCTTGGCCGCTAGAAGACCGGCGACCAGATGGTCTTGTAGGGCAACCTGGAAGGTTTTCTCCTTATGGTCGTTATCTAGGGGACAGGACCCATGTAAAGCTTCCATTACTCAGATTCTAGACTTCCTGCAAGCGGGCCTAGACAAGGGTCTCAGACACAATACCTTGGCCAGGCAGGCATCCGCATTGAATTCAGTGCTAAACATGGTGTCTAACAGGAACCTGTCTGCCCACAAACATATTTGCCCATTCTTAAGAGCAACTAAGCACCGTTCTTCCCCAGTGGTGCACATGTGCCCTTCCTGGGATTTAAACCTGGTGATCGATGCCCTGACTAAATCTCCATTTGAACAGCTTTCGCAGGTTTCGCTTTACATGTTATCCCTAAAGGTTTCCTTTCTGATTGCTGTCACTTCAGCCAGAAGAATGTCGGAGATGGGGGCCCTGTCTATGGAAGAAAATTCCTGTATCTTCCATAAGCAATTGGTAACCCTCAAACTCAACGAGGCGTTCATTCCAAAGATTAATTCAATTTTCCACAGATCACAGGAGGTGGTTCTGCCATTGTTTTGCTCAAGGCCAGTGCACCCGAAAGAGAAGCTTTGGCACACCTTAGATGTGCACCACTCTTAAAAAATTTACTTAGCTAGAACTCAGAGTTTTAGAAAAACTACAGCGCTCTTCGTCAACCTTTGAGCTAGCGTTAGGAGCTCTAAAGCGTCGAAAACTCTAATCTCTAAATGGGTAAAGCAGGCGATAGCTGAGGCCTATAGAGCCAAAGGAGAAGTTCTCCCTCTTCAGATTTTGCCTCTTTCGGTTCAGGGAGCAGCCACTTCTTATGCCTTCAAGGCGAGGGCCTCGTATGAAGAAATATGTCGAGCTGCAACCTGGGCATCAGTTTATACTTTTGTGAAACATTATAAGATTAACACCTACCAGTCGGCTAAGGCAGCCTTCGGTAGACGGGTGTTACAGGCGGTGCTAGAGCCCTATGGCGCTGTTTGTTCCCTCCCATAGGGTCTCTAATGCTCAGGTATATCCCATCCAGAGGACTGTCTGCGACAGGAGGAGAAAAGAGAATTGGTCACCTAGGTGAATTCTTTTCTTCTCCTGCTATGGAGACAGGCCTCCGGCCCCACCCAGACAAACAGCGGATGGGGGGGTTGGGAGGGGCTGGTTGGTCGATCTCTGTCTCTGCTGCCCTTACGTAAATAGTTGGTCCCTGTTGGACCTTGGTTCATTATTTACTTACCCCTTCCCTGGTCTCCAAAATTAATACTTGAGCATTTAGACCAGGGGCAGGTTCTGTTTTTTCTCTCTTCCTGCAAGACAAGCCGGTCCTCTGCTAGGGAACTTCTGGAGTTGATTGCGGGGGTAGCAGGAGAGGAGCATGTGCAAAGCAACTACCTATCTTCTGCCTCCTGTCGGTCATGGGAGGAGCTACCCATCCAGAAGACTGTCTGCGTAGCAAGAGAAGAAAATAATTCACCGAGGTAGGTGGCCTCTTTTCTCCTCACCCCTATAGATTTCTTGTTTATGACCATCTATCATTGGGAGCCTTCTCCTCTCCTCTAACTAAGCCAAGCACATTCACCCGCAACTTCTCAACTTACTGAATATCTCTCTCTCTCTCTGCCCCTCTGCTTTGTAATCCCTCCTCTTGTCCATTTTAGATGGTAAACTCCTTGGGAAAGGGAACTCTTTCTTATCACAACGTTTCAGCACCAGGCACCTTGCTGGCACTATAAATAATAATGTCACCATTGCATTTAGCAATCTGAGACAGCTATCGGGGCTGAAACACCGGAGCCGTTTACTGGTACGCTGCAACGTCATTACAGTGCTATATTTGGGAGCCTCCCACCATGTTCCGGTTATACCTAGGGTGCTTTGTATATGTAAATATGTGGTGCAACACGTGGGATCCATGCCTCAGTTCATTAACTGAATTTGTGCTATAGCGATGTGTCTTGTAATGAGATTGCATTGTACACAGCAACATTACATAGTCTTCATGCCTGCCAACTCTTCTGTCTCAAGTTGTGCGCAAACCTCTGTTTGTTTCTTATTGTTATATAAACTTATAATGCAGGAATTAATTATTTTGAATTTTTTTGTTTCTTTACATTCTAATGTGTTTGTAGGACTGGCGAATCCATGTAGATCAAATGCACCAGCACAAAGATGGGATAGAATCTGCTTTAAAAGATACGAGGGTATGTTTCATACTTGTGAAATACTCTACTGGCATCTTCGTGATTTTTTAACTTGCATTTTGATTGAGATATACACTAACTGCACATTTCAACATCTATTATTTTGTTTGGGGTTTTTTTTGTTTTTTTTTTAAATTACTTGGGGTTTTAGTTAGTATGAAGATAAAACCTCTGACTTGTGGGAGTTAGGGGTGAAAGCAAGAAAGGGATCGCTCCATTTATGACCTACTGTGTATTTCTCCGAAGCAGTTCAAGCTGGCCATAGAATGCTGGGTTAGATGAACCATTGGTCTGAAACAGATGGCATTTCGTATGTTTTATAAAACTATGGAGAACAGCAACAGATATGATTGGGTGCTGAAGGTCAACTTGAGTTCAAGTTGTACAATTTGGCCAAGTGGTAACTAATTGGGACATATCCAGTATTTGTGGAGTGAATTAAGGAGGGAGAGGAATTATTGAAGATAATATAAAGGAGGATATATTTTTAGAATGAGATAGAATTTAACAAAGAGAAATTTAAGCTTTATATTGTAGCAGGAGTAATTTTCTTAGAAACTTGATAGATGATGGAATAATCTGTCAGGGGAAATGGTGGAAACATAATTGCCTGAGAAATTCAAATCCAGATTAGACTGAGCAATAGAAGATTTATCCTAGGGAACAATTCTGTGATGCCCATAGACTAGTTGTACTAATAACTCTCTTCTGTATCAGATTTATCTATTTTTGTCCTTCCTGACCTTGATTAATTTTAAATTTTATATGTAAGATGTGTCACCCACACTAAATGGTTTTCTAGGGCTACCTTGACAAACTTCATAATGAAATCAGTAGAACCCTGGAAAAGGTCAGCAGTCGGGAAAGGTACATCAACAATCAGCTGGAGCATTTGGTACAAGAGTATCGTGCTGTACAAGCCCAACTAAGTGAGGTAATGCACTGACCCATCACCCTTGGTTTCTGTAGTACTGAGTTACCTTCAGTGTGCCCCCAAAGTCACATGCAACCGTGATGATCCAGAGCTACCTTCTCACTGTGGGCAAATATGACCATCTGTAAGTTTTTATTATTGTTGAACTCGTACTGTAATTTTTATGCATCTACCAAAGATGTTGAAATATAAGCAAAATGATACCTTGCAAGCATTTAGGTAAATAATATTGAGCAAATTATTTGCCAGCCTTGACCAGTAAGTTACCATTGGAGCCTTTGATGTAAGGCTCTGTTGATGTGATGTAACGGTCAGCCTTTTAATCTGGTTTATTTCCCAGTTTTGGCATAGACTTCATATGTAAAGCTGGAGAAGTTACTTGGGGCGTTTTCAGACAAGACACTCTCCACCCACCTGCCACCCACTATACAAGTTACAGGGCATCCATAGGGCAACACTGCATCCCTTGGTGGGTGGGTACTGGGTGGAGAGTGGCCCTTTTTACATGCTCCCTCACCCCCCACATGAAGACCCAGAAATCTGGGTGTTCATGTGTGGGTACCACCCATGTAAGTTCTGCGGTGGGTGGGAGGGGTGTATGTGTATGCACACTCCCATGCATATCCATTTACACCCATCCCCCCACACACGGAGCAACCAGCAAAAATGGTAGTTGCTCCGTGCGTGTTGGGGGGGTGGGGGGGTGTAGATGGGTGTGTGCCCGTCTACACCCACCCAGTGCACATGGACCACAGCACACGCCAACCCCCGTTCCCCATGTAAAAAAGGCCGGTGTCTTGTCTGAGAACACCCTTAATCTCTCAGCGATTCTAGCCAGCGTAATTTAAGGTGTTGGAGTTGGACGTGGGAGACCAGAGATCAAATCCTGTTTTAGCCAATAACTCACTGGGTGGCATTGGAAAGTATCTACCTCTTAGCCTCAGTTCCCCACCTGTAAAATGGGAATGTAGACTAATAATGACCTACCTCGTTGGATTGTTGTGAGGGTATACTAGATAAAGATTGTAACCTCTGACCTGATAGGATATGGTGAGTTAAATCTTAATTAAACAAATAAATATTTAATTACTTCATCTGTAAAATAAAGAGGAAATACTCCTTGTCTCAAGTCCTTTTTTGTTTTTTAAATGAAAATAAATAAATGTTAAGCAGGAACCCATGTTCACTACATTTTCCCCACAATGGGGAAAGCTTGGGGGCCAAATTATTCATATTCCTCCTCCTCTTCTGCCACCCGCCACCCCTGCGGGGAAACTGAGCAAGTAGGCTGCTGTCACAAGTCCCGTCACACCCAGGGCCAGCCGAGTAACTGTCTGCATGGGCAGGTACGTGGCCCTGCCCCACCCACTACCCTGCCCCCTGTTGTGACGTAGGCGCACAGGAATGGTGAACTACATTTGCGGCTCTATGCTGCCGGGGAACCTCAACATGGGGTTGGGCTGCACAGGACTGGCCTGATGGGACATGGCCCATGACCCCACATTGGCCCAGGTGGGGTTACTGTAGCTCGCAATGCATCACAGGCCTTCTTTGATGGACACATCATGTAGCAGCCAGCTGCCCACGCACCCTGGGGTGGAAGTGGGCAAACATCTGACGGTCAGCTGCATTGTGACTAATGTGGGGTAAGACTGTGCAATATGGGTTACCGTCTTGTGTGGCCTTCCCCATGTCTCCATTTCTATTATTGTTCAGTCAGATTCTGTTTGACAGAATAAAAATGTCAGCTACTGAAGCATGAGGAAATCTTTTTAATTGTTTTCCAAAGCTGACATTTTTTCCAGGCAAATTCAAACAACTGTTATCATTTCCCCCAAACTGGATGAACTCTCTGAATATTTAATATCCTTCAAGACACTCTAAATGTCTTGTTCCTGCAATGATAAAACTAAAAAAGCTTCTGTTTATAGTAGTTTGAAAATCTGACACAGCTGGAGCTACATAATACCTGCACTTTGCTTTCTTAATTGAGAAAAGTTGAAGTAAGAGAAAGAGTTTCTAATGCCCACTTGTGGCTATTAAGAAATGACACTGGGATTCAGGACTCCAAAGTGCTGCTATGGTCTGGCAAACTCCCTGTGGTCTTGATTTAGTTACTTTATACTATACCTGTTACTTGAGTTACAACAAAACCTGGGTGCCTGTAAAAGGCTAGAGGTAGAAGTGTAGTTGTGACCGCAGCTGGGCCTGTGTACATCTAGCTGCAGAAATAGGGCAAAGTGAGATTACTTCAAAAGGTGGGACTCTCCCTCTTCAGCTTGGCTCAGGCAAAGCAGGCAGGTTATGGCTGGCATACCACTTACTTGTATGACCTCTTGTTTTGAACTGTGTTCACTTTGTCCACTGCCAGTAGGTGAACTGCATTAAAAGACAGACTTCTGAAGAAAAGGGAGCTAGTAACCTGATCAGTCACGCTGATGTTCTCCTTTCTGGAGCTGGTAATGAGAACTGTCAGACTTACATTACCTCAAATAGAAGCTGTGATCCTTAATGACTGTTTACTAATGTGTGTTTTGAGATGTGCAAACCCTTTTTCATGTATAATCCCTTTGGTTTAGCTGGGACTGCTCACATGAGAGAGGGCCTTCAGAACTTGAACCTAAAAAGCAGGAAGTATTTATTTATTTATTTATATAGCACAAGTAGTGTACCTGGTGCTGTACAATCAATAGTTATAGACAAGTCCCTACCCCAAGGGGCTTACAATCTAAGAGACAAGGGAAAGGTGAACATCGGGAGAGACAAGAGTACAGTCCGTTAACTATCTTATCAGTCCATCCGATCCTGTTTTCTTCTGTCAGTAAAAGCTTTTTTTCCTACAGGCCAAAGAGAAATACCAGCAGGGAAGTGGAGGGGTAACGGAAAGGACTCGAATACTTTCTGAGGTAGACTATATTTTCATATTATTTGAATTATTGCCACAGTTCCTGGATGGATTCAGATCTTTCAGGCATATTTTGTATAACTTCTAAAATAATTCACCATGGACAGACAGTGGACGTTCGTGTGGATGCCCGTATATAAACTCATCTATTCTCTTCTGTGGTACATCTTGTTGGTGTTTAGAGTTTAGGCTAGAAGCTTGAACACAGAATTTTAGAAAGAAAGAAAAATTCTGTGCCCTTTGGGCAAATAATTTAACTTCTCAGTTTTAGTATCATAATCTGCAAAAAGGAATAATCTTTTCTCCCCCTGCCGCGGACAGTCCTCCGGCTGGGTACCTCTACCTTGACTGGCAGGAGGCAGAAGTATCAGAAGACCTTTTCTGCACATGCACCTCCTGCGCTACCCTCCTCATGCTCGTCAGTTTTTTTCTTCTGCCTCGGACCGGCAGGAGCAACTGGTGTGGTGCGAGCTCTGAAAGAAAAAAGAAGAAAAAGAGTGATTAATTGACGGGACCATAGGGGTTTTCACTGCCTTGGCTGGAGCCACTGGCAGCGGCGCTAATAACTCGGCTGGCTCCCGCGCAGTAGCCTGGGAACAAGAAAAGCCCGGCACAGGAAACATCTAGCAGGCTTTCTCCTCCGTTCAGAACAGCCTTCTGCGGCCGCAGTAAGGCTGTTCACCCTAGATCCTCCGCCCAGTAAAGAGGAGACCGGCGAGGTTCCTGGTCTCTCCCCCCCGCAGCAGCAGTCAGAGAGAGGAAGAGAAACCATGGAAAGCACCTGCGGGACGGAGGTAAGCCACCATGTTGGCGGGCTCTCCTATCTGGAGTTCAGGCCCTTCCCCTTCCCCTCTGCCGCTGTTTGCAGTCTAAGATATTTATATAGGTGTTTGATTCCCCACAGGACACCGTGCAAGGGGAGTCACCGTCGGCCTCTGTGTCTTCCGCCCCCGGGGGTTGGGACACACAAAAGGAGGCTTTTAAAACCTTAAATGATGATATGGGGAAGATCTTAAAATCTCTCCCCTATGCGAGACGCAAGGGAAAAAGAGAAAATGGGGCCAAGTGAGGGACAAGACTGCTCTGCCTAGGAAGAGTCAGTTTAAAAAAGCGGGAAAATCATGGGGGGCGCTATTTCCCACCTTCTGAGTTCTCCTCAGACCTCTGTCTGCAGTAGCTCAACAGAGGAAGGGGAAGGCAGTATGGCTGCAGCAGCTGCCACACAGTCCTTCCATTCAGAGTCCAACCTCGACTCAGGCTCTCATCACTCTGAGTTGGAAGATGGAGACTGGCAAGAGGCCACTCTTGCGAGCAGGGATCAGGAGAGGCAATTCCCACTCAATTTCAGGGAAGAGTTAATAGCGCAGGTTATTAAAACTCTCGCTTTAGAGGAAAAAGCAAAAAAGGATCAGTCATCTGACTCTGAGGAGGAGGATGAACGTCAGCTAATCCCCTCCGTGCTAGGCAGGGATGCTGGGGTTCCCTTGGACAGGGCTTTTGAGAAGTTAGTCTTGTCAGAATGGAAACTTCCAGCCAAGTCATTCAGAATGAACAAGACTCAAGAATCTCTTTATACCTTTACCAGGAAAAAAGAGGGCTTGTTCAAGAATCCCAAGGTGGAGGCAGCTGCTGCCTCTCTGGCGAGGCAGACTCTTTTCCTAACAGAAGGGGATTGTTTCCCAAAAGACCCGTCTGATAGGGCCATTGAGGGAGCTCTGAGAAAGGGTCTAGACTCCTCTTCCAATTCCCTCTATATAAATATTCTCTCATCATACTTGACTAGAGCCAATTTAGCATGGATGCAAGAAATGCAGTCTTCTGACCTTACAGAAGAAAGGTCCAGGGTCCTTTCCTCTCATGTCATGCTGGCTAGCGCTCTGTTGGCCGATACTACTACAGATGCCCTGTCCTGGTCAGCTCAGGCAGTGCCCTTGGCAGTAGTAGCTAGAAGGAGGGTCTGGTTGAGATCCTGGCAAGGTGATTCCACTGCAAAGACCCTCTTGGTAGAAGGGCCTTATAAAGGTTTTCAACTTTTCGGCACATGCTTGGATAAGGTTTTGACAGAAGCAGACAACAAGGCTAAGACGAAGACCTTACAGCAATTGGGGGCAAAGAGAGAGCCATTCCGAGCTCCAGCCTTTAAATTTGGGGGCTCTTCAGGCTCTTTCCACAAACGCAATCAGTGTCAGGAGAGGGAATATTCCAGGCAGCCATTTCGTTTTTGGGGTCAGCGCCAGCAAAGGGCTGACCGTGGCAGACAGCGAGAGCCCGCTACCCTCCAGTCATCCAAGCAAGCATGACTCGCAGGGGGAGGGAGTCATAGGGCGAAGGTTGCTACTTTTTTACAGGGATCCTGGGATCTTGCAATTTCAGACGCCTGGGTCTTGCAGATTGTACGACATGGCTACGCCCTAGACCTCCGAGGAAATCCAAGGAGCAGATTCCTTCTGTCTCCAGCTAATCCTTCGCACGGGTAGCTCTGCGGATGACCACCGGGAGGCAGAAGAAGAAAGATTTCCAATGCGCGTGCATGCAGAGCTAGCCCCGACTCTCCCAGTCCGTCTTCTGCCTTCTGGTAATCGGGATCGCGTTTTGTTCTCCCCGAACCTAGAGAGAAAAAGAAGACGAAAGCAGGAGTTAAAAACAGGCTCGCGAGCGCACAGGAGATCAGGGCGAGTGGTAGCGAGCAGGCAGGACATCAAGGGCAGCGGAATCCCCGAACCTCGGGTGATAGCTGAAGCCCGACCAGTTCCCTTGTAAGGCACGGGGGAGCGGGGGGGGGGGGCGACTCCGGCACCTCCCCCTCCCCCCCCCAAACTCACTGGAGCAAGACCAGTGATAGTCTCCCCCCGCCTGGGGAACAGCACCGCACAGCGGGAGCCAATCCTAGCCGCAGCACGTCCCCCTCGCAGCAGCGGGTATCCACGCGAGCAGTTATGGAGGGGACTCAACGGAGCGGAGCATAGCAAGCGGCAGCAGACCAGGAGAGCACGCAAATAGACATACCATTTCTGGCTGCAACAAATTTGCAAAAGATCCTGTAATCACTAGATAAACTCTGTGATTTGCAGAGGAGAGGGTCTCATAACAACCCCTCCCCCACCCGAAGTCCCCCAGAGGAAGTGTGGGAAAAGCTCCTTGCAAGGCGGGACACAAAAGGGTAAAGGCCCCACAGGGGGGCGCCATAATGAGGCTGTTAGAATCCTCCTCCTCTTCTGAGGACAGCACTCAAGAGACAGCCCAAAAAGCACAGAGATCAGGCGCATTCAGAGTTAGCCTCAAACTCAGAACATGAGTCGGGGCAGGAGTGGGGTGAAGGGGAAGGCACAAGCTTCTATGATCCCATGCCAGACCCCAGGGAAAGGGATAGACAGTTTCTTTTCACCTACAGGGAGGAGTTCTTAGCACAGGTGGCTAAGACCCTCCAGTTAAAAGAGAGGCCAATAAAAGAGGACTTCTCTGACTCACAGGAGGAAGAGGAGAGAGACTACATTCCATCCCTCCATGGGAAAGAGGCAGGGTTACCCCTAGACAAAGTTTTTGAAAAACTAGTCCTAGAGGAGTGGAAACACCCTGACAAGGCCCATAGGATGAACAGGACACAATTCTCCCTGTACACCTTCTCGAGGAAGAAGGAACCAATATTTAAAAATCCAAAGGTAGACGTGGCGGCAGTATCCCTCGCCAGACAAACTGTCTTCCCCACAGAGGGGGATTGCTATCCCAAAGACCCCACAGATAGGGCTATAGATGCAGCCCTTCGCAGGGGGTTAGATTTTTTTGGCCTCCTCGTTAAAGGCAAACATTATAGCCTCATATGTAGCACGGGTTCTACTTTCCTGGATGCAGGAGGCTCAGAGCCCAGAAATCTCAGATAAAAGAGCTCAAGTCATCTCGTCCCGGCTTACGCTGACAACAGCCTTTTTGGCAGACGCCACGATGGACACCATGGGCTGATCGGCACGCACCCTAGCAAGCTCGGTCTCAGCAAGACGGAGACTGTGGCTCAGATCATGGCAGGGGGGATGTCACTGCCAAAAATCTGTTAGTGTCCACTCCCTATAAAGGACTGAAACTGTTTGGAGTGTGTCTGGATAAAGTACTAGTGGATGCTAGCAACAAATCCAAACTCAAGACCCTACAGCAAGTTGGGACAAAAAAGAGATTTTTTTCGAGGCACCTCGTTCAGGCCTAGAGGAGGATACCATGCATTTAGGAGATTTCAGGGACAACCCAGAAAGGCAGTTGGAAATTTCCCCTTTCTCAGTAGAAGCAATAGACAGGCACCCAGATTCAATAAGCAGAAACCAAGAGGCCCTACCCCAACCCAGCATAAACAGGACTCCTGACTATCCGGAGCTTCTGGAGGTAGGGAGCAGGCTGCAGCTTTTCTCAGGCCTCTGGGAAGAATCCATTTCAGACGCATGGGTGCGGGGATGCGTGGCTCAGGGCTACCACATAGAGGTAGAGCGTCCCATCCCAGACAGAGATTCGTTGCCTCCCCAGTATTGGGAAACCCCGAAAGCATATGGCCATGATAGACGAAATTCAGAGGCTTTTAATTCAGTTTATTAATACAGGTACTGACTTGCGTCATGACCCAGACAAAAACACACAAACGAAACAAACAAACATATAAACAAAGATACAAGCAACATAAAATAAATATTAACCAGCATATTCGAAGATAAAAATGGGCAAAATAATTGTCCAATAAAAACATCCTGGTTATCAAACAATTTCCAAATTTGTCCTAAAATAATATGCAAAGGGGAAAAAAAAGAAAACAAGAGCCCCATAACAATCAAGAGAATAACCAGTAAATTTTGAGCACAATAGAATAAGGCACAAAAGATAAACTGAATAAGACAATATACCTCCCTGGCACACCTCCTAGCTCAGGTAAAAAATAAGAAGTTGAACAGGACTATTTTATGCTGCCATTGACTTAAGCCACTCCTTAATAAGATCTCTTCTCTTGAGCGCCAGCGAAATATATGAAGCAAGTGCCCCCATAGCCTCTTTCTGCAACAAAGAGAGGAGCAAAACAAGGCAACCCTCTGTGGCAAAGGAACAGCCCATAAGTAACAATGCGGCTAGTCAGGTCACACGGAGGTTGTGGAAATAGGGACATCTCAGTAAAAAATGATAGATTGATTCAGTTTCGCTAGCACTACAGGAGCATAGTCTTAAATCGAAGGGAGTGCATTTCTGTCTGCCCTCGGCAACTGCCAGTTGTAACATCTGGAAACGGAGCAACGTATAGAGTCTCCTAAGATTAGAATTTTCTAGGAGATCTAGATAGGGTTTGAAAAAGGAGGACAACTTTATTTTCCCCAAAAGAGGGGCAACCCTCCATTGACGCAGTACACCCATATCCTCTTGAGAATTGATGTCCTGGATTCTCCTAAGGACTTCGTGTTTAATACCCGCAAGTGATTTCCACTGGAAAAACTAAAAGGAATACCCTAATTCACATATCAAATGGCCCAAATATAACAACCAGGGGTAAGCCCTAGGACCCCTGTGCAGGAGCAACTCCCTAAGGCATAGCAAGGGGAGCACAGTCTCTGGTAAGGTCAGGAGTCATAACCAAAACCTCAGGAAAACCATCCTGGCACACGCTTTAATAGACAGGATACCCGTTTCCAATCTCAAAACGGTTCCTGGAACACTAGGGCCCACCCTAAGCAAAGAGGCTTTTAAGTATCCGGGCTATAGAACCAGTTTCCCCAGAGCAGGAGGGACAGGGGTTGTACTCGATTATATTTCTGGTACCCAAGAAATTAGGGACCTGGAGGGCGGTGCTCAATCTGAAGCTCCTAAACAAGGCTGTGAGGGCTCAGAAGTTCAAAATGGAAACGGTAGCGTCCATTTGCCAATGTCTGAGGAAGGGGGATACCTCCATATCCCTATCTGGAAACCACAAAGGAAGTGGCTCCGCTTTTGTCATCAGCACAGGCCCTACCAGTTCAGAGCCCTTCCATTCAGCCTGTCATCGACACCGAGAACCTTTACCAAAATCCTTGTTCCCCTGGTCGCAATTCTCAGGAAGGAAGGGATACACTTATACCCCTACCTGGACGATCTCTTGATCAGAGCCCAATCCTCCCACAAGATCCTAGAGGACCTGAACAGGACTATGCAATGCTTGGACTTACACGGGTTCCTAGTCAACCGGGAGAAGAGCCATCTCACCTCTACTCACAGGCTGGAACACCTGGGCGTAGTTCTTGATACAGGCTTAGGAGTTGCCTTCATTCCACCATCCAGACAAAACTAGATACTTCTCCTACACCATTGGAGAAGAATGAGTCTCAAAGCGCTGGCCCAGCTCCTAGGTCTGCTGATACCATGCACCAGGCAAGTACAGTTGGGTCGGTTCCACCTCAGACCCTTGCAGCAGCTGCTGTATCCTATGCACACAAGCTCACACTAGGTCTCAACCCATGGGTGACAATTCCCCGGGGGTTCGGACAATTAATGTCTTGGTGGTTAAGTGCAGAAACCTTCGCCACAGGAATACCACTGGCGGAACCAACTCGAGAGTTGGTCACAACAGATGCCAGTCTCACAGGATGGGGAGTTCACTCCGGGACCCAGTCAGTCCAGGGGCTCTGGAGCGAGGTTACAGTATAAACTTCCTGGAACTCAGAGCTATCACGTTGGCGCTGAAACAACTGTCACAGAGCTTCACCAATCGCCACATCCTAATTTACCCAGACAACACAACAGCCAAGGCCTATGTGAATCACCAGGGCAGGTCCAGAACACCAGGGCGGGTCCTCCCTACACAAAGAGGCAGTGAAACTATTTACCTGGGCACAGAAGAACCTACACTCCCTGAAGGCTCTCCACATCAAAGGGCAAGACAACAGGCGAGCAGACTAGTTCAGCTGCAGAACGATAGACCCACACAAATGGACTCTACACAAGGAGGTCTTCAGGGATTTGGTGGTGAGATGTGGACTTCTGATAATGGACCTATTCGCCAGCCAAGAAAATGCACAGGTACGTAGCTTCATGACCAAGAGTCCATGCAGGGCAGCGGTAGCAGTGGACACGCTGAATCAACCATGGCCAAGAGGGCTGCTTTACTCTTTCCCGCCCATCCCGCTGATAGGGAGAACAGTGGTAAAATTCATCCAGGAACAGGCCCAGATGATTCTGATAACTCCATGGTGGCCCAGGAGACCATGGTTTTCGGACTTGATAGAGCTCAGCCACGCACAACACAAGATGCTACCATTGAGACTGGACCTACTCACCCAGGGCCCTCTAGCATGCGAAAACCTACACAGTTTAAGACTGACAGTGTGACGCTTGAGCGCTCAGCCCTGAAGAAAAAGGGATACTCAATCACTCCTCTCAACCCTGCAGCAGTCCAGATGACCTGTGACCAGGAGGTCATATGGGGCTACCTGGAAAACCTTCACTCTGTGGGCAACGGAGAGGGGCTACGATCCCTGTAGAGCGGAGATTGCATCCATCCTACAATTCCTGCAAGAGGGTCTGGACAAGGGTCTGAAACCTAACACACTGGCTAGGCAGGCAGCGGCAATCGACTCAGTGCTTAGGGCAGTAGCAAATAGGCAGGTCTTGTCACATAGGTATGCGAGAAACTTTTTGAGGGCAACAAGGGCAGAATGCGGCGGCCCGGCTCCTGACAGGGATGAGTCGTCAGGAGCATATAACACCTGTGCTCCAGACTCTGCACTGGTTGCCAATATCTTGCCGAGCCAGATTCAGGGTATTGGTATTGATCTATAAGGCCCTTCACGGTCTGGGTCCCTCGTACCTCAGGGACCACCTCGCCCTCCACATCCCAGAGCGGCTCCTTTGATCTGCTGGGGGTGCCTTCTTGGAGATCCCCTGGGTTAAGCGGGAGGCCATAATGGAGAGGGCATTCTCGGTGACTGGGCCACGTCTTTGGAATTCCCTCCTGGAGAAAGCTCGCCTGCCCCGAGCCTTTGGACATTCCAGCGGGCTTGTAAAACCTGGCTGTTCGCCCAGGCCTTTGGTGGGGAGGGTGGGTTAGTGTTTTAACGTTTCGCTACCTTTTATTTTTATTTTTCCCAACCCTGCTTATATTGTTGTGTTTTTAAGGGTTTTTAAAAAAACAAAAATGGTTGTTTTTATGAACTGTTTTATTGAGTTGTACGTCGCCCTAGGATGCCGTAGGCATGGGGGGGCGACTAACAAATGTTTTAAAATAAATAAATAAACCACAACATTAGATGTTCTGAATCCGTCATGACCCCCAGGACTTCTGTATGCTTTTCCTCCTGTTCCTCTTCTAGCAAGAACAGTGGCAAAGATCAGGAAAGAGAGGGCACAGGTAATCCTGGTGGCTCCTTGGTGGCCCAGACGCCCTTGGTTCTCGGACCTCAGGGAGCTGAGCTTGGAGGAACCCTTCTTTCTTCCCCAGAGGGAGAACCCTCTCTCACAGGAGCCCCTACTCCACGAGAATCCCAACTCACTAAGACTCACAGCGTGGAAATTGAAAGCCTAGCCCTCAGAAAAAAGGGTTATTTGGGGGCAGTTCTTAAGACACTCCTGGCAGTCAGAAGACTGGCTACCAGAAGATCATACAGGGCAACCTGGAAAGTGTTTTCTCTATGGGCCCTGGACAGAGACCTAGACCCGTGTAGTCCATCTATTGCCCAGATATTGGAGTTTCTGCTGGAGGGGCTGGATAAGGCTCTGAAATATAATACATTAGCCAGACAGGTATCCGCCTTAAACTCTGTTTTGTTTACGCTGTCCAGGAAGGATATAGCTTCTCATAAGCACATCCGTCAATTTTTAAGGGCAGCTAGACACCTTTCACCTCTGGTGGTACACAGATGTCCTACTTGGGAACTGAATCTAGTTACTGATGCCTTGACAAAGTCTCCTTTTGAACCTTTGGCCCAGGTCTCGCTGTATATGCCATTGTTGAAGGTGGCCTTCCTAATAGTAGTCATGTCAGCCAGAAGGATGTCAGAGCTGGGGGCAGTTTCAGTGGAAGATAATTTCTGCATTTTTCATAAGCAATCTGTCACCCTCAGGCTTGATCAGGCTTTTTTTACCTAAGTGTAATTCTGTTTTTCATAGGTCGCAGGAGATCATGCTACCCTCCTTCTGTCCCAATCCTGTGCATCTGAAGGAAAAGTTATGGCATACTTTGGATGTTCGCAGGGCTCTTAAGATCTATTTAGTCAGAACACAAAGTTTTCATAAATCTACGGTGCTCATTGTTCATTTACGACCTTCTGTAAAGGGAACAAAGGCTTCCAAGACATTGATCTTAAAACGGGTAAAGCACGCCATTATCAAGGCGTATAGAGACACGGGTAAGGTCCCGCCTCTTCAGATCTGGCCCCATTCTGTAAGAGGAGCTGCCACCTCCTACGCCTTCAAGGCGAGAGCTTCATATGATGAGATCTGCTGGGCAGCAACTTGCTCTTCGATTCACACCTTTGTTAAGCATTATAAAATTGATGCTTACCAGTCTGCTGAGGCAGCATTTGGGAGGAGAGTGCTTCAGGCGGTCGTGGACTCTCCTGCGCTGTCTCTTTCCTCCCATAGGTTTTCTACGGCTTGGGTATATCCCAGCTGGAGGACTGTCTGCGGCAGGGGGAGAAAAGAGAATTGGTCACCTACCTTGCTGAATTCTTTTCTTCCTCTGCTACGCAGACAGTAGCAGACCCACCCAGAGACAGTTTGGGAAAAACAAAGTTGTTACCCTGTTTCTTAAAGGTCTAATGCTTGGGACTCCCGTTTGGATCCTCTTCCTAGATCATAAAGTTTAGAAGTTTCTTTATAGATTTTTTTTTTATCAGTTAGGCCTAGAACAGCCTTCTGGGTGTTGGGTTTAGTGGTCAACACAAGGCTGCTGGTCCTTTTGAAACTGACTGACGAGCGTGAGGTGGGTAGCGGAGGAGGCGCATGCGCAGTAAAGGTCTTCTGATACTTCTGCCTCCTGCCGGTCACGGTAGAGCTACCCAGCCGGAGGACTGTCTGTATAGCAGAGCAAGAAAAGAATTCACCAAGGTAGGTGACCAATTCTCTTTTCTTTTACCCTCCCTCAGAAGGTTGCTGCTCTTTGCCTTTTGAAAGCAAGCCACAGTTGCTATTTATATTTTTAAAAACCTTATCAATTGGAAAAATCAGATTTCTGAAATAGCCACATTTCATATCTGACTCACTGTGAAACTATACTGGAAACCACAATCACTGATAGTAATACGTTTAAAAAACAGTTTAACTTTGGTTTTGATGCTGAAAATATTTTTTCCAAAACATTTTCTTTTTAAAACAGTCTTTGGAAACCGGATGTTTTTGGTCTTGCTGGCAGGTTAAAAACCATCAGTTAGCCATACTAAGAGTAAGGATGGTGGATCAGTTTCTGATCTCGTTTGTCGGTGGCCTAAAGTAAAGTGATCTAAACTTGGTGTTATGATAAACTCGCAGGGATATAGTTTGGATCAGAACTTGGCCTGTTGAGAGAGATCTGTACACCCTGGGTGCATAGTGAGACTGGAGCTGTAGTTCTCTATCCTTTTTTCCCTTGAAGGCATATTGGCAAAGGGAGAATAATATGGTTCATTGGATTTGATCCATTCATTCCAATATCACGGTCAGAATGCTTTATTAGCCAAACAGAATCTCTCTTTGACCCATAGACAGTGAAAAGAGCAGTGATCAAGGCAGACCTTTTCATGATCAGTGTAGTACTGAAATGCAGACTCTTAATTTTTGCAGAACTACTGGAGTTATGCAGAATAACTTAAAGTGAAGTTAAAAATAATGCATAGCTATTTAAAATTGGTTTTTCTAATTTAAGATTACTGAAGAATTAGAAAAAGTAAAGCAGGAAATGGAAGAGAAGGGGAGCAGTATGACAGATGGAGGTAAGTACATCCGATGAACCTCAGTTGAATCCCCAGAGTAATTAGTGCATTAACAAGCCAGCGTAAAGGAAAAATAATCAATTTCATGAAGAACAAAACAGAAATGAGTGACTGACTTCCACAAAGCCTGTTGACATCAGTGGGAGTTTTTCTGTTGATCTCGGAGGGTTTTGGATTAGGCCCTTAATGAAACAGGGACTGATGCTGCAAACAGTTACTAGAGTGAATGTATGTGCACAGAGAGTGACTTTCATCAGTCACAGGCCTAGTACTTGTGATGTTTGCACTGCTGCTAATTTAATAGTAAAACGTACGTAAGAATAAATGTGTCCTTATTATGGCTCAAACCTGCAAATATATATAATTATGCATAATGGTAGTCCACCAGCAATCTTGTTGAGACCAGGGACAAGTTACTCAGGAAACAAATGGGATTCTGATTTTTTGTGTGTGTGTGTGTGTGTGTGTGGAGAGAGGGTTCTAGAGGCCAGTCCAAGGTGTATACGTGCACTCAAGCGCACATATGCAGTATGCGTGTGTAACCAAGTGCACACCACATGTGCCCGAAATGGAGGATGTGCACACGCCAAGTGCATGGTATGCCTGCATTGTGCATGGTGTGTACTTCCTGTGCTTGGTGCACGCACAGTGCATATTTAGTGCATGCATGCACCTTAATTGGTCCCCTAGCATATATTTTAGATTCTGCGAATAAAACCTTTTAAGATGTAAAAGATATTACAGATATAAGTTTGAAAAGCCTATTTGTAATTCTATGCACATTCTTCGGATCCAAAATGTCAAAAAGGTAGCAGAGTTGTCGCCATCTCTTTCTATTTTTAAAATGTCTTATGTTTTAAGTGATGTATCACTATAGTCGTGTCTCCAGAGTATTATTCTTTTGCTCATTCTGCTCTCCAGTTAGCAGAGAGAATGAATTATAAGAAAAATGGGGTTTTTGCACAGTATGTTGGCACAAAAATGCAATCTGCCTTTTTTTCCTTTTTAACAGCTCCCTTAGTCAAGATTAAGCAGGCTTTAACAAAACTGAAGCAGGAAACTGTTCAGATGGACATACGAATTGGTGTAGTGGAACACACATTACTCCAGTTGAAACTGAAGGAAAAATCGAATATGACTAGAGATATGCATGCTACTATAATTCCAGATACTGCAATAGTAGGTACCTATTAAATCTGCTTAGGATCGATTTTGTATTAAAGCAAATCAAATTTTATATTTTATTTTTTTACAATAAGCTTGTCATGTACAATAGGATGTTAAAGGTGTCAGTCTTGGTTCTATAAGTGGAGCCATGTTGAATTTTGTGACTTAAAGGCTTTCAAACTTATTATAGGTCTTTTCTAAATACATCAATAAATTCTCATTAATGAACTTGTCTCTTCTGTTCCATTGTAGCATGTTCAGTCTATAGAATTTTCCTGACAGAGCCTATAATCTTCAAGCCTTGATTAGACATTCTGTAGTGCTGAAAGAAAATTACTTGTGGAGGGTTTGAAAGGGAATTTAAAATGTCTCCCTTTTTCCATTTACATATAATTAACAGTAGTATTTAATTGCTAACTGTAGAATAATGCAACATGACCCTTTCTAAAGACTCGGGTTAAACTTGTTGCTGCTTGCAAAGTGAAAATGAATTGTTTTAATCTCTTTCTAGCTCCTACTTGCTGTTAAAAGTATAATACAATTCCATTAGAGGAATTGGTGGTGATTGATCTGAGATGGGTTTGGTCTGAGATTAGCAGAGCTATTGTAAAGCAAAATACAGGTATCTTACAAAGCATTTGTTAGCCCTGTGAACTCCAGCCAGACCCTTTCTCAGATAGGGAATCGTGAAACCTGGAGTCTATTCCTATCTCTGCTGTCACACTACAATCCTGCAGTATACAACCTGGTAGAGGTGTGGTGATGGTAAGCATCTTCTGCAGATAGTTGAGCAAGGCTCAGAAGGAGCACACCTTTGGTTGTATCTTTATCCCACTGGCCAGCACTGCAGAATGGGCGTGAGTAAGCTGTGCCAGGTGCACATTGCAGGTGCTTTTAGACATTGCGTTTCTATAGATTAAAAAGCCAAAGAAAGCAGCCCTTGTAGTTCCCATGGAAATGGAACTTGCCATCTACTGCACCACAGGATTACCTCATGGTACTGCTGTTCAGACGTCACAACAGCTCTGAGGAAAACCTCCAGCGACGTGCTCTCAGAAGCTTTACAGTCTAGGAAGACATGACGCCTGAAAGCACCTTCTTGCTCTTCCTGGAGCAGTAAAACTAGGCACTGTCCTTCAGTGGGTTTTTATGGAGTTCTTCTATATTCTTAGAAGATAGAAAAAAATGACAAAATCTGTTTTTCTGTAGAGGGTTTTAATCGTGTGAATGGATTAGGTCACAGGATGCCTTGGCAAATGACAGGATGCAAACCAAGGTTTAACAAGCATGCTATTTCTGTCTTGTGTGTTTGTCGTAACATGGGAATGGACACTTACACTTCCAGTTGCCAGCTTCAAAGAGACATGAGAGCCACACAGCATCATGGGATTGCAACCAGCTGCAGGGGCAATACCTGAAGCAAAATTGAAAGCAGAGAAAGCAACATGTGAAAAACCAGAAGGCACAATTGTTATCTCCCGCAGGAAATTTAAAAAGCAGGAGAAGACATTTGTGTGAATGCACAGTCAGAGGCTTCGATAGTAATTCCACAGTAGCTGTTAGTACTTGTTCTCCTTTTTGTAGAAATTGTTACAATCGGGCTGGCATGCCACCCAGTGTTTCCTTACAACCATTTAAAAATATCCCAAACTCCAGATAACCCTGAGCAGCTGCCTCTGAATTTGGACATCGCAGTTGTTTGAGGGCATTTTCTTTCCATGTGTTAACCCTAATTTAACTCTGTGTGATCTTGATAGACAAGTCACTTTTTCTACCTCAGTTTTCTTACCTTTGTAAAGAATTTCTCTGGATGAAAAGCACTATAAGTGCTAAATATTATAATTTACCTGTGCATATAGCTGCAAAAACATCTAATGAATCACACTGGAAACCAATTTTCAGCCTCCTTTGCTGCCTACCTAAATCCTCCCACCTTTAGCCTCGTTTAGAAAAGTTAATATTCAGTTGTACAGTGTTCCTGCTGCATATTTGCTACAAATGTGGCTATGTTTCTGTGGTGAATGAAGAAATCTTCTAATATGCAGTCTGGAAAGTACTTTAGAATCCTTTTAAAGAGGAACTATATTGCACAAAATGTATTTAATCACCTACCCCAGTTGTGCTGATGGTCGTCAACTTGTAGCTACAGACTTTGTCAGAAAATCTAGAATAAAATAGAGCTAGAAAAAAAAAACTTTGGGAAAATAAATCTTCGCATTTCTCTAATTAGAAATTATGATTTTTGCATATTACTTTGCTACTAGCCTTGCAGTACATGTTCTCTTAAAATGCTGGAAGAACTAGATCTGACAGAGGAAGGCTGAAAAGCTGTCCTGTCAGTAAAGGAAAAAATAGTGCCTACCATTTGGATACCAAATTATCCTTTTGGCAGAACAAAGTAGAATCTTTTAACAAATGAACATTGGTTCACATAAGTGAACAACAGGTGAACATTAATTCCCCTGCCATACTGTGCTCAATTAACTCAGCATATTGTCTCCAACAATGGCCAGTACCAGCTACATCAGACCTGTATTCACGGTGTTCTCCTGCCGTACGGTTCTCAACTAATTCAGCATATTGTTTCCAACAATGGCCAGTACCAGCTACATCAAAGAAAAATGGGAAAACAGAGGGTGCAGCCACATGAGCAGAGGCAGGCCCAATCCTCACCCACCAGGCCAGCGGACATATGAGCAGCCCCACTTTGGGCAACCTTGCTATGCCCCGTGTCATTGGCCTTTTTAAGATGACACGGGGCATAGCAAGGTTCCCCAAAGCGGGGCAAATATCTGGCTGCCGCTAGCCACACGAGCCACTGCATCACATGGTAATGTTGCCCGGAGTGGTAGAAGGCTGCCCAAAGTGGGGTAACATCTCATGTGACTACACCCGTAGTGAACACGGATCCCTGACCGATAAGTTACATTTACTTTAGAGCTCAACAGTGGGTGCTTTCACATGAACATAGAGATGCTGATCTGTCTGCTTGCAGCCCTGCCTGGGTCCATTTTAAATGAACCCTGTGGCAGCTGCGGCACTCCTCTCCCCCACACCATAGAGTTGCAGGTGGATTGCCCACAACTATGGCATTGCCGGGACAATTCCTCACCAAGAGCGGGGCTGCAGTGGCTGTCCGCTGAGTAGAAGGCGCATTCCTGTGGTGGGAGAACTGTGCTGAATACCTGGGCTTGATCCACCCTCACCTTTCAGGTTAAAAGCTGCAGGCGGCTGCTGAAGGCCGACGCCAAAGGTGGCGGCCGTTAGCAGCCTGTTCCTGGGCCTTTTGGAGGTGGGGGGTGAAGAGTTGTGGTAGCTTCGTTTTTAAATTGCTTTGACTTGGTTTGAGTTGGTTCGGTGGGGTGGGGTGGGAGGGAGTGCCATGGCTTCTAGTGAGAGGAGAGGTACAGGCACAGGGGAGGAAGGAGTGATATGGGTTATCAGTTGGGTAGGGAGAGGTGTAGGGTTTCCTCTTCTTCTGGGGATGCTGGACTTGGGGGTCCCTCCCTGGCCATCCCCTCCCCTAGGCTCTTATGGGCCCTTGAGTGCTGTCCTCTTTGGGGAGGGGGAATTGTTAATCAGGAGCCAGGGCAGAAAGCCTTTCTCGGCAGAGAGCACGGGGAAGAGGAGCAGCTATTGGGGTTCTGTTGGGCATGGGAAGGTAGGGCGGGGGGTGGGGGGAGGATACTACTACTGCGTGGATAAAATTGCTTGGATTCAGCATGGCTTTGATGTCACACTTAATACAATGGGAGAACCAGAGGCTATGGAAGCTCCATCTTGTCCATTTTTGTTAGATCAGTTTCGGTGGGTGTTGCCTGCTGATATGGAAAATGTTCTTGGATGGTCACAGTCACCTCTTGTGAACTGGACCCATGCCCGTCCTGGCTGGTTAAGGCCAGCTGGGAGACGCTAGGGCCGTTGCTGGCAGGGGTGGTGAATGCCTCCCTTTGGGAGGGCAAAGTACTGAGCTGCCTCAAGGAGGTGGTGGTGTGGCCTCTGCTCAAGAAACTCTCGCTTGACATTGACTCCCTTGCCAGTTACCGACCTGTCTCTAGCCTTCCGTTTTTAGGGAAGTGGCTCGGCAGCTGCAGGAGTATCTGAATTGCATCAGTTTCCTTGATCCCTTGCAGTCCTGGCTTTCATCCAGGCTACGGCACTGAGACTGTGCTTGTGGCTTTGGTCAACGGCCTCTGCCGTGAATTAGGTCAGGGTGGATCGACCCTTCTGATTCTATTAGATCTGTCAGCTGCTTTTGATACAATTGACTGAGATGTTGGTGACTCGCTTGTGAGACCAAGCTGGGGGTAGGTGAGACTGTTCTCGAATGGTTCCGCTCTTTCCTGGCTGGGAAAACTCAAGGGTGGTGCTGGGGAAATGTTCATTGACACCCCCCCGCCCCCCCAGGACCTCTCGTGTGGAGTCCCACAAGGTTCTATTCTGTCCCCTCTCTTGTTCAACGTGTGTATGCAGCTGCTTGGTGAGGTCGTGAGAGGGTTTGATGTTTGGTGTCATCAGTATGCTGATGAAACCCAACTCTACCTCTCCTTTTCATCTGACTGAGGCCTGTCAGTTTCTTTGCTTACAGTTTTTGGTGACTGTGGGGGACTGGTTGAGGGTGAACAGTCTGAAGCTGAATCCTGACTAGATGGAGGTGATGCTAGTAGAGAGGGCGGTGGGTGTGGTCTGTCTCATCATTGATGGGGTTTGCCCCCCATTTGGTTCCTCAGGTTCAGAGTCTGGGAGTGCTCCTTGACTCTCAGCTCTGCCTGGGTGCCCAGGTGGGGGCTGTGATGAGCGTGTTGTGCCAGTTACATCTGATGTAGCTGCTCTGGCCGTATGTCTTGGACTCCAACCTGGCCACTATCATCCATGCTTTCATCACCTTAAGACTGGACTATTCTAATGCGCTCTACATGGGGCTACCCAAGCTGATGGTTCGGAGGCTACAACTGGTGCAGAACACGACGGCCTGTCTCCTTACAGGAACGGGTCACCATGAGCACATTACACCAGTGCTCTGTTCTCTGCACTGGCTGCTTATAGTCTTCCAGGCCTGATTCAAGGTGTTGGTACTTACGTGTAAAGCCCTCTACGGCCTGGGCTCTACCTATCTGAGGGACCATCTCACTCCCCAGGCTCTGGAGCAGACCCTGTGGTCATGCGGGGGCACGTTTCTTGAAGTCCCCTGGGTATTCCAGTGGGCAATTATGGAGAGGGCGTTCTCAGTGGCTGCACTAAGAGTGTGGAGCTCCCTCCCAGCAGAGGTCCACGTGGCCCCGGACCTCTCCTCCTTCCAACGGCAATGCAAGACCTGGCTGTTCTGCCAGGCTTTTGGTGAGGGGAGTAGGGTTTTTTATTTTTTGGTGCCTAGCTTTTTTTATGGTGGTGGTATATTTTCTGTTTATCTTTTTTGTATTTTATATAGTTTTAATATTTATATTGTTAGCTGCCCCGAGCTGCTGCTTGCAGGAGGGTGTGGCATATAACTTTATATTAATTAAATAAATAAATACTACTGTTGCTACTTATCATTTCTGTAATGCAACTACTTGTACACTGCACTGGAGGATGGGCCTTTGGGAGAGACACCTGGTGTCTGTTCCCATATCCTGCTCCTCCCCTGTCTCCGGATATTTGGGAGTTGAGGCCATTAGGGCCCTTGACCTGACACTGATGCTGCTTAATATAAGGTTGGTAGCTAATAAAACGTACATTATCCACGATTTGATTTGAGATGAGGCTGCTAACCTTGTATGCATTACGGAGACCTGGCTGGATGGGGCATTGGGCCAGTATTGTCCCAGATGATGCTCACCGGGTACTCAGTGCAGCATCAGCCACAGGGGGGGAAGCGGCCATGGTCTGTAAAGACACCTTGGCCTTTCTGAGGTATCTGGTGCCTAACTCATCCAACATAGAGTGTATCCACCTTATGCTGGATTTGGCCGGGGATATATTGGGAATCCTCTTTAGCGTATCAACCAGCCTGTTGCACAGCTAACTCCCTGAGTGCTCTAGCTGGTTTCAGAGGGTGGTGTTGAAATCACCTAGACTTATTGTCTTGCATGATTTCAAGATACACGCCGAGACGCCTTTTAGGGGCAGAGCAGGAGTTCATGGCCGCCATAACAACCATGGACCTATCCAAAATAATATTAGACCTGATGCATGAGGCGGGACACACGTTGGATTTGATGCTTTGTACTAGCCTGGAAACAGGTTCCAATTATTGGGGGTGTTGCTATAACACCATTGTCATGATTGGATCATTACCTCTTAAAGGCCCAGATCCCAGCCCTCCTGTGCCCTTGTCAGGGTGATGGACCAGTTAGGTGGTCCACCCCCAAAGACTGATGGATCCGATCGGCTTCCAGAACTCACTGGGGAATATGCCCACTGACCTTGATGGCTGTTCTGTCGATGACCTGGTCACCTTGTGCAATGACATCTTGACCATGGTCATCGACACAGTGGCACCCAGGCATCCACTCCCACTGCTTCATCAGCACAGGTCCCCCTGGTACACAGAGGACCTGAGGCGGTTGAAGCAGGAGGGTAGGTGTTTGCGCTGAAGCCAACTGACTGCGGCATAGACCATTTTTGAAGGACTATGCTGTGGCTGTGATGGCGACAAAGAAAGCTTTTTTCTCGGCTATCATAGCATCTGCAGAATCCCGTCTGGCTGAGCTGTTCCGCGTGGTGAGGGGCCTGGTTAACCCAGCCTGTCTCTGCCAGGAAATTGAGTCATCCAATGCCTATTGCAACATTTTTATTAATTACTTTGCAGACAAAATCACTCCTATTCACCACGACTTGGGTGCTGCTATTTCGATTGCAGAGTCAGAGTTTGGGTTATGGAAGCTCAGTCTTGTTCTGTTTATTTGAATTGGTTTCAATTGGTATCACCTACTGATGTGAGGGAGGTGCTTAGGGTGATGAGGGCAACTAGTTGTAAATCAGATCTTTATCCATCCTGGGTGGTGAAAGCCAGCCAGGAGACTTTGGGGCCATTGTTGGTTGTGAACACGTCCCTATGGTAGGGGGCGAATGCCCTTAAAATTGCACTGGTTCAGATCCTTCTTAAGAAACTATTTAGTTCACTCTCACAATAGCCCTGTGAGAGAGGTCATGGGGAACTGAGGCTGAGAGATAATGACTTCCCCAGAGCCATCCAGTGGATGCATGGCTAAGGCAGGATTTGAATCCTGGTTTCCTAGGCCGAAGTCCAACATGTTATCCACTAGGCTACACAGGCTCTCAATGCATGTGCACTGTTCTGGAAGTAGCAGGGAGAGGAGGACATTCCTGCTGCAAGTTTCACTGACCACACCCTTTGCTACTCAGGGGAAGGAAATGCCAAATGGGAGGTGATGTGTGATTGAAACATTTTGCATCAAGCAGCAAAGAACGTCCGATCATGAAGGAGCACAGGAAAGGGCAAGGAAGGATTTCACACACCACTCAGAATGTGGGTCTGTGCCACTTCCCGTGCTAGAATAATGTGTGAATGAACACTTTTGATTCTTCACAATCTGCTTTGGACTAATAATTTTGCAGCATTTGCAGGCTTTGCCACCACATCCTTTTCAGATCAATAATAGGTTAAAACAGCACAGACTGCGGTAAGATGTCTAGGCAACCCTTTACTAGCCTATGTGAAACTGTCCATTTATTCTTACCTCGTGTCCCACTTGCTAATCCGTGAAAGGAACCTCCCTGTTACTCCATGCTTACTATGGGGATAATCTTGCATCCATTGAAGTCACTGGCTTAGCTTCCATTGAGCTTAATGAATGGAGAATCGTACCTTCTCCCGGGGATCCTCCTGGCTGTCCAGTCAGGCAAGTAGGGTAGATCCCGCCAGCTATCAGTAGGAGGCAGACAAACCAAATTTTGAAGAGCGGACAGGCAGTGCGTCCCCTATCTGCCCAGCATCTACCTCAGCTCTGCAGTGTTCGGTCTGCCTTCTACGAAGTAGGAGCAATGCGCTGTCTGGGAGACTGGACAGCGAGGAAAGAACATTTTTTTAAATAGACTCCAGGTGTCTGAGGGACAGGAACTCTCCTTCCCGGCGCGGGGGGGGGGTGGGGCGAAAGGCGGGCCCAGCAGTTGACCCCTGGGGGAAACTGACTAGGGAGCTGGAGCTTTCTTTCCGCCAAAGAGAGAGAGGAAAAAAGAGACAAGCACTAGGACCCTGCGGAAATCAGGAACACAGGAGAAGCCACGGCTGAAGCCCGGGCTTTTTTACCATCTCTACAGCAACGCAGGCAGTCGGATTGTAGGCGACTCAGCCTGAGACGAGCCTAAGCAACCCCGGCTCAGACTAACAGGAGCAGTGCCCCGCTGAAAGCCGGCCAGCCCTTCGGGAACCGACGGGATGCCAGAAAGGTCCGATCGGGTCGCTTCCCCGGGCTAAAGCCGACAGGGCCGCTTGGTCACGTCCGTCTCCCATCCCTCCCGCCTCCTCCTCCCCCCCCCCCAGCAAGCGGACAGGCAGTGCGTACCCTATCTGCCCAGCACCCTGTCCCACGCGCCAATGAAGGCAATACTGCGCTGACAGGAGAACACAGCTAGGCCTCACCACGTACCTCAGCCGACCCTTCCTCCTCCCGCGCGCCATCACGTCGGCGGGAAAACGCAACCAGGCCTACTTAGCCCTCCGCATCTGACCTTTCCTCCCCCCCATCAGACTCGACACAGGAGGCCTGAATGGCCACGAGGGCAGAAACCTGCCGCAAGGCAGCAGGGGCCAGATCAGGGGAACAAGACTCCACGAAAACAGGGAGTCCCTCCCATACACCTCCACAGCCCCGGGCCCCACAGCAGGATCAGGCCCCACAGCAGGCACAAGATCCCCATATGGAGCTCCTGCTGCAGATCCTGTCAGAGCTAAAGCGAAGAAGATCACCGTCCCCCAACAGGGGATCCAGTTCTTTCAAGGGGACTTCTAAAGGAGCAGGCAAAGGTAAACCGCCCCAAAGAGCCCGGAAGACAACAAGCCTACTGGATTCTCCTAGGAGCTCTGAGTCTGAACAGGAGGACATGCTGTCCCTTCAGTCATCAGAGGAGGAGAACGAAGGGAGAAAAAGAACAAGAAGAGCCAATAGACAGACATCACAGCAGTCTAGCGAGGAGGAGGGTGAGCTGGGAGCGAAGAGCTCAGGGGAAGGGGATCCAGAGGATCTGGAGCTGGACCCCTCCAATGATCCTGACAGATAATTCCCTAGTAAGTTTAGGGGAAACATTTACCAACTGGTGGTGAAAACGCTCCACCTCAAAGAGAAAAAGGAAAAGGATGCTTTCTCTGAATCATCAGACAAGGAGGAGGAGGAGGAGAGAGAGTGCCTGCCAAGAGCCAGGGACAGAGACAGAGGCATGGTGTTGGATAAAGCTTATGAACGGATCATTAAGAAGGAATGGAGACAACCTAACAAGGCGGCAAGGCTGTCCAAACCACAGCTGGCTCTGTATGCACTGTCCAAGACAAAGAGTGGGCTTCTGGCAGCCCCCAAGGTGGATGCAGCGGCGGCATCTTTGGCCAGAAACTCCGTCTTCCCCACGGAGGGGGAGTGTTATCCACGAGACCCTACGGATAAGGGCATAGAGTGCAACCTCAGAAGAAATTTTGAGGAAATATCAGCAGTAATAAAGATGGCTACCATGCTCTCGTATTTTTCTAGGGCTCTGATGTCATGGATCATGAGAGCAGGGGATCCCAAAGTGTCCCAGAAGATGATGAGGGTACTCTCCATGAGGATACAACTGGCATATGCATTTATAGCGGACTCATCAACAGACATTCTGTGACGGGCCGCAAAAGCTAACGCTTCAAATGTGGCAGCTCACCGTAGACTGTGGCTCAGATCATGGAAGGAGGATAATACCTCAAAGAACTCCTTGATCAGCGCACCTTTTTGCGGCAGGAAGCTCTTCAGGGTATGTCTCGATAAAGTGCTAGCGGAAGCAGCAGATAAATCAAAGAAGCACACCCTGCAATCAGTAGGGGGAGGACAAAGACGTAATTTTCGTCCCTACTCAACGTCCTTCGTACCACCGACTGAAAACAAGAGACCCTTTTTCCCTCATTGAGGGAACCAACAACAGTACAGGCCAAGATGGCAGAGGCAGAAGGCGAATGACTCCAGACCTAAGCAGAGGCAAGGAGCAGCCCGCCCCACGTCCGACGCATGACTACGCACTCAGCGGTCAGTCTCTCCTGAAGCGTCTAGGTAGGAGGCAGGCTGCAAAGATTTGCGTCAAAATGGGAAGACGCTACCTCAGACGCATGAGTGATTTGCACGATTCAAGGGTATTCCATAGAATTCCTGTCATCACCCTGACTCTTCTTTCGCACCTCGCAGGTCTCAAAGGATCAAGAAAAGCAACTAGCCATGAAGGCAGAGATAAGCAGGCTCCAAGACATAGGAGCCATAGAGGCGGTACCCATGCAAGAACAGGGCAGGGGACACTACTCGATACTGTTCCTAGTCCCGAAGAAATCAAAGGAATGGAGGGCGGTACTGGACCTCAAGCAGCTAAACCGAGGGGTCAAAGTGCAGCGTTTCAAAATGGAAACTTGTCAATCCATCCGGCTGGCAGTCTCACGAGGAGAGTGGCTGACGTCCTTAGACTTGAAGGAGGCGTACCTCCACATTCCAATCCTGCCCCAACACCAACAGTGACTCAGATTCTGCTATGCCAAAAAACATTGGGAATATGCAGCGCTTCCGTTCAGACTAGCGACGTCACCAAGGACCTTTACCCAAGATACTAGTCACTCTAGTCGCGAATCTGAGAAAAGAGGGCATAAAGCTCCACCCGTATCTGGACGATATCCTGATCAGAGCCCCTTCTCCAGAACGGGCCCAAGTCGATACTCAAAGGACCATCGACTATCTCCAAGAATTTGGGTTCATAATCAACTTCCAGAAAAGCCATCTGACACCGTCACAAGTCCTCGAGCACCTTGGGGTGGTATTGAACACCAGAGACAACAAGCGGTTTCTAGCGGAGCACAGGAGGGAGAGCCTCACCCTACTCATAACACAGGTAACATCGGCTCAAAAGGCATGGCTGAAGGCGCTAGCCAGCCTCCTGGGCGCCATGACATCATGCTTGGGGATAGTGCATTGAGCCCGGTTCCATGCAAGACCCCTACAACGTTTCCTTCGACCCTGGCAGGATGCCCAGACACTATCAAGAGGGCCTGTGCCTGGTGGACGCTTCCACACAGATTCAAGGCAGGTGTACCATTGACAGAACCAGTCCTGACAACTATAACGACGGATGCCAGCCTCTACGGATGGGGAGCACATACACAGGGCTTCTTGACACAGGGACAGTGGAGCCTGTGGGAACGCAAGCGTCATATCAACTGGCTGGAGCTGAGAGCCATATACCTAGCCCTCTGGAAACTCGCCCCGTACATCCAAGGCAGGGACGTATTAGTTTACGCGGACAACATGGTAGCAAAAGCCTATGTAAACCATCAAGGCAGGGTCAAATCAGAGACACTGAATCAAATGGCGACCATCCTCATCAGATGGGCGGAGAACAAACTATCATCGCTATGGGCAATACACATCAAAAGTCTGGAAAACACACAGGCCGACTGGCTGAGCAGAGTCACGCTCGACCAAGCGGAATGGACCCTACACGACACAGCTTTCCAGCGCATAACACAAAGGTGGGGAGTTCCCACAGTGGATCTGTTTGCATCTCAGAGCAACACAAAGGCCCCGAAGTTCTTCTCACGCCACCCATGCAAATAGGCCATCGGATTATATGCACTGAACAACCCGTGGCCTCAAGAACTTCTGTATGCTTTTCTCCCACTTCCACTGATACAGAGTACTAGCCAAGATCAGGGAGGAACGATCAACAGTCACTCTGGTGGCTCCGTTCTGGCCCAGAAGACCATGGTTTACGGACTTGCTAGAGCTCATCCAAAATCCTCCGCTCAGTCTCCTGAATATCCCCGATCTGCTGTTTCAAGGCCCAGTAATTCACAGCAGTCTGGAAAAGCTCAGATTAACAGCTTGGAGATTGAACGCAGGGAGCTAAAAAAATTGGGCTACTCCGACCAAGTTTTTGAGACCATGCTCCAGTCCAGACGCCCTGCAACCAGGCGCATATACCAGAGCACCTGGGCTACTTTCGCTAAGTGGTGCAAGTCTAGACAGTTAGACCAGACAGAGTAGAGCATCAGTTAAGGAGGTGTTAGATTTCTTACAAGAAGGGTTGAATAGGGTTCTGAAACCCAACACCTTACAGAGGCAGGTTGCAGCTCTGAGCAGCGTGCTGGGGTCTATAAAGGGCAACAGGATAGCCAAACATCCTCCATATTAGGAGATTTTTAAGAGCTGCTAGACTTCTGTCTCCTCCGGTGGTCCATAGGTTCCTGTCATAGAGCTTATCTCTCCTCCTGCGGGCTTTGACTAAGGTTCCTTTCGAACCTCTAACAGAGGCGTCGTCGTACTATCTATCTTTGAAGGTAGCTTTCTTAGTAGGTATTACCTCAGCCAGGAGAGTCTCAGAGCTGGAGGCTTTGTTTATTGAGCCGCCTTTTTATATTTTCAGGGAGGCCACAGTTACTCTTAGACTGGACCCAGCGTTCATTCCCAAAGTCAATTCAAGATTTCACAGAGAGCAGGAGATTATTTTACCTTCCTTCTGTCCCAAGCCTTCCCACCCAGAGGAACAAATTTGGCATACCCTCGATGTTCGAAGGACACTTAAAATTTACATTGACCGTTCAGAACGTTTTCATAAATCGTCAGCCTTGTTTGTCGCCTATAGTCCTCCAAGAAGGGGCAAGAAAGCTTCTAAAGCCCTTATTGCAAAGTGGATGACCCTGTGAATAGTGGAGGCTTACAGGGCAGAAGGTAGAATCCCCCTTCTGGGGTGTTTGTGCATTCCCTCAGAGGGGCAGCCATGTCACAAACTTTTAGCAATGCAGCGTCATATGGGGAGATATATAGAGCGGCGACATGGTCCTCTTTACATTCTTTTATTAACCATTACAAGATTCCCCTCCAGGATTCTGCTGACGCAGCCTTTGGGAGGAGAATATTGCAGGCGGTTCTCTAGGATACAGAAGGTTTTTCCTGGAGAGCTGGCTCTCAATTTGAGTAGGATTCTCACTCTTCCCTCCCTCAATTAGGACGGGGTACTGCTTTGGTATGTCCCTACTGTCCTGACTGGACGACCAGGAGGATCCCCGGGAGAAAGGAAAATTGGACACTTACTTCTGAATTTCCTGCTACGGGGATCCTCCTGGACGACCAGTCCCCTCCTGGAGTGAGATTTAGGCTCTGGGGGGGTCCTTTGGCCAGAGTTAAGTTCTGCCGAACCTTTTTAAACCTTAGAGTTACCCGTTGGTAGCGAGGGGCTGATCGCAGATCAGGTCATTTTTTCCACCATAGTTCTAGGCGTGGGGTTGTTTACGCCATTATTATAATTCAGATTAGAGAGGAGCTTAGGTTAGAAAAGGGCTATGCACGTTTGGAGAGCTGAGGTAGATCCCTCTGAGCATGCTCATCAAAATTTGGTTTGTCTGCCTCCTACTGGTAGCTGACGGGATCTACCCTACTGTCCTGACTGGCCATCCAGGAGGATATCCGTAGAAGGAAAATTCAGAGGTAAGTGTCCAGTTTTCCTTTCAGCTGAGCAGAGACAATAGGAGCTGAGTTCTTAGGGTTCAGTCCTCCATCCATTAGTCTCAATGGGAGTCAATGGGAGCTAAGCCATTAATTTCTATAGATGATTACCCATAGGTTCCTTCAGAACCTGTCAAAAGCTTCAGGGTCTGTCAAAATCTCAATGAAAAATCAAGTACACTGGGGACGTTTCCATACAAGCAATGGCAGCCAGATCACGTGTGGCCCCAGGGTGGGCCGTTGCCACCGTCACACAGTGGGACAAGCGTGGGGAGCTGACCAGACAGTTGTGGCAGCTGTTTGCCCCGACACGGGGTGGAAGAACATCTGGCTGCCGCTGCCCACACAATGCACTGTATTGCATGGCCCAGCTGCCCAGGGAGGGGAAAGGCTCCCCAAGACGGGGTAGCCTCCCCTTCCTGTCTTGTCTCGCTGCACCCTGGATCACCCTCATCTGTGTGCTTGTTGGTACCCTCAAAGAACTTTCTTTAGTAAGTCAATGACACATGGCTTCTATTTACAAAATCCCTGCTGTGACTCATTCCTAATGTATTACTATGTCTAGGAGGGGAAATTTCATGGAAGGGAAGAGGGGAAATGGCCTCTCTCTGCCCCCCCCCCCCCTTTTGTGATGGCTCCCTCAATAAGTGTGGGGGAAGACTAGGTTTAAATCCTATTCCCCTGACTATTGTTCTTATGTCATGCATTTTTCTCCCTCCTGTGTTTGACCAAGGCCATGCTACCTTATTTTACAAGATAATTTAACAATTGGTTTACTTAGTTTGCACAATGAGGAAGCAACCTGTAACTTAAAATGTGGGGGGAAATCAAAGCCATTATGGGAATGTCTCTGGTTTATAAGGAGGGTACAATTGTGCTAACAGCTGGAGAGTGGCAAGGAGCTTTGGAGTATCTGAAGGGCTTGGGAGTAGGAGAGGAAGTAGCTGGCTCTGGCTGGAGATTGTGGTGTTGGTCGGGGCACAGTCCTCGACCTTTTCTTGGAGTGTTGTCACTCTGGTGTCTAGTAATTCTGTTCGCTATAACTTCTATTGATTTGCCCAATCCTGAGATTGGGTTCAATGGCCTGTAATTTCCAGGATCATAATACATCCAAAGAGGCTACATTGTACTTTTGATCCATATATGAAATTGCCATTGACATTTCATGGGAAAGCTGTGACCCTAAGTTACCATCTAAGCAATGCCAGACAGCCGAGCATGTCTGCATAACAATAAGATGGCATGGCATTGAATTAAAAGCATTTTTATTGAGCCAACAGATAGCCACAGCACCTTCGTAAAAGCACGAGCATAGCAATGGACCTGCCGTGGGCAGCATGAAAGCCTGCTCGAAAAAAGCAATTATCCATGTCATTTATTCTACTGGTGGATCAATGCAGGAAGCAGAAGCAGCATTAAATTTAAATCAGTCACTTCATATTATGTTCATAGTGCTTGTTTCTAACAAAAGTGACTCAGTCCTTACATCTAATAAAATTAAGGAGTATATTATTTTGTCCCTCTGAAATTATGAAACATTCTGCAGAACTGCAGATGCCTTTTTATCTAGTGATAATATGTCCTGAATTATCTCTATTTTGAAACACTAGTACTTTCTTGGAGGAAGGAAACAGACATGCTAATATTTCACATCCCATTAGGGTTGGTGGTTGTCCACATACATTCTACCTGGCATAAAACAGATTAATCAGAACAAATGTTACCTGATATTAATATAGCAAAGCTCCCACCCCTTAACCCTACTAAATACTTCTGAAAAGGGCGACATTTGTTGCCTTCTGGGGTGCATGTGTACCTCGATGCAGATTCAGTAAATAATGACAACCTATTTCAAAACTAGTAATTTTATTTTTAAAAGTAAGACAAAAAGGTTTGAACAATATTAACTATGTTTTTGAAATCTATGTACTTGCAAACTGGCAGCAGTTTTGAAAAATGCACCCCCAGAATGTATTCATTTGCACTTCAAAAGAGACTATTGGAAGGAATCTTAGTCATGATGGCCTAAAGGCATATGAAGTACAAATATGCCCCACAAGGCGCAGGGTGAAAATGGACATAACGCTAATTCTACTTTAAAAACGCTTCAGTATTTCTTATGCATGTTGCAGGACTGCATAGGGCACCAATACAGCCCTGCAACCTGCATAAGAAATGTTAAAACGGTGTTAAAGTGGAGTTAGCGTCATGTCTGTTTTCCCCCACGCACAGCCAGTGGAATGACAGTGTGAAAGATTGTATGTCTGCAGGGGATGGGTTTGTGGGTGTGGCTTTTGTTGTAACATATGCAAATTGATTCGGGTGAAGAAGACTATGGCTGTGTGTGTTTCTCTGCAAGGGGGATGGGTTTGTGTGTGTACTGTGACACATACTGGCTTCTGTTGTCACGTAAAATTAAAATTGATTGAGATTTATTTAACCCCATGGTAATAGTACTGGTGGTACAAATATACACCATAGGGCAATTTCTAGTGTGTTTGGGGTACAAATGTACCCCAGAGCCTCTTTTTGTTCACAGGAAAGAAACGGCTAATGGTATCTCACTGTCCTTTGGGTATGTTGTGCCCCTGGGAGCAGGTGACAGTATCCTAAAAGGGCTAACCAGAGAGCCTCTAACTTGTGAGTTATTGCAGTAGATACTCATCTGGGGTACAAAACTAGCCCAGAGCTCTGCATAAAATGCTTAATAATCCCACATCAAGTTCACCCCAAATCATGAGCTTTAAAATAAGTAGAAGAGGATCCCTTTTTATAGTTATGTTTTCATCTCTGAGCCATAGAACACAGTGCCATAACATGTTCAGGCTTTTCTCTACAATCATATGGACTGGGTTTTTGTTTTGTTTTTTAAATTGAGTGCTGAGATTCTTAGGACTCCATCTAGTTCCTAAATTCCAAAATCTGTGATAAAAATGCTGATATCAGAAGTGCCATATTGTGTCAGAGTAATGGTCCATCTAGGTCAGCATCCTGTCCACCTCCACCCCTCAATAGCGGCCAACTTCAGCTGCTCCGGAGAAGTGCACAATAGACCACATGGAATAATCCATTTCTTGCTGTTCATTCCCAGCTCCCAACAATCAGAGGTCTTATCCTCTGACCAAATTGACATAGCTATTTATGGACCTATCCCCTCAGAATTTATCCAACCTTTAAAAAAAACAAAAAAAAACCAGTTATGCTCTTAGCCTTTTGTATTATTCTCTGTTTTTGTTTGTTAAAAGCTAAGGTTAAACAATAAACTAATTACTACTGCTCTTAGCCTTCACAACATCCTCTGGCAATGAGTTCCACAGGTTAATTGTGCATTTTGCTTCCTTTTATTTGTATTAAATCTGCTGTTATTTATTGCACAGGGTGTTGTAGTATTATGAGAACGGGTAAATACCAGCACCCTATTTACTTGCTCTGCACCCCTTGTGATTTTGTGCACTTCTACCATCCCTCCCTTGCCCAAGCTGTCATTTCTCTAAGAGCCCTAACGTATTGAGCCTCTTCTCCTATGGAAGCCATTCCATCGCCTACAACTTGCCTTCATACACAAGACACGAAAAGGAGATAATAAAGAACCCTAGTTTGCATGTTTAGTCTTTGCAATTGGTTTGATACAGACTAGCATCCTCTACCCTTTAGGTGCTTATAGACCCAATGCACTATGAAGGTCACAGGTGTACAGAACTAGGGCTCCAGCGTGCGTTCTCTAAAGCGCCAGGAGGAATGCTGGCTTAAGACCCCTGCTCGGAAGCCCCTCTGGCATCCAGCTAATAGCTCAGCCAGTGACTTGATGTCTAATCTGATGCACAGGATAGGTCTGCCTCTTTCCATCTAGAAAGTGTTTGTTGTCTTGATTCCAAATATGAGAAGGGTTGAACAACTCTGAACAGCGCTGTGTACAAATATTCATGCTCTAGAAATAAGTAGTAGCAGACGGGCAGGAGAAATTAGTTCAGATGATATTTCATTGGACCAGCTTTTGTTGGTGAGTGCATGCACATTTCACGGCTTCAAAGAGCCCCTTCTCTCCAGTGCCTAAATATACAAAACAACACGCTTGGTTTCACCTTTTCATGCCTTCTCATCCCTGATGAAGACCTCTGCGAAACTCAAAAAGCTTGCATGCTGTCACCCACAGAAGTGGTTCAATAAAAATTATCAGCTTAACTGCTTTTCCTCTTGTCTCTCCTTGTCACAAACTAAGCTAGAATGTTACTGGGAGGTGCCTCTCCAGGATCTAAGCTGCATCCTTTCACCAACACCACAGTGGAAGTGTTGTCTTTTGAATGAAACATTAAGCGCCAGACTCTTCATGGCTCTGGGTTGGGAGGTGCAGGTAGAATCACAGCTTCCAGGGTGAACAGTAATGTCCTGCCTCCCATAATTTCTCAATAAAGTACCTAATGGTCCCAGACTGTGCAAGACCTATTACAGATTACTGCATCCTGTGCTGCATTAGGCACACAGCCAGATTCTGACCTCGGTTATACCAATAGGTAAATCAGCTGCCACCAGTGGAGTTACTTTAGTGCACTATTGATCATGGCAAGCATGTACAAATCATGAGTCAAGCCTCCAAAAATGGCTTTAAAATCATGAGATTTTAAAAATAAAAGATTCCATTTACTCTGCATCAAGGGCATAGGTAGGCTAGAGTGAGCCCTGCTGCTGCAGATGATGGAATGGAGCCCCATGCCCCCTCTCCCAGTAGTAGGGGACACAGCTGCTCCAGGGAGGGGGGCCTTGCAGGCCCCTGAGCAGCTGCAATGCCTGTCCCTATTACAGCTGTCTTTGTCCTGCATTTTTAAAAATCTTTTGTGTTTAATGTTTCTCACATACACACACACACACACACACACACACACAAAAGACCTTGGTGCTTTATTTTTATTTATTTTTTTGTAAACGTAGAGATTCTCATGTAGACACCTGAATCCAGAAGCTGGGGTCATTAAGAAGCACTAGACAGCGTGAGGCTTGCACTAATATCAAGAGTTTAACAACAGAGTGCAGACTTCTGTAAATAAGATCTAAGAACTTAGGATTCACCAACTGAAAATTTGTCATCTCCATGCCTGAACCTAGATATTCTGCTCTGCTGCCCTGGGAGGGGGGGAGGGATTCTTCTTCCCCCACCCCCACTTCCCTTGTGACTCCCAGCCTGCGACTTGCAGTGTTAACAAGTGTCACTCCTACTCCCTGCTGATCAACTGATTGGCAGGGTGCAGGAGTGGTGCCTCCACCTACACACTACAGTTCCTGGTTGGGCCTTGCAATTCTGGCAAGGAGGGGAGAGGGGAGCACTCTTGCTTCCTACTGATTAGTTTACCGTGAGCTGGAGTCCTGGAGGGCCACTTTCCCCAGCAAGACGGCATTCCTTCTTTGAAAAAACATCTAGAGGCTATAAAGAACTGTCACAATGTTATAAATAGCCACTCCATATCTGTGCCACTCTTGAGAAAGTAGTTGTTTCCATTGCTAAGTGTCATACAGGGAGATGTGTGTATAGTGTAGCATATCTCTGATCTAATTGGAAAGATGGACTTACATTAAAATCCTGGATGGGAACACTCTTAGCTGCAAAGCTGTCTGAAATCTGGATCTAAAGTTGGCAGCTTGGGCCCCTCTCCAGAGCTGACAAATGTTATGTTAAAAAAGAAAACACACGCAATGCTGTTTGTTTCAGTTCTGGCTCGCGTCCCACTTGCAGAATGTCAGTGCTGTAGTGTAGCTGCACGATGCAGCTGCACGTGCGCATACTGAACATACTTCAGCCTGCTGTTCTTATGAAACATTGGAAGAGGCAGTTGTGCTCTGGCAGCTTAGAAACGTGACACTGGGAACGTCCTGGGTGTTCACTCTCCTGCAACCTTACAGGCCTTTATCTCAGCCCTGATGTTTCAATTCTGGGAACTGTAAGAGCAAGCATTTCCTTGAAAAAGAAATGCAGCAATACCTCATTCAGCTTGCTAGTATTGGAAAGTCCCTGAAATACACTCCAGTTATTTAGTTAAAGTTAATGCCGAAAGCACTTTGCTGTGCTGACACCCATGCAAAGGAGGGGGAACCCTGCACCCAGCCCACTCTCATGCATGGAGCTGAGTATGTCAGCTCTCAATGTTGTTGTGTCCTAAATGCATTTGATGTAACTGCCTATTGGTATTGGGTGTCAAAGTGATCTGCACAACAGGAGGAGCATCAGGGTGCCAAATATTATATTGAATAATAATAATTTTAATTTTTATATAGCAACCCCCTGCCATGGCACTTGGAGTGCTTCACATAGAATTAATTAACAGAACTTTTAATCCTCGCAACAACTGTATGAGGTAGGTTAGGCTGAGAGAATATTGTGACTGGCTCAAGGTTAATACCTAGTGAGTTTCTGGCTAAGGCATCCTCTTCTGGCTCAATCAAAGTGCTGAAGCACCCCTCGGGAGCAAGCACTGCTTTTCCAGGAACCAAAAGGGAAAGTGCTTTTCTTCCAGAGCCAATAGCCGGTAATGGGCCCGGGGTCCCACCCCTACTGGATACGCCTTTGATAGGTCTCTCTATCTCCTCCTGCTTCGTTAAAGTGATTCTACAGGTTGGTTTTAACAGCATGTGTCGAATCATCAAACAGCCAGTCTTACTAGCTATGGGAGACAGGGCCTTTGCTTTTTCAAGCTGCTTTGCTTGGTCAACTGACCAAGTATCATGAACTGTGAAAACAAATGATTTGCTAAGGGTTTTGCTTGGGTAATTTGTAAGTCAAGCTAGAATTGTGTATTTTTCTTTTATTTAATTCAACTTTTGTATAAGCTCTGATACTTATTTCTCTTTATAAGTTGGTGTCTGTGAGTCACTGAAAGTCTGAAACTGAATAAAAACATCATTGTGGAATATTTTGGTCATTGATATTTCATTGTGAAATATCCACTGTGGTGTAGTGACTAAGTGCGCAGTACTGGAATGGGAGGTAGGGGGCAGCCCCAGTTACTTGTATAAAAGCAGGTAGCATTGTAATACTAATAACACCTACATGAAAGTTGTGCTAAATGATTGTGAAAAGGTTTGAAGAAGGTAATCTTGGGCAAGCAAGGTCCAGCTAGCCAACTCTCTTTTGAAGGCACATTATGGGACAATAAGAGTCATGAATACCTAATGGACACTACCCTGCACCCCTGCTTCTTGGGAGAATCAGGATTACCTAATGCAAAAACACTTGAACAATAGGATTGCAAAAGACCCCAGAGGGGGCAAGAGCAGCCTTGAGGATTTAAAAAAGTGTCTTGACCAAGGCCTAAGAAGGAGCATCCCTGGCCACGACTCCTGATGTAAGCTGCTGACTCCCTACCTGCCCAGTTGGGAGGAAGAGAAGGACGTCGCTCCCTAAGACTAAGGACATGTGCCCATGTTACCAGGACCAGTGATTCTTAAATCCAGCCCTGACTTTCGGAGGAAAAAAGCTGCTAGATGCAGTTGACGGCCCGCGCCCACGTGCTGATCTCAGCATAAGTTTCCTGGTGGGGAGATGCCCCGCCGAGAGAATCCTGGCAGAGGCCCATATAGCCCCGAACTTCTCCTGCTTCCGATGTCTGTGTAAAACCTGGTTGTTCCACCAGACATTTGGTGAGGGAGATGGGTAGGGTGGAGTGTTGAGAGTTAGGGAAAGGTTTTTTGGGGGGTTTTGTTCTTATTTTTCATTCTGTAGTACCCCATTTTGGAGTTTATTGCTGATTTTAGATTATTTTATATTGTTTATTTTATTAATTTGCTAGCCACCCCGAGCTGCTATTAGCAGTAGAGGGCGGGGTAAAAATGCAATAAATAAATAAAGTTTTGACTTAGCAAAGTTTTAGACAGGGAAATCTTCAAGTTGAGGCAGTCTTGAGTTTTGCTTTTATTTTCCTTAACGCGCATTCTGCATTTGCTCTCTACCACGATTTACTTTCCTATTCCATGCATAAAGCTTTCTCTATTATTATAAACATGATCTCCTTGTTCTCACTGTAACTGAATATTACAGTTACATTTCTTGGGTCACTCCAAGAGCAAAGGGCCTGAGCTGCAGGTGGCTTGGAAATACCCTTACAGGCTGGCACACTCTGGGAGGGCGGGGTACCATGGTTACTGTACGCGGGGAAACTGAGTCGTAGCTGATCCAGGAGCATGTGGGGGGATGGCCTAGAGAGAGGAAACTCCAACAACCTGCCGAGGGTGTTCAGATATGCAAATTTCAGAGGACACCTATGAGAAATACATAAGTAGAGCTGGAGCCAATGCAACCTTGCAACCTGTATTTCTCATAAGTGTCTTCTAAAATTTGCATACCTTGCCACCCTAATCCTGCCACAGGAGGGTCATTCCCAAGTACAATAAACCCATAACGGTGAAACATTTGTCAACCTGGGTCCTCCTCCCCTCAGCCACAGATACATTTATCTCAGTATAATCCTCTCCTCCCTCTTCTCTGATTCTTCCTGACACTGACATCTGCCTGATTCTAATTAATCTTTACAATGAATTTTTAGGGCAGCTCAGTTGCACGAGTGGCCAGCCTCCAGGAATCATTGGGTGTCTTTAGACATAACGTCAACAGGTGTCCGAATGTGTGTTTTGACCTTGATATGAACACTGGTTTGGCCCTGTGTTCACCATGTGGTGCTGCTTAGACACACAGTCCATCTTGGGGCTAATCAGTGTCTTGCTCGCCACCTGATCTCGGCACGCAAGCGCTGCCGCCTCGTTCCTCGTGTTGTACCTGATAACATGCCACGCGATATCATTAGACACAACGTTAGCCACGTGTTTAGCTGGAACACGCAAATTGTCCTTGTGATGCAATGGTGGTCACGTCGCGTGTTCAACGGGTGGCCACATTGGTGTTGGTATTGTTATGGTGCTTACACACACTGGCTAACACACATGCTTAGGGGTTTTGACACCCGATCTTTGTTATGTCTAAAGATACCCACTTTGTCCTACACCTCTGTCAGCTGTTGGACTTTCAACTCCAATGAGCGTTGAATCTTAAGGACCTAAGCTTGCCACTTTATCTGCCTAAGCCTTCCATGATTTGGCTCAGGACTAGGAAACTATTATTTATGTGTTTCTTTATTTGTTTTGTTTTATTGTGTCAGTGGAGATTAGTTTTGTGTCAGTGTCAGTATTAGGTCATTTGAGATTAGTTTTGTAGCTGCATATTTTGTCCCATTACCTTCCATGCTATTTCCCCCCCCCCCCCTTCCTTGTTGTGCTTGAGCCTTTTTCATATAGAGGCCTTAATTCTGTGGCTGGATACCTTCCTGTGTACACATCTATGTCCAAAGAAAAACTTAGCTGGGTCTTCAAGGGGAAGGTGGTAGGGTTGACAAATAATTGGCTGACGTCTGGACTCCTGGCCACTTAGAAGATAATGAAGTCACTAGTGACGTACACATTTCCAGTACTGAACACTGGTGCATCAGTGGCCCAGTTCCTCAATTTTGTACATAATGTTATCATTTTGGGTGTCAAATGAAAGCTATTTTCTTTTTCAACATGAAATATATGTTTATGAAATCATATCACATAGGTAAAAGCGATTATATATTTTTGCACACCTAGGAACATCAATAAACGAAAAGAGCAAAACGCTATGACTCAGTTAAACATTGAAAGATTTCAGAATGGATTATTACGTTCAGGTGTAGAGGAATTTCCAGAAGTTGCAGCAAGAGACTTTTGTTGCTCAACATACACAGTAACGAGATGTAGAACATTTAATACAGTTGCATGTAGAAGGTCTTCAGGGACAAGTCTCTGCATGTGTGATGGGACCAAATCATCACCATCTCTTTCATATACAAATTGCGTGGGACATAAATGAGGGGCATTTTCATCAAGGATCATGAGGTGTAATAGGATGACTTCAACAGATGTCCTTGCATAGAATGGCTGGTAGGTGGTAAATCCAATATTCTACGTGCCCCTTTCCCATGGTTGTAAATCCAGTGCCTCAATTCATCAAGTGTTGTGTAGAAGGAATACTTCTTCAATAGTTGAACAAGGTACGTTCATCTCAGCCGAATGTTATCTTCCATATCGCCATCCATGATCCTCCCAAATCTGGTGAGTTATGTTTCTGGATCACGTTTAAGACCTGCTGCTTTAGCCCCAAATTTGCTTGTCTGACTCGAGCCAGTAAGTGCATGTACAGCAGGGAGGACAGAACACATCTACAGGCCAGTTTTCTTTGCTATCCAATGCACTGGGACGTATCATGTTGTATCCCCAACTCCAGCATGAACCCAAGCAGCCTACAGAACAAGAACCAAACACTGTTATTCCAGAACAGGAAATAAAAGCCAAAAACACATATTTGTACATGGATGCATACTTACTGAACGTGTTCCAGTGAAACAGTGACAGGACAAGTACATCCATATCTGAAGAATAATCACTCTCTGAGATCCATTCATCACAGCACGTAACATGTGAGGCATCATGTGCATGTCTGCTTCCTTAAGTTCTGAATATTTCAGTTCCAGATGCTGATGGAAGTGTCCAGCGTTTTTCCAGGAGACACATTCTGTTTCCTGGTCGGCTGCCGTTATACCTAAGTACATGTGAGTCTCTGGGAAAGTGTTTCTGGATTGCCTTAGAATTGTATCCTTGATCACTGTCTGTAACTTCCTCTTGTTGGGGATTGATGGCCAGAATGTGTCGATTTTAACAGGTAAAGGTGTGTGTTTGTTGATGATAGCGATGTCAGCATTGTCAGTGGAACCTCTTCGGCATCACTCACTGCTCTTTGGAGAGTCATCCAAGTAAGAGTCAAATACCAAATCAACCCTTTCTGCATTACATGGTAGGGAAAAGATGTAGTGGAAAAGTGCATTGGGGAGATCACCAAAGGTTTTCAGGTTACCTATTTGAAGCTTTCAAACAGATGCCATGACAGCCACAATGTAGTATATTGGAATGTTCTTCCAATTAGCTGTCTCCATGTAAGCAGCAGGTTGAAGATTCTTTTCCAGCCCAGTGGATAATTGCAAAGGAATTGCACAGTTCTCTTTGATGAACTTCATCATGGTATTATATTTATTTATTTTGCTTTCTTGCCCGCCCCCTCCTGCTACAGCAGCTCGAGGTGACTCACAACAAATTATAAAAAACATAATATAAACATTAATAACACATTAATAGATAAAAATACATGCACAGCCTGCTTCTTAGGCACGGGGGGCTGGTAGGCCTGTTTCTTCACGCCCCCCCCTCCCCCCCACTTCCTGGCCCCTTATCCAGCCCTAGAGCTTGCCAGTGGTGGCGATGGCAGCAGAATCAGAGACAGGAGAGGCACCCACTTCAACTTGCAGGAGAAGTGGCGGCAACAGCTGAATTGGGCAGGAGAGATGGCAGCAGAAGCTGGATTGGGGGTGGAGCTACCAAGGGGGCGCCTCTCCCACCCCCAATCCAGTGTGGAGCTTATTCTCAAGGCCGCATAGGGTAGCAAGTTGAAGGGGGGTGCCTTTCCCGTCTCATCCAGCGCAGAACTTATCACTGGTAGTGGCAGTGGGGCAGCTTGATCAAGAGCAGGAGAGTCACCTCCTTCAAGCTGGTGCCCTAGGCAGCCACATGATCTGCCTAATGGTAGCACTGACCCTGGTGTGAAGCACAATTCTGTGTGTGACTCATTAGAGCACACAAAAACAGGAGATTCTGTATTTTCTGTTATAATACAGAGCAGACCTCATAATGTGGTCACTTCCATGGCTACCAGTCTCAAACTGGAATTGCCTGGGTTCTGGGGAAGTGCTGGTTCAACAATGTCATCGCCACTCACCCTTGCTCTCCCTTCCTGTGTAGGCAGAATGAGCCCCCACTTGAAAAAAATGTAAAATCTCAAGCTGTTAAATTTAAAAACATTTTAGACATCAAAATAAACAAACACAGAATTTTTCTATTCCTGCAGACTAGTACTCCTTCCACCAAATAGGTGACTTGCAAACCTAATAGATGACTCCTCAAAGCATTCCTGGGTCATAGAGGATTATAGAATGTCCGAGCTGGAAGGAATCTTCAGAGTCATCTAGTCCAACGCTCTGCTTGGATGCAGGATGTCGGCCACTACAGCATTCCTGACAGATGGCTGTGTCCAGTCTCTTTTTGAAAGCCGCCTGTGATGGAGAGCCTACGACTTCCCTGGGCAGCTTGTTCCATTGCCAAACAACTCCTACGGTTAGGAAATTTTTCCTGCTTTCTAACCAAAACCTATCTTCCTGCAACTTGAGCCCATTATGTCTAGCCCTTTAGCTATTTAAAGGGAGACATGAAAGCAGTATTCAATCTTCTCTTTGCTAGACTAAGCATACCCAGTTCCTTCAACCTTTCCTTGTAAAATTTGCTTTTCAGACCCTTTATTATCTTTTGTTGTCTTTAGATATGTCAATGCCGGGTGTCTGAATGTGTTTTGACCTTGATGTGAACACCAGTTTGGCCCTGTGTTCACCATGTGGCGCTGCTTAGACACACAGCCCATCTTGGGGCAAATTGGTGTTTTGCTCACCATCCGATCTCAGCACGCAAGCGCTGCCACCTTGTTCCCCATGCCGTACCTGCTTACACACCACACGATATCATTAGACATAACACTGGCCACATGTTCAGTCAAAACACGCAAATTGGCCTTGTAATGCAATGGTATTCGCATCGCGTGTTCAACGGGTGGCCAAATTGGTGTTGGGTTTGTTATGGTGCTTACACACAATGACCAAACACGTGCTTAGGGGTTTTAACACCCAATCTTTGTTATGTCTAAAGATGCCCTTTCTTGCCTTCCTTTGAACCTGCTCCAATTTGTCAATATCCTTCTTAAAATGAGGCACCCAAAACGGGACACAATACTACAGAAAAAGAGGAAGTCAGATTAGAATGACAGTCAATGCAGCTTCTTGGAACTGAGGCAAAGCATCTTCTGGGATTAATGAGTGCTCTAGGGGCTGAGAAGGTTGAGTTGCATCCTCCCCTTCCCCCTCCCCTAGGGTTGTCATCTATGCAAATTTTTATGGAACACATGAAAAATACAGGTTGCAGGGCCTGCACTGGTGCCTTGGGCACCAATGCAGGGTCCTGCAATGTGCATTTTTCATAAGTGTTCCTTTAAAAATGGCATAGGTGATAACCCTCCCCTCCCCACCACTTCCTTCTGCTTCAGTCTCGTACACTTCACACTCTGCTTGAGGAAGAGAGTTAGTGGGGCAAAGGAGAAAAAAGGTTGGCAAGTGAGGGGGGAAAGGGGTGGATATGGTGTGGGAGGGAGCGACAGGAAGGTAAATGGGAATCCTGGAGGGCATGAAGTCTGACTGAGAAATGAGATGCAGGAAGTAGAGTGTGAAACTGTCAGTTGGACCTGAAGAAAGGGATTCATGGAGGGGGAGCAGATGGTGGAGAGTTAGGGGGAGACTGATCTGTGATACTGCGGGAAGCCATTGTGGAGACTATAGAAAAGAACCTATAAATAATATTCTGTATACTTGAACAGAGAACATAAGTGGTGCCATACTGGGTCAGACCAACAGTCCATCGAGCCCAGCATCCTGTCTTGGACAGTGTCCAGTCACGGGGGCCTGGGAGAAGCACCCAACAGGTCACCATGCTATCCATTCCCTGTGGGTCATCTCCAGGCTCCCAACAGTAAAAGGTTTTGTTCCCCAATCCTATCTGGCTAATAGCTGCTAATAGAACTATCTTCCAGAAACTTGTCCAAACCTCTTTTAAACTCAGCTATAGTACTGGCCTTGACTACCTCCCCTGGCAGTAAATTCCACAACCTAATTGTACACTGAGTCAAAAAATACTTTCTTTTGTCTGTTTTTATTCTGCCACCTGTGAGTTTCATGGAGTGTCCCCTAGTTTTAGTACTAGTTGAGAGGGTAAATAACAGTTCCCTGTTTACAAGTTCCACACCACTCATGACTTTATAGACCTCTATCATATCTCCGCTCAGCCGTCTCTTTTCCAAGCTGAAGAGCCCCAACCTAGCAAGCCTCTCCTCATATGGGTGCTGCTCCATACCCTGGATCATTTTTGTTGCCCTTCTCTGTACCTTTTCTAGTTCCGCTATGTCTTTTTTGAGATGGGGCGACCAGAACTGCGCACAATATTCAAGGTGTGGTCGCACCATTGATTTGTATAGAGGCATTATGACATCCTCAGTTTTATTCTCTATTCCCTTGCGAATAATTCCTAACATTCTATTTGCTTTTTTGACCGCTGCGGCACACTGGGCTGAGGATTTCAGTGTATTATCCACAGTCACTCCCAGATCCTTTTCCTGAGTGGTAACTCCTAGCTTAGTACCCAGCATTGTGTACTCATAATTTGGATTATTTTTCCCAATGTGCATCACTTTGCACTTGTCCACATTAAATCTCATCTGCCATTTAGATGCCCAGGCACCCAGTCTTGTAAGATCTTGCTGCAGCTCCTCACAGTCTGCTCGTGTTCTGACTACTCTGAATAACTTGGTGTCATCTGCAAATTTGATCACCTCACTCTTAACACCCTTTTCCAGATCATTAATGAATACATTGAAAAGAACTGGTCCCAGTACAGATCCTTGGGGCACACCACTTTTTACATCCCTCCATTGTGAAAACTGGCCATTTAGTCCCACTCTTTGCTTCCTATCCTTTAACCAGTTACCAATCCATAGCAAAACACTACCTCCTATCCCATGACTTTTTAATTTTCTCAAGAGTCGTTTATGTGGGACCTTATCAAAAGCTTTCTGGAAATCCAGGTACACTATATCTGCTGGGTCTCCCCTGTCCACATGCTTGTTTACGCCCTCAAAGAATTCCAAGAGATTAGTGAGGCATGACTTCCCTTTGCTAAATCCATGCTGACTCTTTGCCATTAAGCCATGTTTATCAATATGCCCAGTGATTCTGTTCTTAATGATAGTTTCCACCATTTTGCCCGGCACAGACGTCAAGCTTACCGGTCTGTAGTTTCCAGGATCACCTCTGGAACCCTTTTTAAATATTGGGGTTACATTTGCCACCCTCCAGTCCTCAGGTACAGTGCCAGATGCCAACGTTAGGTTACAAATTACTACTAGTAGGTTTGCAATTTCACATTTGAGTTCCTTCAGAACTCTGGGGTGAATACCATCTGGCCCTGGTGATTTGTTCGTATTAAGCTTGTCAATTTGCTCTAGAACCTCCTCCAGGGTGACGCTGATTTGTGACAGTTCATCAAATTCATCACCTACAAAGTAGGGTTCCAGTGTGGGTATCTCCCCATCATCCTCCGCAGTGAAGACTGAAGCAAAGAACTCGTTTAGCTTCTCTGCAATATCCTTGTCCTCCCTGAGTGCCCCTTTTACTCCCTGGTCATCTAATGGACCAACCGACTCCCTCGCAGGCTTCTTGCCTCTGATATACTTGAAAAAGGTTTTATTATTTGTTTTTGCCTCTTTAGCAAGTCTACTTTCAACATGTTTGCTGTTATAATATTAAGTGCCACTTGTTTGGCTTATACAAACAGCAGTTAGTCACAATAAAAGTTAATGTATGTTTTCCAAGCTGTATATTTTGTCCTAGTTTTCTAGAGTTCTTTCTACCTAGCTTACTAAATGGTTAGAGTCTGAATGAAATAAATGATTAAATTTTGCCCCCTGCCCTCATTCTAAAAAGAAAAATAGAGAGACTTAAAAAAATTGCAGAACCGTATGCCTATGCCTGTAGGGCTCCGGAGTCTTGCCTCACCCCATTTCTCCAGTTTCCTGATTGGCTGCTAGCCCAGGTGAAAGACCACACAGCAGCCTCAGGAAGCTTCCTCTTCCTGTCCCCACCTTGCTGTCAATGCTTGTTTCCTAGTCCTGCTCAGGGCCAGTCTTGGATTGGGCCAAGGCAACCTAGGCGGTTGCCTAGGATGGTGATGGGGGGGAATTTTGGGGACCCTGCCACCGCCCGTAGTACCGCTACAGGACTGCCGGCCAGCCAGCCACAGCACTGAACCCAGTTCTTGCCCAGGAAACCACTGGCAAAAAACAGCCAGAACCAGCCTCTACAGAGCATGCTGGAAATGTAGGGTATTTTCAGACGTTACGAGATCACGCTCAACCACAGTCAATACCCTGTGGTGGGGAATGGTCCCGTAACGTCTGTTGGGGAACCGGAAGTTCCCCACCCTGATGTTTACCGCGCTCAATCCTCGGCGGGAATCACATTCACCATGCAATCAGCTGAATCTGCGGGGCCAGCGCCGATCGCGTGGTGAAGGTGATTCCCGGCGGGGATGAAGGGGCCCAACACGTCTGGACAGGGATCATGGCCCAGAATCCCCACCGGGATTCCAACCCATGGTCATTTTGGGCAGGCGCTGCGGCCGCATTGGCCGCGGCGCCTGCCCGTCTCCCCAGAGGGCCAGCGTGGAGGGGACGGGGCTGTGTGGCCGCATGTTGCGCCATGCAACCCCGCCCCCTCCCCGTCTGTTGGCCATGCTGGAGTGATCCCGGCGGGGAATCTCAGGGTTGTTTCCGTGACGGGGCGAAGCTGCCCTGTCACGTCTGAAAACACCCGTAGTCTCAGCAGCTCCAAGAGACTGAGCTATTGCATTTGTGCATGCATGCACAGACTGCGATTTCTCTTCAGCTTCTCCTCTACTCAGCCTCTCCACATGCTTGCTGGGACTGGCTGCCTGGAGTGGCAACGTTACTCACTGACGGGACTAGTGCACAGCACCTGAAGCCAGGTTAAGAACCACCCTCCAGCTGACCAAAATACTTTTACCCTTCCCCTCTCTTTTTCCTTCTTTTTTTTTTGGGTGCGGTAGGTTACTTCCATTTTCTGAGGCTTCTAGTTAGACCAGAATCCCTGGCTGCTGGCTGGATTAATGAATGTGCCCTTGTTGCATTCCCATATCTGGTCTGTGTGCTACCTTGGATTTTTCAAAATGTGACTGCTTTCTGATTTGAAAAATGTCTGGTACTGTTGTTTCATTGTCTCATGCATGCTTTGGAGTGGGTTGGGGTAGATAACCTTCAGCTTCCAGTAATCTGTAGTACTAAGCAGTGTGTTAAGGACTGACATAGGAGCAGCACTTGACCTAATATTTTGTGGCTGGAGTGGAGGGTGTGGCTTGGGGGCAGCAGCCTGAGACGTGCCAATGGGCAGCAAACATCCTAAGTCTGGCCCTTGCCCTGCTTGCTTCAACTTTTGCTCCGTGTCTCCCTTGATGTCCAGGCTTGCCTCTTTTCCTGCCATGGGCCCAGCCTTGGTTCCCCACCCTTGCTCTCCCAGCCCTGGACATAGCTTTGCTCCTGCTCCCAGCCTTGCCTATTCCCAGCTCTTGCTTTCATCCTGCCTCCGACCCTTGCTGTGCTTTGACCTTCCCTTAGGCTGACTTCCTGGCTTGGACCCTTGGTTACAACTGTGTGACAACAATTCTGGTTTGCACCTTGGTTCTGGTGCCCCAATCCTGCCCCGATCCTGACTATTCCCTGATGTCCACGCACATCTTGGATGCCCCTGGACTCTGTCACCTAATACCATGTTATAGTGAAGACTACTCTACTTGTTTGAGATAACACCAGGTGGACATCTGGAGAAAATGGCTTTTGTGATTCAGCAGGCAGCAATCTTCTTTATAAATCAGCAGTGAGTCAATGACCAGCACAGAGTGGTCAGAGTTTTGAGTCAGCTTTTGATAGTGCCATCTTTCAGGTGGAAAATAGTAGTCATGGTTGTTTACTATCCCAGGGGAGGGGGTGGGGGAAGAGGGCCTTTTTGGTCTCAAATAAGAAATGGCATCAGTGGGTGCATTCCTCACCTATTATAGCAGTGCTGGGGTGGGGGTGGCTCCAAAGCTTGCATTAGTCACATACTCTTACGTTGGTCCAATAAAAACTTTCCCATGGTAACTTCTTTATGAGCTGCAGTGCATGTGAGCCTTATTGTCCTGGCCAGTTAATGTTAGCAATTATAGCTTCCTCTGATCTTGTTTTTTTCCCCCCTCCCATAGCCACTTTTCATTTCCTCAATTGCTAGATAATTCTGCTGGGCATAATAGCTACATTTCATGACAGAGGCAGATATATTTTTATTTAGTTGGTGATTTCTGTCTCTCAGCACACACAAAACTGTATATTATTAAACCGACTCAGCTTTCTCCTAGGGTTTGTGAAGCTTGAGCACTGTAAGTAAAACATTTTGATATCATCAGGTGAAAGATACTATAGCAGTGAACAGTGTCATTATTTACAAAACATCCTATTTGGAATGTGATGAATGCCCTGTAATCTTCAGCTGAACATTTCATGCATGTGTAGCTCTGTTGGCTCTGTCATCATCACTGAGGAGGCCATATAGGGGGTTTCACTTTCTCAGTGTATTGTAGGTTCATGAGCACTTGCATCCTTGCAAAGGAGGAAACTCTTAGGAATCATCTAGGCTGAGAGGAACCATGGTTGGATGTGAAACATGTCAGCTCTGAGATCCCAACAAGACGCTGCAGGAAACATGTAGACAACATGGGTGAACCAAGTTTTCTTCCAGCTATTATTCAAGGTAGTTTCTCATCTCTAGATCACACAAAAGCCAAATAATGAACACCTTCTAGGCTTGAGAGCATTGTTCACTAGCTTGCATGCCTCTGTCTGGCTACTGCTTCATTACAGCTATCATGTGAATACCTGTACTAGGACCCAAATACAATACCTTTGTTTTCCTGTTATCCCTGGCTATGCTACTCTCCAGAATCCTGGGGATAAAGCCAGGGGCTGCCCCTTGCTTTACCAGTCTTTGCTGCCCCAGACAGAACACTTTCAGAACACTTTATGATAAAGCTGTTGTATACTGAAAGTGTTCTGTGTCTGGGGCAGCAAAGACCGGTTGAGGCTGATTGGGACACTGCATATTTTAATCCTCTGGCATTTCAATTTAACAAGAACGACTGTATGCAAGTATGAAAGTTTAAGTTTCTGGGTGTTAGCACGTGAGCCAGGAGCTCGCCAGCCCCAGGGCTCCACCGCGATGCCCCCATGCAGCTGCAACCCATATGGACAGCTTGGGGACTGCAACAAATGGGCAGCGCACTGCCCACAGTTCATATGCTTGTAGCAGCCGCCAAAGACGGTGCTAGCACTCTCGGGGACAGTGTGATCACTCCCTCCCCTCTCCCTCCTGGTCAGCTGTCAGCTGCCAGCGCACACTAGTGCTGGCTCAGATGGGAAGGGGATCATGGCCAGAGAAGGCTTCTTCCCAGGGCGTTACCCCCCTTTCCACAGCTGTTGCTCTCCTTTCCTGGTAGGAAAGGAGAGGAGTGAGAATCAAAGGCAGCACATGCCCTACCAGAGGTTCCACGCAACTCCTGTGATGATCCCCTCTCTGCAGATGAGGCAGGATCCTGGGGAATGGTTCTCCTCCTCCTTCCCCTAGGAGCAGGGCCAGGGAGGGAACCCGAGGCAGATGCAGTGCAGGCTGCTTTCCATCCTCCCTCTTTTCCCTGCAACCAACTTCAGGCTGGGATCACCCAGACAAAGCATGGCACACAACCCTCCTGTCCCAGCTGATGCCCTGGGGCTCACCTGCTGCTTTTGTTGCCCCTGGTTGATGCCCCAGCCACTTGCTGGTGAGGATGGAAGCTTGGAAAATTCCTGTCTTACAGATCAGAGCCCCTGGGGCAGGAGCTGCTGCTGCCTTTCTGATTGCAGATCGTGCTCCTGCAAGCTTTGGGGACATCTGCACTCCCCTCTCCCAGCTGCCTGTCAGCTGAGAGGGGCACGTTAGCTGCACTTCTATAGTGCTGGTGGACCCGGGGCTGCAGGGGAACCTAACAAATGAGATCTGATCCTGTAAGTGCCCATTTACCTGGGTGTGCTTCCACGGCATGCTCCATACTTCCTGGCTTGACACCGTGAGGAGCAGCCCTGGGATGAACATCTAGCAGGCACCAAGTAGATGAGCTTGTGAATCTGAGGTTAATATGGGCAAATGGGGGGTAATGTCTCACTTGTTGACACCCTCTGTTGCATTGTAGATGTTCCTAATAGCAGAAATGGGCATAAGTTATCTAACCCATTCTCCTGCTGTATATGTGACTGAGCTGCAAGGGATCATCTCAAGTGTTTGAATCTAAGAAATTTCCTTTGGAAGTCTATTAAATAATCTAGCAGGTATTCTCTGAGATATTTTTATAGGTAGGCTCTTCCTGGGGCATCTCTCATCCCCAAGTCCTTGTTCCTCTTTGGACCCCAGAAATTCAAAGTCCCACCTTGGAACCAATGAATTCTGGGTTCTTTGTGCTCCTACATTTGATGGCGAGTCTCAGCTGGGGCTGGCTGAAGCTTAAGGTTAGTCGGGAGCACCCTCTCGCAGGTACCATCTGTCCACCGGGTTTCCACAACAAGGGCGCACAGAGAGTTGTCAGTGGCTGCCCCACAGTTATGGAAGATTTGTCTAAGTCCAAGCCTCTTCATTTTCTGTAAGCAATATGGGAGCTTTTTGTTTGGTAGACATGGATAGAGCCTGGAGAAGGGTTTGGGGGATGCTTTAGAAATTTTTACATGTAAGCTGCCCCTATCCTTAATGGGAAGGGTGGGGTGCAAATGTAAATAAAAATAAAATAAAATAAATAGAGTGCAATCCTTTGCCATTGAAGTCAATGGAAAAACTCCCATTGGCTTGAACAGATGGAGGATTTACACCCTTGATGTTCAGTGCCTCCACTACTACATGTATGTATGCCAAGTATATAATTAATAGACTCCCCCACAGTATCTACAAAAAGAAACGTTAAGCCAAGACTATCCAAGTAGCAAAGGGAACCAATACTACATTAAGGAAAGGATAGGGTTAATTGGGGTTGAGGGAAAAGTCAGAAGAGTCAGGGGGAATGCATACATGAGTAAGGTAACTGCGCAGCAGTACTCAGACCCCTCTGCAAATGAAAATATCTCCTGCAGTAACTTTGGGTAATGAACCCCTTAAAACAGAATTATGCAAACCTAGGGTGAACTCACCGTAGTAAGCTGCTAGAATTCAATATCTGTGGGGCCCTGTAAGCTATACAAAAATTCCTGGATTGCTGTTACATGTGAGTGAGGCAATTCGATTTCCAGTCCCACTTTAAACTCGGATCTGATGATTTTCATCAGATCCGAGTTTAGAACAAGACTGGAACTCTGATTGCCTCACTCACACACAACAGGGTCATTATACAGCTTCCGGGGGCCCTCAGACATTGGGTTCTAGCCGCTTACACATGAGTTCACCCCTGAAGTCCATCCTGGTCAGCATGCACCCCATTCTCAGTCTTTATGCTGGAGCTATAGACAATTGGATGAATACCCTTACAATAATGCAGTAAAACAGGCTAATGGATGTTGCACATCTTAGTGTGGACAGTGATACTACACACCCCTTGGGTGATTATTCACCTGACTTTGCTCCTCCTAGCCAAGGTTCTCCTCCTCTTGAAGTCTTTCCCTAAGCATGGAGGAGAAGCAGTAGCCCCTATTTGTATATCCAGATGCAAGGAAACCAGGTATCTCACTGAAGACAGTAGGTTCCTGAAATGGTTCCAACTATACCAGGGCAAGAAGAGGCCGAGGGGATACAAGTGGACATAGGGGGCTCTTCCCTCTGGATAAGACACAATGAAGTGTCTCTGTAAGACTTTGCTAGCCTCAAACTTGGGTGAGTGAGGATCCAAAGAGGGTGCCCTGACTATGGGTGAAAACAAACATGCACATGACTCTGCTTTAACTCTGCTTTAACATTTCTTATGCATGTTGCAGGGCTGTTTTGGTGCCCTGTTAAATGTTAAACTGGAATTTATTTATTTTATTTATTTATTTATTTTCAATTTGTATCCTGCCCCTCCTGCGATCAGCTCTGAGCGGCTAACAATTTCATCATAGAAACAATTATAAAACAAAATATTAAACAATCCATAAAAACACTACAATAAACAGGCTGGGATTTAAACCACAAATAAATAAGGGTGGGGGTAGATAAAACATCCCCTTACCCCCACCCCCCTCCCCAAAGGCCTGGGCGAACAGCCCGGGCGTACAAATTCGCCAAAATGTCAAAAGGCTTGGGGCCAGGCAAGCTTCCTCCAGGAGGGAATTCCAAAGGCACAGCACGGCTACCAAGAATGCCCTCTCCATTGTGGCCCCCGCTTGACACGGGGGACCTCCAAGAAGGCACCCCCGGCAGACCGAAGGAGTCACTCTGGGGCGCGGAGGGCGAGACGGTCCCTGAGGTACGAGGGGCCCAGACCATGAAGGGCCTTATATATTAGCACCAGTACCTTGAACCTGGCTCGGCACACTATCGGCAGCCAGTGCAGAGTCCAGAGCACAGGTGTTATATGCTCCCGATGGCCCATCCTCGATAGGAGACGGGTCGCCGCATTCTGCACTAGCTGCAGCCTCCGAACCAGGCACAAGGGCAGCCCCACGTAGAGCTCATTGCAGTAGTCCAGCCTCGAGGTGACGAAGGCATGGATAAGGGAGGCCGTGTCTGTTAAGGTGCATGTCTGTTTTCATCCAATATTGCCTCTCAAGAACTGTCCACAGCACCAGTATTCAGCTTTTGCAAGTGCTACTATATCACTGGGGGCCTGATTGGTCAGTACCATCTACTTCCCTTTTGCCTGCTTGGGGGTATATTGAGGACACTTAGGAAAGAGGAAGTGTCCAAGCAGAGAGAGTGTGTGTGTGC